>NW_004624831.1:2625729-2711103 GCF_000247695.1 Heterocephalus glaber
AAAAGAAATAACAAAATAGATTCCCATCTTAATAAGAGACAGTTTTTCATTATAATTGGGTACTGCCACCCTCCCCAAGTTAGGAGTTACATTATATGAGAAATTAGCCAAAAAACTACCTATTTGTCAGGAATAAGGCTCAGGCCACTGGATTCCAGAATATGCAGTCTCCTAAGAGCAACATTTTGAGATTGGAAAAGCTCTAAGAGAAGAAAAATTACTATCCGAAGGAGAATTATATCAGATGAAGATCTGGATTTTGGGCTGCCTGCATATTATCTGTGACTAACATCAGACATTTATTCATTTAAGAATGGACAAATGGGGCTTGAGGTAATACAAGCAAACATTATGGGAGCTGAGAAAAGACAACTGATTATATGAAAATATGAAACTGGCAGATAGACTACCAAAAGACAACAAATAACTGAAGTTTAGTCAGGGCTGGGGATGTAGCTCAGTGCAGAGCACTTACCTAGCATGCACAATGCCCTGGGTTTGATTCCCAGCACTGCAAAAAGCAAAAATAATTGCTACATGAAGAGCTTATACAAGTCATCTAGTTAAATAAGGACAGGAGTGGGATATTATGAAAAATACAAACAGTAGAAGAAAAAGCAAGAGAGACCCCCCCCCCCCACCACGTATACACTCCAGTACTGGGAATTGAATCCAGGGGGTCTGGAGCAATATCCCCAGTTCTTCACTTGATCTTAGCCAAAAGGCTGAGAAGCAATCCCCAGTTCTTTATTATAAGTATCTTGCTTAGTTTTCCAGGCTGGTCTTGGACCTCCCAAGTAACTTGGGATTACAGGCATGTAGCATGGTGTACAACCCAGATCATGGTTTTTTGCTTATCAAATTAGCAAACTGATAGTAATTCACAATGGGTAAAGCAAAAGACAACCTTTTACAAAGCTGGGTGCCTCATGATCCTTTAACCTAAGAAAACATGCATAGATACAAACTGCTTCAGGTTCAGAGCATTCATTGATAATTTTTTTTAAATTATGAGGATTTCTTCTGTGAAATACATGAATACTCATGCATTCAAATCATAATAAAATACTATTTTTTCTTTTTTTGGTACCAGGGATCGAACTTAGGACCTCGCGCTTACGAGGCAGGCGGCAGAACCACTGAGGTAGATCCTTAGCCCAAGAAAATACTTTTTATAAAATTATAGACATGATCATAGCCTTTGGAAACCAAATACACAAAGAACTAAGCCAAAATATTAATAAAAATTGTCAAAGTAATGAGATATATAGGCAATATACTTTCTTTCCTGTATGCAATAAATTTGCAAAATGGTAATAGTTTACTGTTATGGTAACAGATATAAAAATGGCTGTTATAAACTTTTAAAAAGAAACATACTGGGGATTGAGCCCAGAGCCTTAAGCATGTTACTCAAACATTCTACCACTGAGGTACATCTCCAGCTCTTTTAAATTTTATTTGGACAGGTTCACTGAATTGACCAAGCTGGTCATGAACTTGTGATCCTCCTGCCTCAGGGTCAGGAACAGCCAGGATTCCAGGCATGCACCATGATAGCTGGCCGGTTTTAAAGTTTTATTTTTTATTCTATTACTATTTTTGTACTGGGAATTGAACTCAGGACCTTGCACTTGCCAGACAGGTGTGGTGCCACTGAGCTACATCCCCGGCCCCTATAAAGTTTTAAATGCTAGCTTCTTACCACTTATGTTGCTTTCACAGCTGGTGTTTTTGTTTTTTTAGATCTTAACTTGAAATACAAGATCGTCAGAGCAATGCCTCCATATGTGGCCAGTACACACTGAAAAAGAAAAATGTAAACAAGAGTTATTGCCATGTCTGTATTATTCTAAAATATAACTGCTTAAAGGTATCATTAATACTTACATTCATTCTACCTGTGAGAGTATAAGAGTTGAAATATTTTTTGATGCCAGTGAACTGGTACTGGGCGTCGGCTTCTGGACCTGCCATGATTTCAATCTTTTAAAAAAAGAAAGCAATAATAAATTGGTTTGGATGCAATTCAAAAGAAAAAAACGGTTTTAGTTTAAATACTAAGAGTCATTGTGCATAATTCTTATCTCTGTTTTGGCCAACACAGCAGTAGCAAAGAGGGTGAAAACAGTTTAGGACTTTAACCTGGCTACTGTTTCATAAACACTCCAGAATGTGTCAAACCACTTAACACAGGAACACACAAGTATTCATTAAGTCTGCCCTCTGATTCAGTATAGTTCAGTTTTCATTCCTAGCTCTGTCTACTATGGTTCATTGAACCAGTTTTTTTTAAGTTATGAAATTTGGGCTTTAAAAATTTTTATTAGTGCATGTCTACAGTACATGATGATCACATTCATCATGGGGAATTGGTACACGTACATGACACATCTTAATTCTTTTTATGTCCCCCTTCAACTCTTGTTCCCCTTCCCATTTGCAAAAGATCGATCTCCCTGTTCCCTATTACCCATATTTTATTTTTCTCTTTATACTTTGGGTTTCTTATGTAAGAAAAATGATGTAATATTTAAGCTTGTGTGTCTGATTTATTTCATTTAAAATTATGGTCTCAAGGTGCATCCACTTTCCTTCCTGAAAACGACTCAAATTTGTCCTCCATTATAGCAGAGAGTGCTCCATTGTGTATAAGCACATTTTAAAATCCACCTGTTGATGGACATAGAAGCTGCATCCAAAATTAGCTATTATGAGTTATGAGCTACTATGAATAGTCCAGGTGGTGCTGCTGGTATAAACATAGGTATGAATTAACCAGTTTTAAGACTAGTAGTTGAAATTTTCAGCTTGTGATATTTTTCGAACTTTCTCAAAGGGGTGACTGCTACTAAAGCAACTTACAACCTCTACTTTTACAGTTTTTCTTATTATAAATCACTTAGGAAAAAAAGGGGAAAGAAGGGATCATTTACTAAGTGGAGGTGAAGTACTAGCCATTGTTGGGGGGCGGGGAGCTGGATTCCCTACTCTTTACACCAAAATACAATGTTAATATAAACAACAAAACCAAAAACTTTTTTTTGTACCAGGGATCGAACTCGGGACCTTGCACTTCTGAGGCAGGTGGCGACACCACTGAGCTAAATGCCCAAAAACTTCAAGGATACACAGGAAAATATTTTAATCATCTTGGCAAAGGGAAAATATAAAGAATACCCGAATGAAAAAGGCAAAACATAAAAAGACAATCAATCTAAAACGTGGGCTGGGGATGTAGCTCAGTGACACCATGCCTGCCTCACAACCGCAAGGTCCTGAGTTTAATCCCTGGTACCCAAAAAATAAATAAATAAAAAGAAATGTAAAATGAGATTAGCATTTACCCATCAAACTGGCATAGATAAAATTGTAAGAAATGATGTTAAATAAACATGGGACTCAGCATTTTGTTTCTTGGAGTATAAACTGGTACAATCTTCCTAAAGTACAATTTGGAATATCTATCATATAATAAGTATATCTTTCCATCTAGCTGGTTCATCTCTTCTCCAAGAACTCAACCTTATAGAAATATCATAAAGTGGAAATTATGTGGTTCAAGAATAGTTACTGAAATACTTTGAGACAGGGTCTCTCTATGCAGTTCAGGTTGGCTTTGAACTCACTACATAGCCCAGGCTGACCTTGAACTCATGGTGATCTTCCTATCTCAGCCTCCAGAATGCTGGGCTTATAAAGCATGAGGCACCATCCCCAGTTAAAATACTGTCTATGAAAGTAAAAAACTGGAAAAACTAAAAGTCCATCTATTTAAGACTGATAAATAATGGCTTCCATTAGAAGAAATGCAATGTCCATGGATCTTTTGTGTATTGACATGGGAAGAGGACTCTAAGTAATGGTAAATAATAAAAAATTGCCAGGCATGTGGTGGTACATGACTAATCCCAGCACTCAGGAGGCTGAGGCAGGAGGATTGCCACAAGTTCAAGGGTAGTATGGGCTAGAAAGTGACTTCAAGGCCACCCTGAACTACATAACAAGATCTTGTCTCAAAAAACCAAAACCAAACCAAACCACAAAAAAATTCAAAATAATAAAAAATTGTATTTCTGAATAACACAGTATAGAGCATGTTAATGATTAAGTGTGGTCCCTAGACCAGCAGCATCAGCACTGCTGGCAACTTACTACAAATGCAGATTTTCAGGCCCTGCCACAGGCCCACTGGATTAACAACGCTGGGCCTAGCAATGTTTGAATAAGGCCTCTAGAGAATTCTAACACACATTAAAGTTCTGGAGAATATATAGCAAACTTTAAGACAGGTCAGGTCTATAGTTCCTGTGTTTTACAAAGGCATGTATTCCTTTTATCATAGGAAATAGAGACATTCCAAAGGTAACCATAGAGCAGCAGTTGAAAATTCATGTGTGACCACCTATCTACTGCCATGCCTGGTCAATTGGTAACACAGACTAGCTGGTTGAGGTCTGGTTGACTGGTAGTCAGTGGCAGTGATTGCTGGCTCTTTTGATGAAATGGAAAAGAGAGATTAGGGAGGGAGCTGTTGCTACGGAAACTGGCTCTCCTCTATTTGCCATTCTAAGGCATTTAGCGACATTCACATGCACAGAAATGCTAATGACAATTTAAGATTTTAATTTTGAAAGTTTCGGACAGGTTTTGGTGAGGAAAAGCCAAATTGTCTTAGGTCACTTCATGGTCCTTTGCCAGTCTAGCTCAAGTTGGAAAATCTCCATTAAAAGAAATCTTTATGACATAGTTTTAACATCAACTCTCACTTTGCTAAATCTACTTCCCTCACTCATTTTGTGATACTTTTTTTTTATTATGGTATGAAGTAGGTTCTTTTTTTTCAACCTGGCAGTTATTTAATTTGGTTCTTAGTAAGAAATTCAGAACACCAATTTGTGAGGGTACATTCCATTTGTCAGAGCAAAAAGGGATCGGATGTAGCCCCGGAGCTAAGGAACAGCTTTAATTTTTGGTAAAATCTGCGAGTCCACCACTCTCTGATCTACCTTGCGCTGCTCTGAAATCTGGTATCTCTCTTTCTCGGTGTCGAAGATCTCACCCTCCTGGTGTCTGGGCCTCCGCAGCTTCTTCTTTTTGAATGAAGTAAGCATCAGTGAGGTGTTTGGGGATTTTCACATTCCTGATATCAATTTTGGGGGAGGTGGCAATGACAAACTTCTGGTGTGTTCTATGCAGAGGAACTCGATTAAGGTTAAGAGGACCAGTCACAAGTAGCAAGCCACTGGCCAGCTGCTTCAGGAAAACCACTCTCTTGCCTTGGTGGTGTCCAGTGAGGATGATCAAGATGGTGCTGGGAGTGATGCTAGCTCGAAGTTTCCTCACGTGCTGACTGAAGGGTTTTTTGTCATGGCTCAGCAGCTTTCGGGGCACATCTTCAGTAGGGTAATACCTAGGCATTTTGCTAAGCTTAACCACCCGGGTACCGCCATTTTTGTCACCACCAACTGGTTTTGTGACAGTAGCAAGAACCTTCTCCTTCTTTTTCTTCTCAACCTTGGATTTAGCAGCCGAGTACTTCCTCTTGTACAAAGCCTTTCTGGAATACATAGCAGATCGGGAGTATCTACCAATTCCTCTAACCAGGACAGGGTTTCGGCTGCAGTGGGGCTGCCCCTTCTTGGATTTTTTAGCCTTCTTCACATTCTTTTTAACCGTGCCAGTGGCATCAGCCTTCTTGACTTCAGGTTTCTCCTCTTTAGTACTGGGCTTCTCAGCTTTTTCGCCTGCCATCTTGCAAGATGGGAAAGAGAACTGAAGTAGGTTCTTACAAGAAACACTACAGAAACAAGTGCTTAACTGTGTTAACTTGTTAACTGACAATTCCCATGCAATGTGCCTAGCAAAATTTTTTGCGATATATGGTGTCCAACTGAAACATTAAGGTGATTTAAATTTCACTCTAAACATGGGAGTAAGCCAGCCAGATGTTTGTGGTATTCCACAGAACACTAATTCTGACTACAGGAAAAGGCATGGCATAGGAACTGAAATTCACTGTAGATCTGAAAAGAGAGGTTTCAGAGAGGCTGAGACCGAGGGAGGGTGGGGGTGTTGTTGAGATAACGCGAATAAGCCCCAAACATCTACGTCTGCAACCTTTAGCAAAGGGCAGGCTACTGGAGGGCAAAGATCGGGAAGGCTTGTTTAGTCCATTTTTTTTTTTTTTTTGGTACCAGGAGATCAAGCTTGGGACCTTGCGCTTGCAAGGCAGGCGGCGGAACCACTGAGCTAAATCCCCGGCCCTAAATGTATTTACTCCATCTTTCTTTTTTGGGGGAAGCCTTGTTTTAGAACGCCCTCTGTGCAATAATTAAACTGAAACTCGCTTCCCTTTAAGTCAGAGGTAAGTTTAGAAAAACATATTAATGAAGAAGAAAATCACCTAAGACTCATACTCGTGAAGTTGTTTTAATGTTGTCAGATGGCAGCCTCTGGGAAAGCCTAAGCACACAGGGCCTCTGGATCCGTTTCTAATTAAGGCGCTAACCAATAGGACAAATACAAGCAATCCCTTCCTGCTGTTCTCCGCCTTAAAGCGAGCACTTGAATAGAGAGCCAAAGCGACCAGCGGCCCTTGGCAGGTTCCGCTCTTCGATACCGTTGTTCTCCCACCCGACTGGACAGCGACTTGGAGGGGTGATACTTCGAGGCAGAGGTGACAGTAAACTCGGGGGCGAGCCGCTCGGCTCCGGCCCCCAGAAAAGCCTCGCCGACCCTGCGGACTGAACCCCAGAGCTCCGCGCGCGGGACTAGGGAGCCGCAGGAGCCTGGCCGGCCGCTGGCGCTCGCGCTCACCCAACAAAGGCTCTGCGCAGCTACGGGAGGCTTGGCCGTCGGCTTGCTCCTCGCAGCTCAAGGGAAGTATCCAAGGCCGTTCCGAGAAAAGAGGCGAACTGGGCCAGAGACGCGGCACAGCCTGGGTCCGCGCCCGTTACGTCACAGGTGACCTTGAAGGACTCCCCTCGCAGCGCGTCCGTCCGTCTGTCCGGAGCAGAGTGCGATCTCAGGGAGCCCGGGAGGCCTGTCCGCGCGCCCTCCGGCCTCCTCGCGGCGGCCCACGCCCGCGGGTCCCGACCCCATTTCTCAAGCTCCTTTTTCATCCCCCGCCGTTCTGCCCCACAAAGCCCAGTCCCCGCGGTGTTCCCGGGCCAGAAACGGTCAGACTCCGGTTGGCCCTACAAAGCGGAGGCGCGAAGTCCAATCCCGGGCGCCTCTACTCACTCACCTCGCTAGAGCCACAAATTCCGCAGCTGACGCCCTTCAACGTACACAGCTCCCTCCACCGCCCGGCCAGAAGAAGCCACCTCCTCCGCCGGCGTTCAACGGGCCTCTGCGGCTCAGGCTTCTCCGTCGATTGGCTGGGAAGCCAAGTCCCGCCCTTCCGCTTCCGGTCTCCACATTAAAGTCTGGTCCAGTACGTTTCGACGTAGTAACGGAAGTGGCGCCTGGAGCCCGCCCACGCATCCGGAAGAGCAGCATGGTGTAGATGCTGTGGTTCACGCGCCTGTGAGTGCGACCGCGCGGGCTCCGGGGTGAAGAGGTGCTGCTGTCGGGAACTTGGTGAGTGGGGGCAGAAGCAAGAAGGGAAGACCACTCGTGCCTCTCAGGTCTGCCCGAGGGCGAGGTCCCCCGGGTCCCTGCCAGCATCCTCTGGTCGTGGTGAGTGGTTCGTCCACCCGAGCCAGCTCTGCTCTAGCGGTTCCTGTAACCCCAGGCTGTCCTCGGAAAAGAGCCTGAGTCCCTTTTCTGCTCCCAGATCCCTTTAGTTTTTGGAGCCTCAGTTTCCGTCTGAAATGAGAATAAGGGTTGAATTCCCAGCAGATTAGACCTCTTCCACTTTACTGTTTGCGTGAAGCACGCAGTCACAGCTGGTTCCAAATCTTAAGCTCGTTCTCAATCGTCCCCTCTTGAAGCACCTCTAGATTCTTACTCCCAAGTACCTTTCAGAACCGGGCTGTTCTAACTTCCATCTAGTTCCGGTTCCTCTGCTGAACTGCATTTGAGCCCTTTTCCCTGATTTACTTGCCTTCAGTCTTCTCTTTTCCTGTCCACTGAGTAGCCTGAAGTATATTTTTCTTGATTTCTGTCCTGTCTCTTCTCCCAGGTAAGGATCTGGCTTGTCAAAATAAACATAAGCTATTTCTAATTTAATATCTTACCCCCAAACCCTAACCTGTCTTTTAAAACTTAACTCCAATTATTATGCTTTCTCCCTCTTGTACTTAATCAAACAAATTTTCAAAGAAAGGGAGCACCAATCCTTTGAATGGTTAATATGCAGATTGCTGGTGTTTATTGAATAATAGAATTTTTTTCTGTTTCTTTTTTTTTTTTTAAACAGTAACACTGTGTAGCTCAGGCTGGCCTCTTAACTCCGAGTGATCCTCCTGCCTCAGCTTCCCCAAGTCCTGGGATCACAGGTGTGCTCCACCATGTTGTCTTGTATGCTTGTATTACTTTTCTGCTTGTTAGACTGTTTGTCTTATAACATTGAGCTCAAAAGCATCTCCTTTTGAAGCATGCCTCCTTTATAGAAGTCTGTCATTCCTACCTCTTTGCTTATAGTATATAATTTGGTTTGTATTTTAGATTGCTTGTATTACTGTTTTATCATCTAAATGTGTGCTTTTAAAGGTAAGGGTTTATATATTCATTTATGTATGTCTGACATATAATTGTAGCTACTTAATGACTATATCCTACACTGAATCTAACTCCTTTTCATGGAGAAAGGTGTGTGGTTTGTAGTTTTGAAGCAGAAATCTTTGGAAAAGTGATATATGGAGTAACTGGGGTCTCACATCCTAACCATCTGTCATAGCCCTGACTCCTGCCCAGAACATTACTAGAAGGTTCTTTTGTCCATCGATTCCAGCCTTTATGAAACCTGGACCACTGCTACATTTCATGGTTATTCTTTGCATTGTTTTCAGGAGCCCCAGACATGGCAGCCCTAGAAGAAAACTTTCCGCGAGGGGGTACAAGAAAGATCCACAAGTCAGAGAAATCTTACCAGCAGTTAGTTGAACATGACAACTTATTTGACGTAAGCAGCATGCTTTCTTGGGAGAAAATCAGTAGGAACCTTCTTTTTAGCAACCTAGTGAAGAATAATCCTTACTTTGTAGTTTTGTTTCTTCCTAAGATACATTTCTATAAATTGAAATTGTTAGACTGCAACAACATGAAAGCCATATCTTTTATTAAAGCGTGGCATTTACTATTTTGAGTTTGAAGTGTACTTTGTCCTTATGGATTCTGTGCCGTGTTGATTAAGGATGGAAAAAAAGCAGTTTGATCTTTTTTTGGGGTACTGGGGATCGAACTTGGGTCCTTGCGCTCGCAGGGCAGGCGGCGGAACCACTGAGCTACATCCCTGGCCCTGATCATTGTATTTTTAAAAGGGGTCCTTAGCACATATAACTGGCAGAATTTTTATTAAAATTTGTGGTTTTACCTGGAGTAGAGTATAAGTGCCAGAGGGAAGGGAAATGACTTTTGAAGTATGGTCTTATGTTTATATTATGTGATCTTTCCAACTATTTTATTTAATAAAGTATAAATTCCAATTCCACGATAAGAAACTGAGGCTCAGGGAGATTATATATTTAGTTGAAAGTACATAGCTTGTCATGGAAGCATTTGGGAGTGGGATGGCGGGGAGTCGGGGAGTAACAGAATAGCAGAAGGTGATGCATAATCCAAAAGGTACAGGGGATGTGAGGGATTTGCTACTTCTCACGTTTTGGACCTCTGTGCATCATTTTTCCCCTTTAGATTTCCAATGAAGAAGAATCCACCAAAAGGAAAAAGAACCAGAAAGGCCCAGCAAAAACAAAAAAGTTGAAAATTGAGAAGAGAGAAGGGGGCAAGTCTGTAAAAGAGAAGCTTGAAATCCTTAGCGTTGAGGTTTGTTAAGTGTGGTTTTCTTTTAACATACTACTTTGTTCAGTGAAGTTTGTGTGTGTTCTTTCCGTTTTCTTTCCCCATTCTTTTTTCCCGTACATGTATACATGCATAAGTATTTCACTTGTGTGTCTAGAGATTTTTCCAAATTGTGCTGAGAATTGAGCGTTATTTCCTTTGATTGCTAACGAGTGCCTGGAATTTTTTTTTTCTTTTTTAAGGTGATGTGGTCTTGCTGGTATTTTCATTGGATTTACATAGTAGTAGATTCAGAGGTTAGAATTGCCAGTGAACTTTGGCAGTCATTCTAATCCTACTCATTCCTTTCGTAGCTATACATCTACTGGGCCGGGGATTTAGCTCAGTGGTTTCACCGCCTGCTGCGCAAGCACAAGGACCCGGTACCAAAAATAAATAAATAAATAAATAAAATAGATATATATCTACCTCAGAGAAGTGATGTGGTCCTAACGTTTCTTAAACTTTTAGATTATAACTTCCAATTTATGTTAGTTGTAAAACAGAAAAGAAAGCCACATGATTCTCAGGGGAAAAGATTCAGATTCAGCCTACAGGAGTGTTTGTCCTTCATGCTTTGAAAAAAAAAAATTATTCACCGAGGTGTCAACAGTAGAGAACTAGAGGTTTCCTGTGGAAACCTAACCCTGGTTCCTCGTGAAAATCTGCGCGTGCTGATGTCTGGGTCCTGGGAGCTGTGTGGGGTTGTGCCCATCAGAGCCACACGGGTGCTGCACACTGCCTCTTCCTGCTGCCCACCTTCTTCCTGGGTCAACCACCAGGCATTTGGGTTTGGGTTGCTGGGGATGCACTGAAGGGCAAAGATGTCCTCCAGCGAAGCAGGGCCATCAGCGCTGTTTCCTGCTCTAGCCCTCGCATAGTGTGTGGCCAGAGAATTGATAACTCTCAGGTATCTACTCTGTTTTTCTGTTTATTTACTAATTATCTATAGCTTTTAAATGCCAGCATTGGGGCTCGAAGCTAGACTCCCTAACTTCTCTATCATTGTTCTCTTTCTTATTATGCACAGTTTACTTTTTCTTTTCTAGTCCCTATGTGAAGGAATGCGGATTTTGGGTTGTGTCAAAGAGGTAAATGAGCTGGAACTGGTGATCAGTCTCCCCAATGGCCTCCAGGGGTTTGTGCAAGTGACTGAAATCTGTGATGCCTACACCAAAAAGCTGAATGAGCAGGTGGCTCAAGAAGAACCTCTGAAGGTGAGGGAAATCCCCAATGGATGTAAAATTACCACTTTTCCTAAGTGCTCAATTGAAAAGGCTCAGGTGCCATGAGAATTTGTAATAAGGGGTTTGTGTGTTATTTTTTAAACAATTAAGGGGGCTTTTGACTTAGTCCTGTGAGCCAAGAAGGCCTCCATAAGGAAGGGCTGTTTGAGCGGAAGCCTGAAGGACAGAAGAAAGAGGGTTCAGGTAGAAGCAGAATGCTGTGTAACAGAGAAGACCAGTATGGTGGAGCAGGGAGAGCAAGGGAGAGTGGGGTGGGGTGGGATGGAGAGCTGAGTGGAAACCTGCTCATCCATGGCTTGCAGACTGTGTTAAGGTTGGTGCAAATTCTAAACGTTTCGAGATGTTCGATTGCGGTGGGTGATAGGTAGACACCATAGCAAATAGGTTAAAAAGGCAGAAGTTGCTAGAGATCAGTTAGGAGGTAATTTTAGTAGTCAAGGCTGTGAGATTGATGGCATCTTGTGTCCAGGATCCACCAAGAACTGAGAAAGAAGCTATGGCCTGATGAAAACTTCAGGGTTGACAGTAAGGGAGAGGGAGGCAGGTCCAGGTCTGTTGTACCTGACCGCATGGAAGAGGTGATTGAGACTGCCCTTTTCGGCACGTTGAGTTAGAGGCACAGTTGAGCCATCCCCTGGGTGCTGGGTGTGGAGACGTCTGGGCTGGAGACAGTGGCGAGGTATGAAGAGGGACAAAGTGGCTTATGGGGACCAAATTAGAATGAGAAGAGTCTGAACGACTGAATATAGAATAAAAACATTTTCATTTTAATTGTCACGTTGAAGGAAAGTTGCTGTCAAGTAAAGCAGTAGGGGCCACGTAAAGGGCCTTGGAAGCCAGGGAGGAGATGTGTAGAGAAAGGAATAGTAGTGTTAAGTCCTTCTTAAAGGTTGTATGAGAGGGCTGGAGTGTAACTCAGTGGTAGAGCACATAATGAGCTTGCATGAAGCCTTGGGCTCAGTCCACAGCGTGCACGCATAAATAAGTAAAAAGTAAATATATGTCACGTAAGAAAGGATTGCAAGACAGACCATTGGGTTTAGTGGTGTAGACTTACTGGTGACTTTGGGGGGAGATAAAGTTTAGAATGGGGGCGCCGGGGAGTTAGCTCAGGGGTTCCGCCGCCTGCTTTGCAAGCGCAAGGACCAGAGTTTGATCCCCCGTACCAAAAAAAAGAAGTGTAGAATGGGGGGTGGAGAGTAGTTTACAGAGTAGATGAAGTGGAAACAGTTAAATAGAGACAGGTCTTGACAAGTCATTGGTGTTTGCCTATTACGTGGAAATATTTGGAGGAATTGTGCTAAAATTAAAAGCTGTGAACCGTGGCTGCAGAACCGTGTAGCTTTGTAGGCACAGTGGTTACTGTTCTTCCACCTTTTGCATTCTTTGAGGAGGGAGGGTCAAGGCTGGGTAGTGGATTCTTGGTTCAGAGAGAAGGTGTGTATCAGGTTTTTCTTGTTCGCACTATGCAGGACCTACTCCGTTTGCCTGAACTTTTCTCACCTGGAATGCTGGTGAGATGTGTGGTAAGCAGTGTGAGCATCACAGAGAGAGGCAAAAAGAGTGTCAAGCTCTCTCTGAACCCCAAAAATGTGAACAGAGTGCTGAGTGCTGAGGCCCTGAAGCCTGGCATGGTACGTATCTGGGTCAGGCATGAGGAGCTGGCCCTGTCCCTTCTCCCTGCCCTGGGCCCTGGGCGTTCTGGCTGGGGCTACCCTTTGTTTTTAGCTTAACCGCTGCACACAGAAGTGAGTCTTGTCCTGGAGGGAAGGCTTCCTGGGTGCTTGAGTGATTAATGAATGTTGAAAACATGAACCTAATTTCATTATGTTGCAGAGGAGACAGGGGAAGCAAGTCCAGATTTTTGTTTGTTTTGTTTTTTTGTTGTTTTTTGGTTTTCTGAGGCAGGGTCCTTTGTAGTTCAGGCTGGCCTCAAACTCATGGCAATCCTTCTGCCTCAGCCTCCGAAGTGCTGGGGTTACAGGTATATGCCACCACATCTGACTCCTGGTGTCTAATAAAATCCCTGCAGGGAGCCTTCTGGGGAACTTGGTGACAGTGAAGAGTTCTTCATCATGCCTCACAAAGTTAGTGTTTTTTCAGAGGGCTCTGGCACTCATGTGAAATGTTTGAGGCCCCTCTTGAGAGCAGGAGACAGGTAGACAGGGCAGTTCATCTACCAGCTGTGTTCATGTGTGTCCCACTACTTTGTATCTACCCTCATGGCGATTCTGGAAAAACTAGTTCTGGCGCAGAGCCTCCAAGTCCAGTATATGAAGAAAAGTAAGCTGTACTGGTACAAGTACCCTGGGAGTTAAGGGGCAGGAAATGGAGATGATCTTGCAGTGTTTGGTGCGAAGCAGTGGGATTTGGGAAAGGCCTGGGAAGTTTGGTAGGAGTTAGTTGGGTATAAAGGTAATAATGGTAAGCCAGATTGCAGGGAATGGACAGATATCAAAAGCCTGTTCCATGACAGGTGGCGTTACAGGCACTTTATCTTGTGTAGTCCCACAGCAAACCTGTAAGCAGGTAGATACTCTCCTCCTGCATTTGAGGAAATAAGTCTCGAAAGTGTGACTTAACAAAGACCAAGGAGGTAATGTCAGAGCCGTAGTGCTTCACGTGAATGGAGAGGAGGTTGGTGGGGTTTCTGAGTCTTGGAGCTGCTTGAGAGACACTAATGGCTAGAAGGGGAGCTCTGGATTTTCTTGGCAGCTGTCACTTGGGAGTGGCCTTTTAAGGCCATGTGGTTTGTCCTTTGCACAACATGTCTTGTCCCTCTTGCATTGTCTAGTGGTATTGTGGTTTAAAGTTGAAAGTGGGAGCTGTAATCATGGGACAGCATGGAGATTAATGGTGGGAGCATTCACTTTTGCTAATTGATGTCACGCGTCCTATAACCTCTGAACTTTTGGGTATGTTTCCTCTCCCAGCTGCTGACAGGTACCGTGTCCAGCCTGGAAGATCATGGCTACCTAGTGGACATTGGTGTTGTCGGGACCAGAGCTTTTCTGCCGCTGCAGAAAGCCCAGGAATACATCCGACAGAAGAACAAAGGTGAGGGCAGGAAGAGAGGCTCGTACCTGGTAGTGAGGTGGTGCATATGAGGGTAGTATTTAAATGCCACTCTGGTGAGAGTGTGACAGAATGGCGACCTAAGACTGTTTGGCTTTGGGGAAATCAGTGCTTCGTCCTCACTGATAGAGGAGAGAAGATGTTGAAAGGCCAGGGAGTGCGAGGGTCTCACCACGCACTGATGGGCCAGTTTTCACTTTTCCTCACCCAGAAGAGTCTACTGTATTTCAGCCCCCAGCACTTTTCCAGCTTATTGGAATTTCCATAGTTTTGTAGGGCAGTTGGATTCCAGATGACTTAGGGCAACTTCATTCCTTTCTTGTAACCGGTGCTGTAGAGGTTGGGAATGTGGGGAATATTGGATGCTCACTGGGAAGGAAAGCCCTGATTGTGTTCTGGTGTTGCTTGGGCCCATGTTAAAGGTCCTTCTCAGAGAGGTATTTTCCCTTTTGGGGTCGGGATTGGGCCTACAGGTGCTAAATTGAAAGTGGGTCAATACCTGAACTGCATCATTGAGGAGGTGAAAAGCAGTGGAGGAGTTGCTAGCCTGTCCATAGAGCAGTCAGCGATTTCTACTGCCATTGCTACCCAGGAGCAAAACTGGAGTCTTAACAACTTGCTTCCAGGACTAGTGGTCAAAGCCCAGGTACAGAAGGTAAGCTGTTCATGTTACTACCATTTTCTAAAATAAAAGTAGTTATTAAAGTACTAATGTACATGCCATCTAAAACTGTGCTGTTGGATAGGGTAGCCATTAGTCACATGTGGCCGTTGACATATTGAAATGTGGCCAGTGCCATTTGTTGGAAGTAATTTGGACATACTGGGTTAAGCAAACTGTTACTAAAACAAATTGCAAGGTGAGGGGGTGGCTCAGTGGTAGAGTGCTTGCCAGAGACCCTACGTTTGATTCCCAGTGCTGGGGGGAAGAAAACTCTTCCGTTTGTAGATTTTAAAATATGATTGCTAGAAAATGTAAAGTTACATATTTGGCTCATATTTTATTTCTTTTGAACAGATCTTAAAGGTCAAATGATATTAAAAGGCTTATAATGAACTATGTCATCTCTTCTAATCCCTACCATTAATTTTTTTAGCTTTTGAAATTTCTCTCCATATTTCCAAGTAAGAAACTTCCGGTCATATTTCTTCATTTATTGATCTTAGGCATTGAGTTTTGCTTTTTCCTTGGTTTTGATATTTTGAGACCTGGTCTTATAGTCCAGGTGCAAAGTGGTATCTCAGTGTGATTATGATTTGTATTTCTCTAATGACTAATGGGGTTGAGCATCTTTAGTAGCCTTTTGCATAACTTGGAGAAATGTCTGCTCAGAGATCCTTTCCCTGTTTTAAAATTAGGTTGCCTTTGTTGATTGACTTCACTGTCAGAAACAGGAGCTTGCAGATTTTCTGTGGACAGCCTCCAGATGTCACTGTTGTAGGTCGTCTCTGGCATGGTAGATTTCTCTAGAAAGGATCTAGTAATCTGCACTCTGGAGGGTGTAAGCGTGGCTGAGAGTGTGGGAGAAAGAGACCGCATGTCTTTTTGTTAGTTTTTGGTTTTTGGCGCCGGGGATCAACTCCAGTCCTTGCGCTTACGGGGCAGACGGCGGAACCACTGAGCTAAATCCCGCTCCGCACGTCTTCTTATCTATGTGATTCTCAGAATTTCTCTTTATCCACATCTTTAGGGTTTGCATTCTCCTGTGGTTTGATTCTGACAGGGCTTTCACAGAGAATGAACTTCCTGTTTTCTGTGGAGGGGGAGAGGGATGGTCACGCGGGTATGAAGAGGGGCTGGGGAAGCTGACTCGGTTTCTTGGTTGAGTTTCCTCTCTCACTGACCTCTTTTGAGGTGCTTGGCATCTCAGTTTTGGGGAGGCGCTGGAGGGAGACTCAGCTTGTTCTCAGTCATTCTCTTTCCTTCTTTAAGCATTTGGTCTAGACAAATACTCAAGTTAGCCACAGTTTATTTGAGTTGTTCGGCTGGTAGTTCCCGAAGATACTTGTGTAAGGTCCTTGCATCCCATTAAGAAATCCGGGGGATGGGAGGATTGATGGCAGCTCTTCAGCTAGAGGGAGATGAGGTTACTAAGTAGAAGAACAGCCCCTGCTTGGAGTTGTCTTGCCACTTCGTTTACAGGAAGAGAGATTGCCAGGGATTGTCAGGGATAATGTGGCACTGAGTGCTGTGAGCAGTGTCTCCCACAACCCTGGTTCCTTCAGAGAAACAACTCGTTCTGTTTATCTCCAGGTGACTCAGTTTGGCCTTACCCTGAACTTCCTCACGTTCTTCACCGGCCTGGTCGACTTCATGCATCTGGATTCCAAGAAAGTTGGAACATATTTCTCAAACCAAGCAGTAAGAAATGTTGTCCTGATCTTTTCTCGATTCCAGCTGTGTCTCAGGCAGCTGTCCATTGTCCCACTAGCGTCAGGCTGGTCCTGGGACTGAGGTGTGCAGGTCTGCAGAGGAGGTGAGGGGTGATGGAAAGTGTTTTGGAGGGAGCATGAGAAGCTACAGTGGTTGGCAGAGGCTGGAGAAGAGTCAGGTGCAGCGTAGGAAACGGCACTCTTCACTCCATGCCCCATAGTTTGATTGAGGGGTAGTAAATCATTTGTGTTTTTTTTTTTCCATACCCAGCTCGAACTTGGGACCTTGCGCTTATGAGGCAGACGGCAACACCACTGAGCTAAATCCCTGGCCCTCATTTGCTTTTTTTTGTAGTTGTTGGTTTGTTTTGTTTTGTTTTGTCTTTTTAGACAGGGTCTTGCTATATAGTTTTGGCCAGTCTTGAACTCACCATGTAGCCCAGGCTGGCTTTGAACTCATGGCAGTCCTCCTGTCTCAGCCACCCAAGTGCTGGGATTACAGGTGTGGACCACGATGAAAAGTATTTAACAAAGGAGAATTATATGTTTAAATAGAAAAATGGACTTTAAAATATTCTAGGACGAGGGATTTAGCTCGGTGGCACTGCACCTACCTCTGCCTCGCAAGCGCAAGGTCCTGAGTTCGATCCCCGGTACAAAAAAAAAGTTCTGTGAGGTCTGGGGTGTAGCTCAGAGGTAGAGGGCTTGCCTAGCATGTGCAAAGCCGGGAGTTCCATGCTCAGCATCGTGGGGGGCAGGTTCGAGTTCTACAGCAGTATACTGGATCAACGTATTTATTTATTTAGAGTAGTATTCTAGATTTTAAAAGGAAACAAAGTACATCCAGCTAAAATGCTAGAAGACTATGCAATCAAATGTTAATAGTGATTAACCCTGGGTGACTTCTATACTTACAAAAGTATTTAAATTATATTCAATGTGGATATTTAGAAAGAAAATCCAAGTATGTTTTTCAGAATTTTTTTTTTGGTACTGGGGATTGAACTTAGGACCTTGCGCTTGCTTGCAAGGCAGGCAGCAGCACCACTGAGCTAAACCCCCGGCCCACTATAAAGATTTTAAAGAGAAAATCATTTTTCCTACCACCTAGTGACAACAGTGTCGGCATTTTGGTGATTCCTTTCCCAAGATGATGGCGCCACGATCAGCCCTGTGGGCTGCTTTGCTGTTTTATAAAGTCCTGTGCCTATGTTTTGTTTGATCTACAACTCTCTTACTTCAGACTGATTTTGGCCTCAGGATGTGTTTCCCTGCCTTCTAGTTACCTGTGTTTTTAGTTGATTTTCTCTGAGTAGCTCCAGCGAGGCTCCTCTGTTCAGCTGTGTTGAGTTTCCGGTGACTGTGGTAGCGCTTCTTCCTGCAGTCGTGTTTATGTAAGAAGTTAAGATGCTCTGTGATCACAGCAGGCTTTCGGGGCATGTTCAGAGAAGCCTAGGGTGTAGTGACACCAGTACGCACTTTTTGTTGTACATCCATCGCTCCTTGGTGTTGAGGGGACCCCTGGCCTATGTTTTCCTAACCTCGGGTAAGCACTGATTTGGTCAGACAAAGCCCTCTGGGACATTTTGGCTTTCCATACACTGCTTGATTACGCAGGCTGTCCTTAGTACTTACTTAACTAAAGATTTTAGTGCTTACATTCTTAGTCAGCGCATGGGTAGTCTTGGCCCTCAGAAAGTCTACTCTGAGCCAGGTGTGGTGGAGCACCTGCAATCCCAGCATTTGGGAGGCCGAGGCAGGTGGATCGCTGCTAGTTCAGAGCCAGTGGAGGATACGTGGTGAATTCAAGGCCATCCTGAACTGCATAGTGTGTCTCAGAAGAACAAAAGAGAAGGTCAGTCTCGCTGTCTCCCATGGCCTCTGGCTCATCCTTGCCCTTTCTTCTGTCCAGGTGAGGGCCTGCATCCTCTGTGTGCATCCTCGGACCAGAGCTGTGCGCCTGAGCCTGCGCCCCATCTTCTTGCAGCCTGGACGCCCACTCACCCAGCTCTCTTGCCAGCACCTTGGAGCTGTGATGAAAGATGTCCCTGTCCAGGGCTTTTTCAACAAGGCAGGGGCCACCTTCAAGCTGAAGGACGGGGCTCTGGCCTATGCCCGGGTACGGAGTCTTTAGTTTGGGCAGGGATCTCCTGACTGGAGTGACTTTGGGACATGTTGCCTTCTGCTTCCTTCATCTCTTGATACTGGTTTCTTATTGTCAGGTATCTTCAACAGGGAAAGACTATTGGTAAGGACTAGAACAATACCTGTTATACTAGAATGCATCAGAACCAGCTTGCCATGTTTGATACCTGGCTAATGGTATCTTCAGGAGTGAGTTAGGATGTAGCCTGTGTGGTGGCACACGCCTGTAATCCCCGCACCCAGGAGGCTGAGGCAGGAGGATCACTGCAAGTTTGAGGCCAGCCTGGGCTACATAGTGAGTTCAAAGGTAGCATGAACTGCATAGTGAGGCCCTGTCTCAGAGAAACAGAAAACCTAAAAAAAGGAGGAGTTGGGATCTAGACCAGGGCTCAGCAGTTTTTATTAAAGGGTCACATAATGAAAACTTTAGGCTTATGGGCCCTGTGGTCTGTGACCTAGCTACTCAACTGTTGTTACAACATAAAAACAGCCGTAGACAGTATGTAAATGAATAGACATGGCTCTGTTCCAGTAGAAATTTTGTTTGTAGAAATAGGCACCGGCTTAGGAGTGCAGTTTACTGACCCATGATCTAGACTCTTCTCTGACCCTGTTGAAATTCCATGGTGGTAAAGAGTGAGAGAAATTATCAGAGGCTGGGCGGAGTGGCGCACACTTCTGTAATCCCAGCACTCGGGGAGGGCGACACAAGAGGATCTCAGGAGTTCGAGGCCAGCCTGGGCCACATAGCTCAGGGCAGCCTGCACTGTACAGGAGACCCTGTCTCAAGAACAAAAACACAAAGTCAGAGTACTGTTTTATGGCAGATGATGGGTGTGTTGCGCCGTCTCAGTTTGCTGTGAAGTCTTGATTGGCTTATCCTCAGTCACCTGATGTTTTGCAGCTCAGCCATCTCTCTGATTCTAAGAATGCCTTCAGACCCGAGACTTTCAAGCCAGGGAACATGCACAAGTGCAGAATTACTGACTACAGCCCGATGGACGGGCTGGCCCTGCTCTCTCTGCGGACGTAAGTGTTGGTGGCCCATGGGCCTGTGAGGCTGTGCTTCTGTGCCAGCCTCCGCTCTCCTGGCTGGGTGAGGTGAGGCCCTTCTTGGCATGACTGTGGTAGCCTTGGATTCATAGGTCTAGTTCTGGTTTATCCGTCCTGTTTTCCTTTCCTTGTAGGTCTGTTATTGAAGCTCAGTACCTTAGATATCATGATATCAAAACTGGGGCGGTGGTGAAGGTAAGACCGAAAACACACCTTGATACTCCTCCAGGGTACCCTTCAGCTCGTTAGTCCTTCTGTTAAACATGACATCATCTTTTTTGCCTCTGCCTGCTAACTAGAATTTCTTTCTCTTCCCTTAGGTAACTTGTAATTTCTAGACAAGTTCTTACCTGGCACTACTAAACTGCCCAGAGGCAGTAGGCCCTAAGTCCCGGGATTTGGGATTTGGGGTTTGGTGGTGGTTGAAGGGTAATAACCAGTGACCAGCATGTTAGTTCTGTGGTAACAGCTCCCCGGGATGTCAGTTCGAAGACAGCTGGCGCCGTCTCTCCTCCAGCCATGTGGCGCTGACAGCTCCCCCTTCCTTGGGAGACACAGTTCCCTCCTTTAGTGAATGTTCTTGGAAGACAGAAAGTACATGTTCAGCCAGAAGGAGGTGAAAGAGCCAGGTGTAGAGTGCACACCTGTAATCCCCGGATTCTAGGAGGCTTAGGCAGGTAGATTGCAAGTTCAAGCCCAAGAGACTCTGTCTCAAAAAAAAAAAAGTCTGGTGATATAGCTCAGTGTGAAGGCTTGAGTTCAGTTCCCCGTTTTTCATAAACAAAAAACCCCAAGATGTGAAGGCTTCTTTAAACCTGGTTAAATCTATGTCTGTGGGGGTGTGAGCACTGCAGTACCAGGTGTAGTTAGCTGGGAGGGTGAGCTTGAAAGGGGCCACCTCACACAGTGGTAAGAGAGGGAGGGAGATGTTCTGGAGCTTCCAGGTGCCCTTTCTCTGGACCCCTAGGGCACAGTGCTGACCATGAGGCCATTTGGGATGCTGGTGAAGGTGGGTGAGCAAGTGAGGGGTCTGGTGCCTGCCACGCACCTGGCCGACATCCTGATGAAGAACCCAGAGAAGAAGTACCAGGTCGGCGCCGAGGTCAAGTGCCGGGTGAGCCTCCTGAAGGGCTTGTGTTGGGTTTGGCCGGATAGAGCAGCTCTGCCTCTCCCATAGAGCATGTGACGTGTGCAGTGCGTCCATTGCTGGGCGTGGCGAGAGGAGAGAAGAGTGAGACCCTGTCCTTGAGAATTGTGTAGTATCTTTGGGGCTAAAATACCCTCCCGGAAGAGAGCAAGCCGTGCGACCGTGTGCCCGCAGGGATCGGTACAGGCAACAGGCTGAGTCTGATTACTGGAAGGGGAGGGGCGAGGAGGCTGGGCCGGAGCGGCAGGATGGTGGAGGTTACCATGGTGGCCAACACGCAGCGAGTGTGCTGTGCCAGCTGCCGTGCCGGGGGCTTGACATTAAGTGTCTTGGTACAACTTAGATGTGCATGATGATCACACTCATCGTATAGCATTTGTACCTGTACATGACATATCTTGATTCATATGTTTTTCTTACTCCCCTCCCCTCTCTACTACCTCACTTCCCCTTCTTACTATGAGAGCTCTGTTTCCATTTTGTCATTCTTTTCTCAGTTTTTTTTCCCTCTTCCCCGTCCCTTGTGCCCTTTCCATTTGCACTCTTGGGGTGACCTGTGGTCTTTGGGTTCACGGGGTGAGCCGGCTCTGTGGCTCAGTGGCTCTCTTGGTAACAGGTAGCTGGTTGATGGCTGCTGTCCTTCCCCTAGGTTTTACTTTGTGACCCTGAAGCTAAGCAGCTGATCATGACCCTGAAGAAAACTCTGTTTCACAATACCTGTTATACATTTCGGTCCTTATTTACCCTTTCAGTTTTGCATACCAGAGAGGCAATGCCATATTTACACTTGTGTGTCTGATTCACCTCACTTAAGAGTATAGTCTCTAGGCGCATCCATTTGGCTGTAAGGTGATGTGTGTTATTTTGTTTAACCCTCAAAGCACCCTAAGGTAGATACATGGTCCTCACTTTGCAGGCGGGCAAGTTAAAGCTTAGGAAGACTCAGTGTCTTGACTGCAGTCACGTAGCTAATAAACAGCTCTGTGTAACACCAGTGCCTCTGGATGGGCAGAGCTGAGGGCTGCCCTAGGAAGGATGGGTAGGGAGGGAGCGTAGGGTGTGCTGCAGGCACGTGAACGCCCCACAGTGCGGTAGATCTGAGTGGTTTCCAGCAGAGGCTGGGTCCCGAGAGAGGGTGAAACACGGCACTGTGCAGCCTGCTTAGCGCAGGGCCTGGTGAGTGTGGCGCTCAGTGCAGCGTTGCTGACTGGGGCTTTTGTTGCTGGGAACTGAACCCAGAGCCTTATGCACGCTAAGCACTCATTCTGCCACTGAACTGCACTCCCAGTTCTAGATTTTCTCATGTGTCTTGTCATTATTAACAAAAATACTGGCTGCCCACTGGTACGTGTTTTTATTTTTTGTTTTTTGCTTTTGGTACCAGGGATCAAATTTGGGACCTTGTGCTTGCAAGGCAGGCGCTGGAACCACTGAGCTAAATCCCTGGCCCTTTATTTTTATTTTTAATTTTATTTTTTTGATTTTTTGAGATAGGGTCTCACTAGTTCATGTAGTTCAGGCTGGTCCCAAACTCACTATGTAGCCCAGGGTGCCCTTGAACTTATTACGATCCTCCTGCCTCAGCCTCCCAAGTGCTGGGATTATTACAGGCATGTGCCACCACGCCCAGCTTGGTACATATTTTTGTATAGTGCGGCCCTGCAGGTGATCTGAGGGATGAGGGTGACTGAGTCAGAGTCTTGGTTTATGCTAATAGTGCTACTGAGCTGCTCGGCTGGTCCTTTCATCCTGGTAGCCTGCGTGGAAAGTGCCTGGGCCGGAGCTGAGGTGGGGAGGAGTCACTGGCAGTGAGCTGGGAGTGTTGCCACCGCAGGATCAGGAGGGTACCTGGCAGCAGTCACAGAGGACGTGCATCACGGTGGAGACTGTCCTAGATGGTCTTCCTCCGGGAAGCAAGGAGGGTCTGCAGCTGAGGTTCTTAGGAGACAGATAGAGGCTCTTGGGGTGACCCGTGGTCTTTGGGTTCACGGGGTGAGCCGGCTCTGTGGCTCAGTGGCTCTCTTGGTAACAGGTAGCTGGTTGATGGCTGCTGTCCTTCCCCTAGGTTTTACTTTGTGACCCTGAAGCTAAGCAGCTGATCATGACCCTGAAGAAAACTCTGGTTACATCCAAACTGCCTGTTATTACTTGCTATGAAGATGCCAAGCCTGGTCTGCAGACCCATGGCGTCATCCACAGGGCCAAGGACTACGGCTGCATCGTGAGGTTCTACAACGACGTGCAGGGACTGGTGCCCAAGCATGAGCTTGGCGCCCAGTGTATCCCTGACCCGGAGAAGGCCTTCTACGCTGGCCAGGTAACCTTTCCCTGGACAAGCCGCTTCCCCTGGGTGACCCCATGGGCGCAGGCTTGCAGGGGGGTGACGGGCTGCCTCATTAAGGAATGAGGAATAGAACACAGATGTGCCTCCTGCCCGGAAATGCAGTGGGCCTGAACCAGGTAAGCTGAGATGGCAGGAAGAATGGGGAAGCCCTTTCTGGCAAACTGGTGGGCCTGGGCACACAGCCTGAAGGAGCTCACCCTTACCTCCGGTGAAGTACTGTGCCTCACATCAGAAATTGCCCCGAGACCACTGTTGTTGGTGCTGGGATTTTCATGCCTAAAAAAGTGAATTAGCGTGTATTCGCAGTACATACTGATACACTCTTCGTGGGGAGTTGGTGCGTGCACACAGCACATCAGTTCTTATTACTCCTTCTCGCCTTCCTCCCAAAACTTAACTTTTTAAAACTTGGGATTACACCAAAAAAAAAAATTCATGTCTTTTATCAGAAGACTGGCTTGCGGAGCCCTGTGTGGTGTCCGCACCTCTTTCCATTGTCTTCTGATCTGATTTGAGGTCTGAGAAGATCTTTCAGGGCCCCGCAGCGCTGGTGGAGGCAGCAGGTCCAGCGCCCTTGAGGCTGCTGCTGGCCGAGGTGGCCAAGCTGGTGTGGTTTCTTGCCAGGTGGTGAAGGTTGCTGTACTGAACTGTGAGCCAGCCAAAGAAAGGATGCTCTTATCCTTCAAGCTGTTGAGTGATCCAGAGCCAAAGAATGAGCGTGTGGGATGTGGTCAGAAGAAAAGAAAAGATGTTGGTGTTGGGCAGGTACCTGGGCTCCCCCAGACAAGTCTCCCAGCCTCACAGTGTCAGAGAGCAGGTGCCCCTGAGATGCAGAGTGGAGTCCTGGAGCCTGTGGAGGGGAAAGCGGGGTGGGGCTCCTGAGGGGACCTCGAGTACCTTCTCTGCTGTGGGTCAGAGCACACGGAAGCTGATCTGAAAGGGGAGTCCCGGCTTTGCAGCATGGTGCTGCTGCCTGCTCTGGCTGCTTGGCCAGCCTGCGGTTCCTTTTCCCCTGGCACCTAGTGGAGACACTGGCCAGGAGCCCACAGAGAGGCCTGGTGAGGGTTGTCGGGGTTGGGGGGAAGCTGCTCTCTGCTCGCGGCCTCTCGAGGGCCCTGGTGCCGGGCCTTGGTGCCTCTGCGTTCTCCCTGATGCAGGCTGGATTGCTGCCTGTGGCAGAACAAGTGTTTGTCTTTCTGTTTCCTGAGCAGTTGGTGGATGTGAAGGTTTTGGAGAAGACCAAAGATGGGCTGCAGGTGGCTGTGCTGCCCCACAACATCCCTGCTTTCCTCCCCACCCCTCACCTGTCAGACCACGTCGCCAATGGCCCACTGGTGCACCGCTGGCTGCAGGCAGGTGACACACTTCACCGGGTGCTGTGTCTGAGCCAGAGCGAGAGACAGGTTGTATCCTTGACTGTCATCCGGCCAGGGCCTTGGGTGGGAAATTCTGTGCCAAACTCCGCTTTCACTTGGAAACAGCACAGGAAAAAGCCATTTGCCCTGAGAAATTCCTCGAGACCAGCCAGTGACCACACCTGCATGTGCAAAGTGAGAGCAGGCCTGAAGGAATGTGCAGCAGAGGGACCTGGTGGTCAGGTTGGGAGCCTGGAAGGACATGGAGGAGAGGAGCCTAGGGGCCGGGGAGGAGCTAGGGTGGCACCCAGTGGGGTCGTCCAGGGCCGTGCGCATCTGGCAGCATTCGTTGTGCGCCCCAGGGTGGGACAGTTCATAAGGTGGCTGCTGTCCTCCTTCCCCCTCTTCTATTTAGAAGACTGGCATGGGGGTTCTGTGCTTTTTTCCCTGCCCCACTGACTCTTGGGGACATGGGACTCAGAAATACTCCCTTTGGTATTTGTGTGGCTGCTTTGAAGGAAGACACACTGCTTCTCAAGGAATGTAAAATAAAATCTCTGTACAGTGGCTGAGGAGGTAAAGCGGGGTGCACTGGTGTCCATGTGGTCCCAGGCCATCCCCCGTGGTTCCCCGCAGTGACGGGGCTGCGTCAGCCAGGAGAGGGCACACAGTGGCTGTCAGGTGGTAGCGTGTCAGGAGCCCCAGGGTCTTGCTGACAGGAGTGGCTAGCCCCCTGGAGGTGCCGGTTCAGCAGGCTGGCTCGGTTGGCCTGGAGAATTTGGCTTCTCAGGAGCCCTGGATGTTGGTGGTGCTGACCCCACATGGGCTCGGTGTAGGAGCAGAGGGTGGAAAGTCGGGAGATGGACATTGCATCTGTCCTTTCTGGAACATTCCTTGATGAAGTGCCATTAGCTACTCTGTAGGAAGCCAGCTTTGGTCTCCTCAGTAGAAGCCGGCCAGGATCCCAAGAGCTTCTCAGAAATCCAGCCGGGAATGCTGCTTGTTGGTTTTGTGAAGAGCATCAAGGACTATGGTGTGTTTGTCCAGTTCCCCTCTGGTCTGAGTGGGCTGGCTCCCAAAGCAGTAAGTCTACCCCGTGCAGAAGGATCTTGCAGGCTCCTAGAGCCTGAGGGGTGGAGGGAACAGGGTGTTCGATGGTTTGAAGTTTGGGTTTGCCCAGCGTAGAGGCCCCGCAGAGGAGAAGAGGACCTGAGTGTAGGCTGCTCCTCCCCACACAGCAGCTTTGAGGGAGGCAGGCAGGGAGTCTCCCGTGTGAAGAAGGCCGAGCTGTGTTATACTCAGCATGTCCAGGCTTGGAAATAGGTTTTCCTGAGCAGCCTTGTTTAGGTTTTGCAGCCTTTTGGGCTTTTGAAGGCACCAGAATATCCTTGAAGTTGGTATTCCCTCTGCCACGTCTTTGAGTTGTGAATTCACATGAAAAGAGACCCTCACAGTCCCATAGTTGGAGCCCTTAATGCTGAGTAAGCCGAGACCTAGGTGGAGAGCTCGATGACCCCGAGTGTATGCCACAGCGCTGATTCCTGCCACAGACCCTTCCTAACTGCTGCTTCCCTCCCATCGGCCTGGCTCCCTGGTGTTTCGCCCGGAAAAATCTTACTACTTCATCTTCTGCCTGGAAAACCCTAAATGGGGTCGGGGGGCAGAAGCACGCACCGAGAGGGCAGAGGGTTGCCTCTGGGGTTCAGAGACAGACCATGTGGTCTTCCGGCTTGCTGGCTGGGTGTGCCTCCTCGGCTGGGCAGCTGGGACCTCGCCTCTGAGGTCTGGCGGGGAGTGGAGCTGGGCTCAGAGGGCCCGGGGATCCTCCTGGGCCCCTCGGTCCCTACCCCTCTGCCCGTTTCTGAGCATATTAAGTGGGCTGTCTTAGTGCACTTCCTTCCCTTTCCCCATTTCTGCCCCTCTTCAGATCATGAGTGACAAGTTTGTGACGAACCCGAGTGACCACTTTGTCGAGGGGCAGACAGTGGTGGCGAAGGTGACCAACGTGGACGAGGAGAAGCAGCGGATGCTGCTGTCGCTGCGGCTCTCAGACTGCAGGCTGGGAGGCCCGGCGAGTGGCAGCCTGCTGCTCCTGAGCCAGTGCCTGGAGGAGTTGCAGGGCGTGCGCAGCCTCATGAGCAGCCGAGGTAGGGGCGGGGCAGCGAGGAGGCAGCAGGGCTGTCTGCACTGCAGCCATACCCACTGTTAGGGTGAGCCGTGGGGCTTTCAGTGCCTGAGAAATGCTACAGTTTTTGGGTGTTTGTGTGGGGTCTTACTTTTGCCCAGGCTGGCCCTGAATTCCTGGTTCAGGGGATCCTCCTGCCTCAGCCTCCCCAGTAGCTGGACTACAGGTGGCCACTATCACACCTGGTTTGGCAAACCTTTTTTGTATACGGTACTGGCAGTTGAACCCAGTGCCTTTGCACTGAGCTACATCCCCAGCCCTTTTTGTTTTGTAATTTTGAGATGAGTCTCTTAACTTTTCCAAGCTGGGATCAAACTTGCAACCTCCTGCCTTAGCCTCCCAGAGTGTGGGGATTGCTGTTGGTTGCCACCACACCTGGCATCACAGACTTGTAGCGTAGTGTAAGTATGACCTCCGTAAACCACTAAGTGGCAGGCAGGTAATTGCTTATCAGAGGAACACTCCTGTGTGCCACCCACAGATAAAGGTCACGGTAGACACCTCGGAAGCCCCCCTCGTCCCGCCTGCCAGTCCAGAACCAAAATGTCCGTAGTTCTTTCTGCAGCCTTGGGTTTGTGTGTGTTTTGGATTCACTTGCCTCTTCACTTTTCGTTGCTTTTTTCAGCGAGTACCTAGTGGGTGATAAAATACTTGAGTGAATGGAGGGGAAATAGCCTGTTGCTCATAGGCTGAGAACCGTTTTGTAGGATTGTTGGGACCCTAGTGGCATTTGTGAATACGAGGCCTGAGAGAGTAGAAAGAAGGTCTGCAAACCAAAGGAAAACTTGTGTTCCTACTCCTTGTTAGCTAATGTCATCATCAGGGCCGGGCACGATTAGCAAGGGCACAGATATACCCCTGCCTGTGGCAGTGGCCAAGGCAGGGCAGCGTGAGTCTGAGGCCAACCTGGGCTACACAGTGAGACCCTGTCTCAAAAAAGCTTTCAAGGATATTGGACGTTTTTGCCAAGTCTCTTTTCCTCGTCAGTGGTGAGTCTTCCACTGCCCTCTGTGGTGACAGCACGTCCCCAGGGCAGAGAGCAGCCAGTGTGCTGTTTGGCCTTACCCCGAGCTCCCTTGGGTCTTGGCAGACTCTGTGCTGGTCCAGGCCCTGGCCGAGATGACCCCGGGAATGGTCCTGAACCTAGTGGTGCAGGAAGTGTCGGAGGACGGTTCTGTGGTGTTCACCGGGGCTCCAGTTCGAGACCTGGTCCTGAGGGCCAGCAGATACCATCGAGCAGGTAGGTGCTTCTATCCTGGCCCTCTGCTCCCTCTGCCTCAGGGCACAGATGCGGGGACGCGCTGACTCAGTCGAGCTCTTGGCGTGCCTGTCGTGTGTGACTGCACAGGACGTTGACAGCTTCTAATGAAGGCTTAGGTGTGAATCGTGTGTTACAGTTTATATGTTAGATCGTGTAAATTAGGTCCCACCCGGACCTGGCTTCCCCCAGGTCTGGCTGGCAGTTCTTGGTGTTTGGGGTCTTTGGGGCCCAGGAAAAGTGCTATCCTGCCTTCACCCTGCTCCACGATAATGGCCCCGCTGTGTTTGGTTCTGTGCTGCAGGGCAGGAGGTGGAATCTGGGCAGAAGAAGAAGGCTGTCATCCTCTATGTTGACATGTTGGGATTAGAGGTCCATGTGTCCCTCCGCAAGGAGTTAGTGAATAGAAAAGCTTGGAAGGTAAGCTTACGTGGGACTTCAGTATTTCCATGGTTTCACATCTCACCTTCAACACTGCTCTGCCGTTGAGGTGCTGACCCAGGAGCCTGGCGGTGGGAGGTGGCCTGGATCTGGGTGTGACATTTCCTGCTTTTACCTCTTGGCCTGGCATGGTTCAGGTGACACAGTAGAGAGTTGCTCTCTTTAGGACCCAGCAGGAACATAAATGAGCGCCTGAGCTCATTATTAATGGACTGTGCACATTAGGGTGTAGCGAGAGCCCAGTCACAGGGAGCAGAGACCAGCTCCGTCCATCCATCTGTCCGTCTGTCTGATGGTTTCCAGGAGGGCTGTCACTAAGTCTTTGATATGTTAGAGAATTTGGTTTTATATTTGAAATACATGTAGGAAATGGTGGAAACTGATTTGGTTATAGAAATCTGTCCTGTGAAGGAAGCAGAACAGGTCTGTGGTTAGTTCTGACATGTAAGCAGCACATCCACACCCTACTGCTGTACATTTTGGTGTGACTTGAGTGAGTTTTGGGGGAAATCCCAAAATCATTATTTTTCACCAAGTGTGGTTGGTGCATACTTACAATCCCAGCACTTGGGAGGCAGAGGCAGGAGGACCCCCACCATGAGTTCAGGAACAACCTGGGCTGCATGCTAAGACCTTGTATCAAGCTGGAAAAAAGTATTTTTCTGTGGTGATAAGTGTGAATGTTGAGTGTCTGCCTCTCTCTCTCTCTCTCTCTCTCTCTCTCTCTCTCTCTCTGTGTTTCTGTCTCTTCTCTCCCTCTTTGAGACAGGGTCTTGTTATAGTCCAGGGTGGCCTTAAACTCGTGATCCTCCTGCCTCAGCTTCCCAAGTACTGGTATTATAGGCATGGGGCACCATGCACAACTTTGAGTGTTTTTCATTCCCAGGGCTTGACCAGAAATGTTTCAGATTTTGGAGTTTTTCTTGTTTTGAAATAATGGCATTGATTTTACTGGTTAACATCCTTAATCCAAAAATCCAAAATCTGAGATGCTTCAAAATCAGAAACTTTGATTGCCAATATGGCTTTTGATAAAATTTGGATTTCAGAACATTGAGGATTTTAATTTTCAGATTGAGTATTCAACCTGCACTTGCCCATATATATATAAAACCTGTATTTGTACTCACTGGAATGTCAGGGAGTATGCTACAAGGAATTATCTAGATACAGTCTTTAACCTTGAGTTGCTTGCAGTATTGGGGGGCGGGTCATGCTCAGCAGTTCGGGCTGGCCTTGAACTCGCTATGTAGCCCTGACTGACCTTGAACTCAAGGCAGTCCTCCTGCCTCAGCCTCCCAAGTGCTGAGATTACCAGAATGCACCACTGCACCTGTTCAGACTTCCCTGGAGTTTTCAAACTTGAGGTTTTCAAACTTTTGTTTGTTTTGTTTTTTCTTTTTTTGTACTGGGGATCGAACTCAGGACCTTGTGCTTTCGAGGCAGGCGGCAGCACCACTGAGCTAAATCCCTGGCCCCCTTCCCTCAGTTTTCTAGCAGGGCACTAGAGCACTTTGTTATTCAGTGGAACTCAGCCGTAGCCACAGCTTGAGTTTTGTTTTTTTTGTTGTTGTTTTTTTTGGTACTGGGGATTGAACTCAGGTCCTTAGCTTGCCAGGCAGGCGGTGGAACCACTGAGCTAAATCCCTGGTCCTCCACAGCTTGAGTTTTGAGGAAAGTCAGCTGGGTGCTAACTAACGGTGGATCTCTCAGTAATGACTGGTATGGATGTGGAGCACCACACCTTAAAGGAGCAGAGGTTTACTGTGGCTCACAATTCAGTCCATGGTCAGCTGGCTCTAAGCAGGAACCAGGGGGCAGAGGGGCCTGGTGGAGGAATAGGTCCCCAGGGCAGCCAGGAAGAGGGGCAGCTGGGGCCGAGAATACCACTTCCAGGCCATGCCTCCAGACAGGACACTGGGGGACTGGAGATCTGAAGCATGAAAGGGGTGCATGCTGTGGGAGGAGAGCTGCAGGACTATCAGGACCCGCAGTGTCTTAGGGTTAGAGAGCCGGTACGAGTCCCTGGCTGTCCTTCAGAATCACTCAAATAACTTAGAACTCTAGGGTAGGGCACAGGAGTCTGGGTTCATAGCAGAAACTAGCTTGAGGTGCTTCTGATGGCCGCTGAGAGTTGCGTGTGGGAGGAAGGCTGTCTGGGGGCGGCCGGCTCAGTCCTGTACTCCCGAGGGCGGCTCCCGGCCGTCCTGTCCCTGGGGCCAGCAGTGCTGACCGCTCTGTAAGGACAGCGAGCCTGGGTTCCTCTCTTGCAGCTGAAGAAAGGCAGCGTACACCAGGCCACTGTGCAGCACTTGGAGGAGTCCTTCGCGGTGGCCTCCGTGGGGGAGACTGGCCATCTGGTGGCCTTCTCCCTGGCCTCTCACCTCAACGACACATTCCGCTTTGACTCGGAGAAGTTGCAGGTGGGACAGAGCGTCTGCCTGGTCCTCAAGACTGCGGAGCCGGGAGTGACTGGTCTTCTCTTGGCTGTCGAGGGGCCGGCTGCCAGGAGGGTCCTGAGACAGCCCTGCAAGGACTCGGAGATGGGGGACGAGGGTGAGGGGGCCGACCCAGCTCTGGCAGCAGGGCCTAGAAAGAAGCACGGGCTGGCCATTGGGGATGTGGTCACCGGGACGGTGAAGTCTGTTAAGCCAACCCATGTGGTTGTGACCTTGGAGGATGGCGTGATGGGCTGCGTCCACGCCTCCCACGTCCTGGATGAGGTTCCCGAGGGCGCCGCTCCCACTGCCACGCTGAAGGTCGGGAAGACGGTGACAGCGCGAGTGATCGGCGGGCGAGACGTGAAGACATTTAAGTACGGAGGCTCAGGCCGGACTGGCCGCTGGCCACTGGCCGTGGAGGGTTGTTAGGATTGGGAGGAGGAGCACCCTCGCGGGTCCCAGGGTGACGTGAGTCTGCTTCTCTTGGAGTTTTCAAAAGGCACTCGAGAGTCTGTTAGCCTGACTTCCTAAAAACATGGTGTAGTGGTTAAGAGCACAAGTGGAATTCCAGGTGGTGGTGCGCTTGTAGCTTTTTTCTGGTTTTTTTGGTACCAGGAATTAGACCCAGGGTCTTGCACTTGCCAGGCAGGCACCGTGCTGCTGAGCTGCATCCCCTGCCTACTTGTAGCCTTTTCATTCTCTGAATTTTGTGTGTTCTCTCTGTCTCTGTCTCTCTGTCTGTCTCTCTGTCTCTGTCTGTTTTTTTGAGATAGGATCTCACTATGTAGCCCAGGCTGGCCTTGAACTCACAGTGATCCTCCTGCCTCAGCCTCCCAAGTGCTGGGATTACAGGCGTGCGCCACCACGCCCCAGTTTTTATTTTCTGAACTTGGAAAGTGAGAGTAACGGCAGTGCCTGCCTTGCAGCTGATGGGAGGACTGAGAGGGAACAAGTGTTAGGTGCCTGGGAGATTGCCTGGTTCATAGCCATTGCTCCACATGTGGCAGAGGTTGTCATAGACTGTCCTCCATTGCCCGGCTTAGTTATACTCACTTTAAATCTGTTACGCCATGTGTTATTATAGCAGAAATCCTTGGTGTAACAAAAAAAGCAAAAACAAAAAGTTCCAAGGCTGAGCAGTAGTTTGCATGTTAATTTCAGGCACTAGTTGTGGAATTCCCGCAGTCATTTATTCTTCCCTAGTCCTGTTTCCTTGTTTCTATAATGGAGGAGTATATGGTATGTGAGGAAGGTGCTTTTCAAGGTCTGCTAAGATGATCCTGAGAGAGTAGACAAGCCAGCTTCTGCCCCTCTCCCGTGTGCGGGGTGAGACCAGAGCTCTCATGGTTCCCCTGGGTGGTTCCTGGTGCAGGAGGTGGTGTTTGTAAGCTTGCTGCGGGGAGTGGAGAGAAGTCCTGATGTGCGGTCCCTCTCTCACAACAAATAAGAAAAGCGCGTTGCCTTGTTTGTTTCTGCAGGTTCCTCCCAATAAGTCACCCTAGATTCATTCGAACCGTCCCGGAGCTGAGTGTTCGGCCAAGGTGAGGGGCCCCAGTGGGATCTCACGGGAAGAGACCTCATGGGCTTTGCAATCCGGAATCCCGAATTCTCATCTCCAGTCTGGTGGTGTGAGGTCCGCTGTTGCCTCTCACTGTCCGAGTCACCTTATATCCCTGGTAGGCAGGAAAATGGTCTTAGCCAAACCGGGTCCCCTACTTCATGGCATCACTCGCCCCTACCTGCGCCCCCCTTTTGCGGAGTGCCAGCCTCTGCGTGAGTTGAGACGCCAGCCCAGCTTCCAGTCACCAGGCAGCAGTCTGCAGGAAGAACGCGTGTTGGGCTCCACTCTTCTGCTTGCTGGTTTCGCTTTTGTTTTTCCAGTACTAGGGGTGACTCCGAGGCCTTACTCCACTGCTGAGCGCCACCCACCCTCCTGGGTGCACAGTTACGCAGGCTCCCAGGGCTAACGAGAAGGTTACACGGCCGCTAATGTGAGAGCTATGTATCGATTTGGAGACGGCTTGTAGTCCCATTGGTTAGCATGTAACACAAGGAAACATTTCTGCCCCAACCCAGTTTTCCACTTCGAGTAATTCCCTAATAAGCACAGAGCCAAGAAGGCCCATTCTTTTGGGATCACGTACTGCTTAGTGGTAAGAAGCTAGGTCCTATTCTGGTGGATTCTCCGTGAGAGGCTGGAGTTCCGGGTCGTGTTGTGTCCCATTTTTCGGGTTCTTTTTCTCAGGGGCTCTTAAGCATTTTTGGTACCAGGGATTGAACCTACGACCTTGCACTTGCCAGGCACACACGGTGCCACTGAGCTAAATCCCCAGCCCTCTTAGGCATTTTGATCCGTGTGCCTGTGTGCTCCTGCTTCCTCCATGATAGAAGGCTGGGTGTGCTGGTGCATGCCTGTCATCCAACAATTTAGGAGGCCGAGGCAGGAAGATCTCAAGTTTGAGGCCATCCTGTGCATCATAATGAGACCCTGTCTCAAAATAGAGTACGAGAAGAATGCAGTGTCTTGGAATTGGTTGGCCATTAGTGACAGAAGGCGTCTGTGCACGGCCACGAGGAGAGCTGTGCTGGGTCCGCCCAGGGCCCATCCAGGCTGGGCAGTGCACCTAGGGAGGGTGTGATTTCCAGAGGAGATCTGTTTTTGCTCCTACCACTTCTTTGCCCACAGCTACATCCCCAGCCCATTTTTTCTTTCTTATTTTGAATTGATCTCATTAACTTGTGCAACATGAGCTCAAACTTGGAATCCTCCTGCCTCAGCCTACCAGAAGGCTGCACTTACATGTGTCCCACCACACTCAGACATGTTTTACCTTTTTTACCATTTTATTGACAAGTTTTGCCTTAGTTTAGAAATTATTTGACCTCTAAGCAGAAGTAGCATTTCTGTCTTGTGGAGGTGATTTGTGGACTGTAACTTCCAGATTACCTGCCCCTGTTTGCTCATGGCAGGTGGTAGGGGACCGGAGCTCTGGTTTTTCAGTGAGTTTAATATCCACCCTGCCCAGTTTACTCATGAGATTCTGTTCAGGTTAAGTGAGAAATTATTTCTCCAAGCAGTTTTGCAAACTGAAGCAAGTGCCAAAGTATTACAAAAGAAGCAAAACTGTTTTATTTCTTAGAGCTTGTAGAGATTATCATGAGCTACCTCACAGCTGGCTCATACCTGGGTGAGAGGTGTGGAAAAGCTCTGGTCAGTGCTGTGGAGCGAGGGTCCTGTACGGGCCACCACGGCCACCTGGAGGCGATGGTGTCAGCCTAGAACCCTTGTTCAGAGGTTGCTGATCCTTCGCTGCCTCTCTGTGGACAGTGAGCTGGAGAAGGATGGCCACACCGTGCTGAACACTTACTCAGCCAGCCCTGTGGAGAAGATTCAGCAGTACCGGGCTGGTCAGACTGTGACTTGCTTCTTAAAGAAGGTAAGTGGCCCCTGGTCCTTAGAGAAGAAGAGGGGCAAAGCTGTGACCAAGGCCATTAGGGCTGCGCCTCGGATTCCATGTCGCTGCCACGCCGAGCTTATTGGAGTTACCATGTGGCCTTTGCTCCTAGAAAATTTCTGATCTAATGGGGAACTAAATTTGGCTCTCGAAACAGTTAACAGGCAGCTCGCAGTTCAACATGTTCATAGATTAATTGTGCAAGCGGAAAGGAGGGTCACAGGGTGAGCTGTAAAATAAGTATGGGACTGGTTTAGATTCTTGTTTTTCATAAACTAACTGGTGCAGAGCAGTGTTCATCGGGTGCAGGGTTGTGTGTTCGGACCTGGGTCGAACCCTCCTGAGGAGGAGAGCGGTGGGAGTGTGTTGCCTTGGCCTTGAGGGACGTTACCCTTGCCTTGCTGTCCCACACACGTCTCTGAACAGGTCCCTGTGCTCCATCCCTTGGCCTGAGTGCCGTAGAGTAGCCTGTCCGCCTCTCCCACCTTGTGCACCAGTCACTGACAACCTCCTCTCTTCATTCACGCCTGAGTACCCTATCCTGTTCCGGACCTCTCCAGGGTTCGGCACCGGGCACTTGGCCAACTGTGAGCTGTCCTGGTATTTGTGTGCCAGGCTTTACTTCTGATTATTTGCATACTCATTCGATGTAAGATTTAGACTGTGTCCCTGGGAGGTAGGGCCTGGCTTTTGTTTATCATTGCGGTGCTGTGTGCACAGTGGCTTCTGAAGTGTTTATTGTACTGACTTGGAAATTGAGGTCTGGGTTTAGAGCAGGACACTGAGTGTTGAATAGTCAAAGGCTAATGAGCACACACCTGTAACCACAGCTACAGGGAGGGTGAGGCAGGAGAGCTGTAAGCTTGAGGCCAGCCTGGTAAACTTAGCAGGACCCTATCTCAAATTTTAATTTGCGAAAAAGAGCTGAGGTTGTAGCTTAGTGGTAGAGTACTTGTAGCATGCATGAAGCCCTGGGTTCCATCCCCAGCACCACCACCACCACCACCAAAAAGATGTAGAAATAAAGTGTTGGCCCTGGAGGGTGGGCACACTGGTATTGGGAAGAGGTTGATGGGGTGGATTGGCCCCAAGAGGATGGCTCCGAAGTCCTCCTCACTTGTGAGGAGTCTCCAGAGGGAAGTGTGTTCTGCCCGGCTAGCCACCACTCAGGTGACCCTGGGGGCCGAGGCCAGAGGAGTGGTGAGATTCCTGCCCCTTGTGTGCAATTAGGGCCTTCTCAGTCTTGTGGTTTTAGGAGGGTTGATTTTAATAGAGGAAAAGGAAGCGTGCTCGTATCTGCCCTATCCCATCATTCCTGGTTTTCCCCCCTAGTACAATGTGGTTAAGAAATGGCTTGAAGTGGAGATTGCACCGGACATCCGGGGGAGAATTCCTTTGTTGCTCACATCTCTCAGCTTCAAGGTCAGTGTGCATGGGTCCCTGAGAGGAGACCCCCCAAGTTGGACTGTGTGCGCTCCCAGTGGCTCAGGAACTCTGCACTTACTCAGGGTGGGCTGGGGAGACTTAAATGTCGTGGTTTTGGATGGGTGATGGACCCTCCTTGAAGTATCAGGTATTTTTTTTATCCTTCTAGGTTCTGAAACATCCAGATAAGAAGTTCCAGATTGGCCAGGCCTTGAGGGCCACCGTGGTCGGCCCAGATTCCTCCAAGCCTTTCTTGTGTCTCTCACTCATAGGTGCGGGGGTGAAGTGCCTACTCAGGGACGGGGGTGGGGGGTGAGGGGTGAGGGAGGGTCTTCAGTTACTGCCCAGGCTGAAAGACCCTGCAGTGCTGGGGTCCAGAGGGCAGAGCGTGGCATGTCCTGGAAACAGTTAGTTTTGGGGGCTTTGGTCTGTGGCCTTTTTTTTTTTTTTTGGTACCAGGGATCAAACTCGAGTCCTTGCACTTGCAGGGCAGGTGGCGGAACCACTGAGCTAAATCCCTGGCCCTCTGTACCCTTTCTTACATTTGCATTGCCTGAGTCATCTTTACTGACGGTTAGTTTTTCCCAAGTCCCTCAGAAAGGGCCGTCCACATAGCTCTGGGATTCTAGGCTGCACAGCATGGTAAGCTGGGTCTCGTGTTGACTCTGCTGGGCCGGCGTACTGGTTGCTTTTCATTTACTGGAGATCAAGCCCAGAGGTGCTCCTCTACTACGGAGGACCCCCCCCCCTTGTGTGTGTGTGTGTGTGTGTGTGTGTGTGTCACTCAGGATTGAACCTAGGGCTTTTGCACGGAGATAGATACCCAGTCCTTTATTATTAATTTTGAGACAAGGTTTTGTCAAGTCAACAAGTTGCCCAAGCTGGGCTGCCCTTGAACTTTAAATTGTCCTGTCTCAGCCTCCCCGAGTGCGGGATTACAGGGTGCACCACCAGTGGCTTGGTGGAGGGGCAGAGTCTCTGAGTTGCCCAGAAGTGCTTGAACTTGAGGTCCTCCTGGCTCAGCCTCCCCGAGTGTGGGATTGCCCGTGTGCACCACCACCCCAGCTTCCAGCTGCTCTCCTGTCGTTTCCTCTTCCCTGAATGAGATTCCTTCTCCCAACAGGTCCACACAAGCTCAAGAAGGGAGAAGTGGCCATGGGCCGGGTGGTGAAAGTGTCGCCCAGTGAGGGTTTGACGGTGGCCTTCCCCTTTGGGAGGACGGGGACGGTGAGCGTATTCCACGTGAGTGACTCCTACTCTGAGAGACCCCTGCAGGACTTCAGCCCCCAGAAGGTTGTCAGGTGAGCCGCCTTTTCTCCCCTTTTCACCTTCCTTTTTTGCTTCTCTATGGAATTGGTCATTTTTCTTTCTGAATTGTAGAAGTAATGCATGTTTTGTGGCACTGGGGATAGAACTCAGGGCCTTGCACTTGCTAGGCAGGTGCTGAGCTGTACCTCCAATCCTTATTTCTTTCTTCCGTTTTGAGACAGTCTCACTAAGCTGCTAAGTTACCTAGACTGGGCTTCAACTTGTGATCTTCGTGCCTTAGCCTCCCGGAAGGGTGGAATTACAGGCATGCACCACCTCGCCTGGCTCATATATGATTTAACACTGGAAAAACAAGTATATCAAAGAGAAAGTGAGCATTTCTATCACTTCTCTCTTTCTGTACCACTTTTTGCCAATGTAAGCTTTGGTCTCTAATCTTTCTAGACTTGCACATGTAGGTAAATGCAATTTTCCTTATTTAGTAATAGAATTTCATTTTATATTTTGTTTGGCAACTTGCATTTTTCTCATTGTAGTCTATCATGGACTTCTCCTTTTCCGTGCTTGTTCTTTTATTTATTATTTATTTATTTATTTTTTTTGGCACTGGGGATCGAACTCAGGTCCTTGTGCTTGTGCAGCAGGAGGTGAAACCACTGAGCTAAATCCCCGGCCCCTTGTTCTTTTATTTTTAACATTTGTTTAGTAATTTTTAATGGTGCTAAGGATTGAGTCCATGGGTGACCTTCCACTGACCTATGTCTCTAGCCCTTTTTATTTTTTTATTTTGAGACAAAAGGTCCTGTGAGTAGCATTAAATTCCAGTTTCCTTTCTCTGTCAAATGAGGGTCATAAATTATGTGGTAAAGGCAAGCAGTCCCTTGAGGGCCTTCTTGCCTGTCGTACAAGGCCACTGTGTCAGGGCTTCTGACTGGCCTTGAACTTTGGATCCTGCTGCCTGAGCCTCCTGTGAGGCTGGAATCACAGGCGTGGGCCATTTGCACATGTTTGGGATGCTCATGCTGCGATATCTTAGGGATAAATTCTTAGTGTAAAATTGATGGTCTGATGATGTTGCATGTCTTGCCCTCTCCTTTGTCAGGACTGTGTGCAGTGTGTGGTTGTTTCTCACATCCTTTCCAACACTGGGCATCCTTAACTTTTATCTTAGCTATTGGTGAGGCAAAACTCATTTTAATTTTTATTTCCTCTTTTGGTCATTATGTTGTTTGGTTTGTGCTTTTCTTATCCAAATCATTTGCTCATTTTTATTTGAAACATTGATATTTTTAATTTTTAAACATCCCTGAGTAGGTGTGTTCTGTAAAAGGAGATGACCTTTAGGGGCTGGAGTAGCTTATGACCTACTTCAGATGCCCACAGATGACCCTCCCTCAGGTAGAGTTCTAAGGCCGCCTCCTGGCCTGAATGTGCTGACTCTGGTGTAGAGGGGGTGCCCTGGGGCAGAGGGGCAAAGAGGCACTGTCCTCCTCCGTCTCCCTTGGCCCAGTCCCCAGCTCCGGCCTGGACTGCCAAGCAGGTGTCTGGAGGAACCAGCACAGAACACCCTGGGCTCGGGAGGAGGCAAGAACAAGTCCAGAGACAGCCGGGCCCTCAAAGTGAGGGTGTGGTTTCAAGCAACATATTTATTCTTTTTATGACAGCCAGACCTATGAGTAGCATAAAATTGCCGTTTCCTTCATCTGTCAGATGTGCTAAATTATGTCGTAAATTATGTGCTAAAGGTAGACAGTCCCTTGGGGCCTTTTCCAGCTTGGCGGCTCTGGCGCTTGTTGTGAAAGGAGGACGCATCGTGGGAAAGGTTGGCACCGAGTGGCTGTGAGATGTTTTCCTCCTCTAAGATTCCACGCCGGCTGGCTGGCTCTCGTGCTGGCTTGTTTATTTGTTTGTTTTGAGACAGGCTCTAACTATGTAGTCAGATAGGTCTTGAACTCACGAAAATGGAGTGATTGTCCTGCCCAGCCTCCCAGCTGCCGGGATGACTGGTGTGCACCACACACCCAGCTAAGATTCTGTACTTTAAAAATATGATCAGGGGCTGGGGATTTAGCTTAGTGGTTCTGCTGCCTGCCTCGCAAGTGCAAGGTCCCAAGTTCGATCTCTGGTATCAAAAAAAAAATAAAAGATCCAGCCGGCCGAGGTGACGCCCGCCTGTGATCCCAGTATTCTGGGAGACCGAAACAGCAGGATTGCAAGTTTGAGCCCAGTCTGGGCAACATCGTGACTTGGTGAGACCCTGTCTTAAAATTAAAAAATGAAAAAGGGCTGGGGATGGATCCAAGTGTGAAGGTTAGAGGTTCAGTCCCCAGTGCCACAATGAAAACAGGAATAAAATAAAAAAATTTTTTAAATTATGACCTAGGGCAGTGATGGTGAACCTTTTAGAACTTTCAGTGATGCAGAGGGCCTGCTGTGGCACGTGTGCCGTGGGTTCGCCACCACTGACCTAGGCTACACACTACCATTGTAGGTGAGATGGTTTGGAAGCCCAGTAGAGTTGACCCCGTATTCCCTCTTCACAGCCTCCCTCCTCGGGCCTCAGTGAGCCTCGAACTGCTGTTTTGCATCTTAAGTAGCTCCCCTTGGTTATGGTCTCCGTGGTTAGTCTTTCCCTCCGAGGTCAGACACTTGACACCTAACATCTGAGCTGCACACGGTGACACACACCTGTAATCCCTGCAGTGTGGGAAGCTGGGGCAGGAGGATTGTAAGTGTGAGCCCAAGCCTGGGCAGCACAGCGAGACGATCTCAACATTTAGAACATAAAATTAAATGATAGGCTAGGGCTGTAGCTCCATGGGAAGGCCCTGGGTTCAGTTCCCAGCATTGCACACATACACACACAGTCCTGACACGGGGCTGCTCTCGTCCCGTCTCTTAAATGCGCGCTCCTCAGTTTATGTTAATGCCCGGTAAGCCCAGGAGTCAAAACGACACTGAGTGTGCCCGTCCTGCCATACACCTTGCCCACCAGCACAGTGCCCTGTGGAGCATCTGCTCTTTCCCCTTGTGGCCGTGGCCAGCTGGGAGCTGTTGCTGCTGGTGCCCAGCATCATGAGCAGGCACCCTACTAGTAGTGTATCTCTCGTCAGGAAAAGTTCAGAATCCAGGGAGGTTTCCTAGTGAATGTGTCACTTGCCTACCATTGTTAAGGCAAACGATCTTAAGCCATCCTGTGTCGGGGACCATCTGGATACACCACAGGGCTCTGCCACCTTCCAGAGGCGTTCGTGTCGCTTAGGGGCAGGGTTGGGTGCCATCCTTGGGCGAGAAGAGCAGCTAGTGCTATTGTTACTTGACAGACTGTTACACTGAGGCACAGAGAGGTGCTGTGAGTTGTCCAGATTCCTCAGCAGGTTTTCAGCAGAATGCAGGCACAGAACCCGGGTCTCATGTCTCGCTCTGGCCCGAGAGGAGGAAGCTAAGACTGGACTCTCCAGAGATGCTGACCAGAGTGTCCCTTTCTCTTTGCTCTCACTCCAGATGCTATGTCCTGTCCACTGCAAACCATGTATTGACTTTGTCACTGCGACTGTCCAGGTAGGTGTGAGTCTTCTGGGAAACAGAGCAGAGGACTCAGGATGGGGGGGGGGGGGGGGGCTTTGCATCTGACATAGGCCCTGGACTTCCTGCTTCTCTTTTCTGCTCCATACTTCATACCCCGAGCCTCTTAGCAACTGGGTGGCAAAGGCTGGATGAGCCCTGTCACTGCAGGCCCTGGCTTCCCTGGGAGAGGCTCAGGCATCCGCCTGTGGGCCGTGGCGGCGAGGTGGTGGTGCTGGCAAGGGCAGGCGGCTGCGTGCCCAGGGTTCCGTGGTAGGGCGAGTGTGGCATGGGGGTCTTGGCCTGTGCCCACTTGCTCAGTGGGTGAAGGGGATACTTTTTAGGCCAGACTTTCAGTGTGATGCCAGTGTCTTGGTCAGCATCTCCGATTGTTCACAGCGGGGTCTTGCATACCAGGCCCTGGCCTGACAGGACTCAGGAGAGAGCAGCCCGAGCTCAGAAGATTGTGTCCTGAGGTTAGGGGCAGAGGTGTCTTCTCAGCGGGAAAGAGCAGTTCCTGCAGGGGACTGTGGGGCGTGGGAGTGAGGTTAAAGGTGTCCGTTCCCTCAGGACGAACCCTGAGACGAAAAGCAAAGTAGAAGACCCAGAGATCAACTCCATCCTGGACATTAAGGAGGGGCAGCTTCTGCGGGGCTTCGTGCGGTCCGTGGAGCCGAGCGGTGTGCTCCTGGGGTGAGTGGCCGGGCCAGGCCCCTGGCTTGGCCTGGCTCGGCCTGGCGTCTGCTGCCTCATCCACTCAGCTCTGACGTGAATGCAAAGGAAACAGAACTTAGGCATTCTCGCTAGTTTTTAAAATTCCAAGTTTTTAAATACTTTTTGAAAAGTTTTAAGTTGTTTTTGTTTGGTGCTTTGAACACGGAAGACGGCATGTCTGAGTCCCAGTTTCAGTTTGACCTGAACGTGGTTCTGGATTTTCTCTGGCTTAGCGTTTGATGGAGCTTTGTAAACGCTCTGTGCCGTCACACTGTGTTCCCAGGCTGGATGCTGCAGCCTGTCCGGTGCTCGCGCTTCCCCCGCCCCCACCCTGGCTGCACAGCTGGTGTGGGTCCTGGGCTGCGCTGAGACGGTCTCAGCTGAGAGGCGTAGTCTCGCTCACTGCCGGTCCTGGGGTCCGATCCCCAGCACACAGTCACATCTTCATGCTTGAAAATTCCTCTCAAGCCGCAAAGCCCACTTTGTCCTGCTGAGCCCAAGAGCTCTGCACGAGCATGGGTGCCGTCACCCTGGGCCCCTGCAGAGGCAGAGTCCCCGGCTGTGGCTGGGATCTGACCTGCCCATCACCGCCGACCTCCTGTCTGTCTCTTTCTAGCCTCGGGCCCTCGGTTGAGGGTTTGGCCCGGTTCTCACATGTGTCCCAGTGCAGCCTGCCCAAGAAGGGCCTCTACAGCAAATACCTCCCTGAAGGGAGGCTGCTCACCGCCAGGGTCTTGAGGTAGGTGCTTCTCTCCCACCCTCTATCCCTCTGTCTGTGGTGTGACTCCACCCCCTTTCTCTGGGAGCCCTGGGAGATTCCAAGGTAAACTTGAAGCTGAATGGTGTAGGGAGCCGGGCCTGCAGAGTTGCCTTGAATGAAAGGCCTTTGGACCCCTCCGCCCAGAAGAGATGAGAGGCCCAGAACAGATGTGGCCTCTCTTGCTGCGGGAGGAGCAGGCCCTCACAGCTGCACCCTGAATTGTGCGCCATGCATGGTCAAGCGTGCACGTCATGCCTGAGAACACCCACGGGCTCTGAGCTGGTGCTCAGTGCCGCAGGCCCTGAGTCTCTTCTGCCCTCACTTCCCGCCTCCCTCTCTGCCTGCTGTAGGCTAGACCCCAGCAAGAACCTGGTAGAGTTGTCCTTCCTCCCCGGTGACACTGGCAAGCCAGATGTGATGTCTGTCTCCCCGGAACTTCTGGTTCAGAAGCAAGAGGAGGACGTAGAGGTCAAGGAGAGGGACAGAAAGGGAGAAAAGAAGAGGAGTCCGAAAAGGAAAGAGAAGAAGAACCAGAAGGGGCAAGAGGAGGGGGAGCTGCCCAGCAAGGAGCAGGTCAGGGCAAAGCGGCCTGGCAAGCGGGAGCGCCTGGGCTCGGAGGGAGCGCAGGTGAGTCCGCCCGCGGTGGGCGCTGTGCATCACCTGGTCCCTCGGGTGTGGATGTGGAGGGGCGCCGAGGAGGCTCCAGGCCTTTCCCACCTGCCGTCACAGGAGAGCGCGAACAAGAGGCGGAAGAAGGCTGGGCCCCCGGAGGAGGAAGACAGTGGCGTGGAAGTGTACTATCGGGAGGGAGCCGAGGAGGAGGCGGCGGAGGCAGAGGTGCTGCCCACGGTGAGGGAAGGCCGGGAAAGGGAGCCCATGGCTTCCTCCTGGATAGCAGGGCTCCGGGCCCAGCCTCTTTCCTTACTTCCTGTAAACAGGAGGCAGGGCCCGCGCGGGCTCTGAGCTGCTGGTCAGCTCCTTGCGGATGGGACTTGTTAGCCCACAGAGGAGCTTACTTAAGAGTAGCCCCGGTCTGTGCTGGGTTGGCTCTGATTGAACAGGCAGGTGGGCAAACGCTTGGACGAGGCTTAGCCCCCTGGGGCTGTGTGCTCAGGAGTGGGAGCAGGCTCATCAGGCCGAGAGGACGGGGTGTGGGGCCTCCCCACGCCCCCAGTTCTGGTCGTCTCCATCCCAGCTCCGCTGTGCATCCCCGACTCTCACGTGCATAGCTGTGTCGGAGGTGTGTAAGACTCACCTTGTTACCAACATTCTCCAGCGTGGAGCTGGTCTGTGAGTCGGAGACTTACTGTAGTGTTGTTTCACTGGGGTATATCTGTGCATACTTAGCTTCGGGAAATCTAGATAATCACTTACAAAGGTAGTGTTTGTGTCACTGCCGCACAATCTCCCAGCGGACTGGGGCCCAGCCCGGCCTGGTAGGGAGGGGTCTCCTGTGGCAGGGTCTGCTCCTCCCGGGCAGCCTGAGCCGGGTGCTCTTCTCACAGGGGACGCTGACCAAGCCTGCAGAAGTGCCCCGGCTGCGACTCTCGTCAGGCTTCTTTTGGGACGTGGGGCTCGACACTCTGACCCCGGCCTTACCGCCCCGAGGAGAGAACTCCGACAGCGAGGAGGATGAGAAGCCACCCCACGCCACGGTACTGTTTTCTAGGGCTCTGTCCTTCCCTCGGGGACCCCTTGGTGCCAGGCTCTTGGGCCCTGTCCTGTCCTAGTGGGGGTGGCCCCTGGCCCCAGGGTGTGTAGAGCCCTGGACTCCCTGGCCAGCTCACCGTGGCTTCCACCACAGACCCCCCTGGTCTTTGAGGACCTCTGACTCACTCTTCCGCTTTCCATAGCAGCAGAAGAAAAGCAAGAAGGAAAGGGAGTTGGAGAAACAGAAGGCAGAGAAAGAGCTGTCCCGCATTGAGGAGGCGCTCAGGGACCCTGGGCGGCAGCCGGAGTCTGCAGATGACTTCGACCGCCTGGTGCTGAGCTCCCCCAGCAGCTCCATCCTGTGGCTGCAGTACATGGCCTTCCACCTGCAGGCCACGGAGATTGACAAGGCCCGGGCAGTGGCCGAGAGGGCCCTGAGGACCATCTCCTTCAGGTTCCTCTGTCCCCTGCTCTGGGCTGGGGTCTTTAGACTGTGACAGTGTATCGCCCCAAGTTCTGGCTTGCGGAATCCGCTGCTGTGGGGTCCTTTGTTGTAGGCAGGAAACGGCAGCTAGAGGAGCTGTGCCAGGGACCATGGTGACCAGGCTTTCTCTCAGAGGTGCAGCCATTTGTGAGACAGAGCTGCTTATTTATATTTCATGGGCCTCTTTACTGAAATAGCTATGGGTGGCTTTTACGAGTCTCTACACTTAACTAAGATACCCAGTTTGGAATAGAAGTAGAATGGGGAAGACAGCTGCACTTACTGGGTAAAACCCCAGTAGGTGGCCATTTTCCAGGCCACGTAGGGTCGGTCTCCCCAGCCTGGTGAGGGCAGAGAGCAGTCCGTTTCATTCCCTTAGTTTGGGGAGCAAATCCGACCCAAGAGTCTGCCTCTGCCCAGACCCCCGCCTGTTGTGATCTGAGGGCTTCCTTCCCAGGCATGGAGACACTAGGGGAGCCTCGGCCTGGCAGCTAGGGGTCGGGCCTGGGTTCCTGGTGCTGTGTGAGCTGTGGTGAGGGTGGGACCTGGGAGGAGGCAGCGGTGGTCGGGTGGGCCAGATCCTGGGCGGGAGCGGTTCCTGGGCTGAGCTGATGGGTCTTATGCTCTCCTCAGAGAGGAGCAAGAGAAGCTGAACGTGTGGGTGGCGCTGCTGAACCTGGAAAACATGTATGGCTCTCCTGAGTCCCTGAGCAAGGTCTTCGAGCGCGCCGTGCAGTACAACGAGCCTCTCAAGGTCTTTCTCCACCTGGCCGACATCTATGCCAAGTCCGAGAAGTTCCAGGTAGGAGGCCTGGCCTGGCAGCCGCCACCAAAGGCCCACACCTCTGGGGAAGGAGGCCCAGGGCTGCTGTCTCAGGGAAGGAGCCTGGATTCGGGTCCTGTCCTGCCCCAGGCCCAGCCTTCTGGGCCTGCGCCGCCTCATCTCTGTCTCCGCTGTGGGAAAGGAAGTGAGAAGCCACGCCTTGGAAGTAGGGGGACAGTGGCTCTGGTCTGCGTGCCTCGGGCCGCCGATGGGACATCGGACCTCGGAGGTCCTTTTCTCCTGTTCCCACTTATTTTTTGGGGGTACCAGGGATCAAACTCAGGACCTTGCGCTTGCAAGTCAGGCGCTGTGCCACTGAGCTAAATCTCCGGCCCTTTATTATTTTTTTTGAGACGGGGTCTAACTGTGTAGTTCAGGCTGGCCTTGAACTCACAGCAGTCCTGCCTCATGCCACCCTGCCCAGCCTCCCCATCATCCTTACACTCCTCATCCAGGGCCTGCTTGTTGTTTTGTTCGTTTGTTTTAACTGGGGATTGAGCCCAGACCTTTGCACAGAACTACATCTACAGCCCTTTTTTATTTTGAGACTTCTCTGAGTTGCTAAAATGCCTGGGCTGTGATCTGCCTGCCTCAGCCTCCCAGGGTGCTGGGATTATAGGCATGTGCCACATGCCTGGCTAGTCCAGGTCCTTCTTAAGGACCTGGGATTCGTTGAGAGATTCCCATGCTTTTCCCTGCTGCACGTCTTTCCTCTTCTCAGGCATCTAGAATTAGGCCTAGAGGGGGATGTGGCGTCAGTGAGCCCAAGTCTAGTTCTTGTGTGCACTGCGGCCTGTCTTCATTGCTGTCCCTCTCCAGTACCACCCCCCCAGCTCAGGCTGTCTTTCCCACAGGAAGCTGGGGAGCTGTATAACCGTATGCTGAAGCGCTTCCGGCAGGAGAAATCTGTCTGGATCAAATACGGGGCCTTTCTTCTCCGGAGGGGCCAGGCCGGGGCCAGTCACCGCGTGCTGCAGCGAGCCCTCGAGTGCCTGCCTGCCAAGGAGCGTGAGTGCAGGGCCCGGCCTTGGATGCACACGGCCCTGGCGTCTGCCTGGGAGTCCGGGCTGGTGTCTCCTCCAGGTGGTAGAGCCTGTGAGCTGGGGCAGTGTGCCTGCTCGTGAACACAGTGATGGGAGCTCCCTCCAAATGCTGAGCAGCTGCAAAAGATGGGAGGATTAGGAAGCAATCAGCGTGTACACTGCTGCCCTGGGACCTTGCCTCTTCCCGTTCAGAGGGGATGTGTCTGTGGTGCCCATTTGTGTGCTTAGCTCGGGTCCACCCCACTGTCCCCTTTGGGTTTTGTCCCTCTTGTCAGTCCTGGCCCCCCAAGTGCAGGAAGTCAGACTGGCTGCCCTGGGTCACCTGTTGGTGGGGAAGGCGCCTGTCGGCCTGCTGTTCTGAGTCCTCTCTCCCTGCAGACATGGATGTCATCACCAAGTTTGCCCAGCTGGAGTTCCAGCTGGGAGATGCAGAGCGGGCCAGAGCCATTTTTGAAAACATGCTGAGCACCTACCCAAAGCGCACTGATATCTGGTCGGTGTACATTGACATGACCATCAAGCACGGCAGCCAGAAGGAAGTCCGGTGAGAGGGGAAGGCAGATGGGGTGGGGGTGGCACCAGAGGCCCCCAGGACTCTGGTTTGATTGGGTGGTGGCTTTGACACGGCCCCGCTGTGTTCGCTTCCAGCCTCTGGTCCCACTGTGGGGGTGGCCGGGCCTGGGCCTGGGGGTCAGAGTTGACACTTCCCAGCCCTGAGCATGCAGAGCCTTTGAGCATGATTTCGCTTTGTCCCCTAGCATTACTATAAGGCAGAGAGGGCTAGAGGAGGGTAGACTGAGGCCCGGAAAACACAAGCACTGGCCTGGGCCCTTCTGTGAGGTTCTTTTGGTGGTTGGGGGGTTGAGCCCAGGGCCTTTGCATTAGGCTACATCCTTAGCCCTTTCGAAAAAAAAATTTTTTGGCCGGGGATTTAGCTCAGTGGTTCTGGTGCCTGCCTTGCACCAGTTCCCAAGTTCGATCCCCGGTACCAAAAAAAAAAAATTTTTTATTTTTGACCAGGATCTCGCTAAGTCACTAGGTTCCCCAGGAGGGATTCAAACTTTCCATCCTCCTGGCTCAGCTTCCCAGCGTGCTGGGATTACAGGCATGGGCTACCGCACCCCAGGCCCTTCTCTCAGTTTTAAGCTTTGCTTCTCACAGATCCATACCTCATCGTGTGTCCCCATCCCAGAACCTTTGTCCTCATTCACTGGTAGCTTTAGGAATGGAGGTCTCTTGGCATCTCTGAGTGTCTGGTGCTGTTTTGGCAAGTAAGAGTGGTGTTGTCCCCCAGGGCCTTATAGGAGTTCAGAATGATGATAAAGGTGGGTGTGGGGGCTGGGCGTGGTAGTCCAAGCCTATTATTCCAGCACTCAGGAGGCTGAGGCAAGAGGATTGCCAGGACTATACAGCAAAACCCCATCTCCAAAAACAGGTGGCTGTGGGGCTCTTGGGTGATAGAGCGCCCTGGAGCCCAGGGGTGGGTGGGCAAGCTGGCCGGGACTCATGGGGCTGGGGCAGGAAGTAGCTGCTGCCCTGCTCGTCCTCACAGGGACATCTTTGAGCGGGTTATCCACCTGAACTTGGCCCCCAAGAAGATGAAGTTCTTCTTCAAGCGCTACCTGGACTATGAGAAGCAGCACGGCTCTGAGAAGGACGTGCGGGCGGTGAAAGCGAAGGCCTTGGAGTATGTGGAGGCCAGGAGCTCTGTGCTGGAGGACTAGCGGCCGGGGCTCTGGACAACTCTGTTTCTGCAGCACTCGCGGGGCGGGGCGGGCTGATTCCATCAGATGGAAAGAATCTGAGGCTGACGATTTGTACACCCTCTGTTCAGTTTATTTATTGGGAGGGGACAGTGCTGGGCAAGTGCTCTGCCCCTTGGGGTTTAATTCTTTGCATAGTTTGTTTTATGGACTGGTTTACGCCATCATTTTCCTTTCTGAGACTGCCCAGTGGTTGCAGGCAGCAGGATCTTGGAGTCCCAGGAAAACCAAGTATTCCTCCCTCAGGGCTTCCCTGCCTCGGTGTCCTACCCCAGGCAGGCTCTCAGTCGGCCAGTAGGGTCTGCAGGGCATAGGAGCCGGCAGTGTAGGATTCTGGGCATGGTCTCAGCTCAGCTGGTGCCGTTGGCCCTCCTGTGGAGGCCCAGGGGCTGCTGAGGAGGCTGCAAGCGTTGGCTTCAACTGCCTGATGACGGCTGTCCCAGGCCCACCCTGGCCAGTGACCTCCCCCTCCAAGTGGGGGACTGCCGAGTTCTGGGAGGCCAGCGCTCTTTTGGCCTGGTCCTGAGGGAATTAAAAGCTCTCTCTCCATGAGGAATGACTGCGTTACCTGCCAGGGAGCAGGGCGGGAGCAGGGAGAGCCAGAAGCGTGTGGGTGTGGTGGGGCAGCCAGGGCGGCACTGGGGCGGCTGGTCCTGAACCTCAGTGCTGGGTTGCGGGGCCTGGAAGGATCTTCTGCCTGTGACATACCTGCTGAGCTTCCCTCTGAAGGCCAGGCTGCCTCTGACCCGGACCAAATCAGAGCCCTCACCCCAGGGGTGCCCCTTCGTGGACACCTGGCATCACCTGCACGGCCACCACCCTGTGGTCCACTTAGCTTTGTCCGCTACCACAGGGCTTGGCCCTACCCACTCAGTCAGCAGACACCAGGCTAGCCCTTTATGGTAAGAAAAGCTTTATCAAAACTTAAATTTGTGAAATCAGGCCAGAGGCATACAAAAACGGCAGCTTCCCGGCAGTGCGCTGGCCAAGCCCATGCCCCTGCAGTTAGACACAAGTTTGCACGTGTGCTTCGTATACAAGGAGCCCGCTGTGGCTCTGCTCTGCTGGCCTGGGGCCTCTCAGCTTGGAATCCCACTGAAGACAGAGGCAACCCCTGCCACTGTTGGGTGTGGACCAGTTTGGGGAAGGCCCTTCCCTAAAGCTGAGCCAAGGGGGCTGGTGGCAGCAGGGTTCTTCAGACCTGAGAGTCCTCTTGTCAGCGGAGCACCTCACACTGAAACTGCACCCCAGCTTACTTTGTGTCCCTTCCCCTCACCTGTTTGCCTGGTGCTGACATTAGGGGGGTTCCGCTCGGGACCAGGTGGCTGTTTGCAAAGAGGCAGAGGTGGAGCTCAGGAGAGCAGGGCCATCTCCACGCTGTCAGGGGTCCTGCCGTTGCCTGCCAGGCCCTGGGCCCACTTGTGTAGGCGGCTGTAGAGTGGGAGGCCCTGGTTCTCACGGTACAGGTAGACGCCAGTGATGGCGTTCCACTGCGGCCGCGGCTGCGTGCCCTCCACTGGGAACTTGGCGACCAGCTCTTCATCGTCCTTGTTGAGAGCCACAAAGCCGAAGAAGCGGCGCACGTTGTTGGCAGCCAGCACCCTGGAGTGCACCTCGGCCGTGCGCTGGAAGAGCTGGTCCTCGTTGTTCCGGTACTGTGCCCAGTAGGCCTCTTGGCGGTAGCTGAGTGGTGAGCAGTAATGCTTGAGGCACTTGGTCAGGAACACCAGGACGGCCACCACGCCGATGAGCAGCCACCCGAAGAGCTGGCGGGGGACAGCAGGGCTCAGGAGGGACGGGATGGCCCGCCTCCCTGCCTGCTTGGCAGGAGGACACCCACCTTGGGAAGGGGATGGGGGAGGCAAGCCCTGTCCTGCCTTTCCTCCGTTACCTGTACTTCCTTGCCCATTTTTTGAGACAGGGTCTCGCTCTGGTTTGGGCTGGCCTTGAACCCATATGCAGCCCAGGCTGGCCTTGACCTTGCAGCGATCCCCCTGCCTCGGCCTCCCCCGTTCTGGCACTACAGGCGTGCACCCCCATACCCATCTTCTTGCCCTGCTTTTAGACCAGTTCAAGCCTGGAGTATAGCTCTGGCTTGTGTGAGACCTGGGGTCTGGTCCCCAGCACCACATGTTCAAACCAGCTCAAACTGCCAGGTGCAGCTCAGGCCCTCCCAGGAAAATCAGGGCCCTCTGAGAGCACCCCCCCAATCCTTCAGGACTTGGTTCCTGTCACACCACTGCCACCTGCCTCGTTTTGAGGTGTGCTTGCCTCAAATGCCTGGACAAGAGCCTGCTGAAGGTGGGGCTGCGGAGGGCCGATTGCTCTGTGCGGAGCTCTGTGGGCATTTGGGTGGCACCAGGTGACACACTGGCTGTGTCCACCACCTTCCATCTCCGGTGCTGTCACCAAGCGTTTCTCTGGCTGCCTAGGTGTCTTGTCCCCCCGAGAGGAGAGGCCTTGTACAGACTCAGGCGCCTTCCCGTCTCCTCACCTCAGGGTGCTAAGCTCACCCCTCAGCTCAGGTTTGCGGCCATTACCTGACTCTGGTACCGGGGCCTCCACACCGAATGCAGCAGAGACTGCTGTTAGGGTCAGGCAGCTGCAGCCCCAGGCCCACAGGCCCACCCTGCCCGCCACCCCGGGGGCTCCTATCGAAGCCAGCAGCACTACAGGCTGACCGGCTAGTTCTGGCTGCTACACAGCCACACCACCAGCTCCGTGTTCCTGCGGTGGCTTGCAGGGCCCTGTGCTCAGACGCCAGGTTGGGCCTGTGCGTGATTGGGGTCAGAAGTTCCTTTCTTGTTAAACCCAAGCCCAAAGTTGGAGCTCAGGGCGGAGTGTGCTCGGCATGGCCAAGGCCCAGAGCTCACTTCCCAGCCCCAAACTCACTTGGGACTAGATGGACCCTTGCCTACCACGCTCCCACTCAGGCCAGCCAGCTCTGCTGTGTGGCAGTCTGGTCACAGCTTTCCCAGAAACCCAGCACCTCTGCCCAGCTGCACCAGGGAGTAAAGACGTTCCCCTCAGCCCAGAAGCTTACCTGGGACTCGTACTTGAGCCTGCGGCTGACCTCCTCCCGGAAGCCTGACAGCTTGGCAGGGCCCTCCCCGCAAGGGAACCTGGCCAGAATCTCAGTGGCATGTGCTGGCGGGAAGCCCTCCTCCCCAGCTGTGAGCGAGGAGGGGTCCACGAACTCGCTGAGAGCACAGGCGTAGGCCTCCCCTCGAAGCAGAGAGATGACGGACCATGTGATGGGGGCCACGGCCGCACGGCCTAGGATGGAGCTCAGAAGCAGGAAGTTGGGAGCAGCCGAGCAGTTCTTGGTCCTCCGATACTGGCACTCAGTAACCAGATTCCATGTGTGGTTATTGAGGACAATGCCGATGAGGAAGAGCGCCAGGGCGGGCACTCCAATGGCTGTCAGCCCGTACAGGTAGTTCCGGGCCGGGGAGCAGGGGCAGTGGAAGGCCACCACCGAGAACAGCTCCTGGCTGCCCACTGTGCCCAGTGCCACCAGCCCATTGAAAATCATCACATCCTTGCTCTTGAAGAAGAGTGACAGGAAGCGGAAGTTCTCTGCGATCAGGGCAGCCATGGTGGTGGTGGGTTGGGACGGAGTGCAGGAGAGAAGGCAGAAGCGGGTGGGGTCGATGGCTCCTGGTGGGACTAGGAAGGCGTGCACGCCACAGGCCACCTGAAGGCTGGGCAAAGTCGAGCCATTTTATCACCTACAGCGGCTGGCCCGGTGCTTCCTGCTGAACAGGACAACATAAATGCCTTCTCGTGAGCACGGAGGCTCAGGAGGATGCCTCTGGAAGGAGCCCGGGCCAGGAAGCCGTGGTAGCAACTGTCAGTGAGTGCTCCCCATCCCTAGGCTGCCCCACCCAATGCCCAGGGAGGGGCAGATGTCCCAGGTGCGCCACCAGCTGGAGTCACAAGTGACAGCTGGACTCAGACGCAGGCTTCTCTGCCTCACAAACTTCAGGCCTTTCCTGCCACTGTTCTCTCAGGGCAACGGTGAGGGTGGCCCTGTGGGAGCCAGGTGGTGCTATGCTCTGAGAGGCCTGGGACTATCTGGGGAGTGTGTGACAGGTATCAGAGCCGGAGTGGCTGTCCTGGTATATGAGGGACAGACTGGATCCTGGGCGGTGAGGAAGGGGGCTTCCAGTCAGTGGTGAGCCTGGGGGCCTCAGGCCTCATTTTGGAGACCTCAGGGTCTCAACACACTTCAAGTCCTCTCTGGGCCTCAGTGTGCTCATCTATGGGAAGCAGACAGGTCCTGGTCCTTGCTGTCTTCCTAGGAGTGATGGAAAATAAATGATGCCTAGTAATTGCCCAACTTGTGAGGGAGGCCCTGCATTTCTCTCCCCGTCAGGTCTTCAGAGAGCAGGCAGGACACAAAGTCTCAAGAGGATAAAGTGCTTTGCTTGAGGCCGTACAAATATAGAGGTCGCTGGCCACGACTCATGACCCAGACCCAAGGAGACTCGGGAAGGGACCACGTGGTCGCTCCACTTTCTTTCTGCTACTCCCCTTGCCTTCAGGACCCTGCCCCATCCAGCGGCTCCCAGCATCCTCTGCTCCTCCGAGCTCCCGGCCTGGGAGCTGCCCCACTAGCTCGCTAACAACAGGAAGCCCTGAGAAGACTGGGCCCGGCCCACCCACCATCACTTCCGGAATTGTCCTCACGGGTGGTGGTCGCCTGCAGTCAGGCAGAGAGATGGCCAGGAAGTGGCCATGGCCTCAGGCTACTGCAAAGCTGGGCCCAGCTCCCTTCCTAGGCTCCACCCACGTAGCCAGAGAGGGTGCGGTCCCAGGTCCTCCCCATCCCAGGATGGAAAACAGGACTCCCCGGGCTTGAGGAGCCAGGCAGCAAACCGATGTGGAGGCCTGCGGCAGGTCAGCCTGTGCCGGCCTCTACCCGACCTGTCCTGCTCTGCCAAGGCCTCCCATGGCCCCGGCAGGGCCGTGTCCGGCCCCTGTGCCGTGCCCTGGGAAAGGGACTCGCTTACGTTTCTGAAGAGAAATGGTCTCTTCTCCCCTCTTCCTTCTTGGTTACTGGGCACCTACTTAGGTCCCTGTGGGCGCCCCGGGCCCATCCACCCACCCAAAGTGGGGTGCGGGATGGCTGGACAGGGCGGTGATCAGCAGAGGACGATCAGGCCACTTCCACGACTCGTGCCCGGGACTGGCTGCTACCAGTGAGCGGGGTCCTGGGGCCCTGGGGCCCTGGTGAGGCCCGAGAGAGCCCCACCCAAGGGGGCAGGGCTCCCAGCTGGGGTCTCTCCCGGGGCAGCCCCTGCCCGAGCGAGGGACTCCCCTCCAGCCGCAGTCCCTCGGGCTGCCCGCTGGCCCGGCCGAGCCCCACTCCGGGCCCACCAGGGAGGGGCCCTCCTTACCTGGGCAGTGGCGTGCGGCGTGTGGCCTGGCCTCTGCGGGCTGGGTCCTCGGGCGGAGACTCCCAGCGGCGCGCCCCAAGGGTCCCTCTGCCTGCCCTGCTCTCTGCTGCTGGCTGCACGGGATGGGATGTTTGAGACCAGCAGGGCCTGGGGCTGTCTTCTCCTGTTTGACGTCTAGGCGTCTACAGACACTTTTAACTCCATAAAAGAAAGCCAGTGGGACGGAGCGGAGCGTGTGCGCGCCATCCAGGGGGAAAACAGCCTCTCGCAGCGGGGGCGGAGGGAGGAGGGAGGAGGGAGGAGGCGGCGGGGCGGCGCGGCGCGAGGGCAGGAAGTGGGGAAGCGGGTTCTGGTTCCCAGCTGCTGTCCCGGCCCACGGCCCACGGCTGTCGGCGCTGCTGGCGCCCGGTCCGGACTTCCCCCTGGGGTGGTGGGCGCCGAGGGAGGGCCTCAGCAGAAGCCGGCAGGGCCCCCGGAGACCTAGCCTAGGCCGCCCTCCGGGGCCCTGTGCGTGGCTCATGGGGCAGAGGCTGCTGGAAGGAGCCCGGGCCGGGGCAGGGAGAGGGGGCCAGGCCCCGCCTGCTCGGACGTCTCCCTCCCAACACCCCGCCCCGGCTGAGCATCCCTCCAAGAGGAGAGGATCTGGCCGAGATTCAGCTCACTCCCGGGGCCGCCTGGGTCTCTGGACGGCTGACAGGGAGGGGAAGTTGGGACTCTGAAGGGAAAGGGACCAGTGTTTTCTTCAGGTCCTGCCGCGCGCCAGGCACAGTCCGCTCCTTCCCTGAGAGCCGCGCCCTCATCCTCCCGTCCCGAGAAGTAGGACTGTAACCCACTCCGCAGAAGGCGCAGAGCTGCAGCTCCGAGGTGCGACCGTGCCGTGCCTCGACCCACGGTATAACCCTTTCCTTCCCGCTGCCGCCCCTCCTGCCCTGGCTTCCGGCCCTCACTGCACCCCCGCAGGCTGGGGGCTGGGCGAGGACAGCGGCAGGCTGCCCAGACCAGATGGGCCGCGCGTGGGTGGAGCCTGTGTGGACCTGGCTCCTCCTCCGACGAGCAGTAGCCCGGTCTTTCTGTTCCTCACAACTCTGTGCGCTCCCGGGGGAGGAAGAGGGGAGCCCTTGATGCAGATGTGAGCAAGCGTCAGCCACCAGAAGGGCGAGGTGGGTGCCCTTATCCCCAGAAGGGAAACTGAGGCATAGAGGAAGAGCCTGGCTGGCAACATGGTCTGGAAGTGGTAGAGCTGCCACCGCCACCCTGAAGTCTTAAGTGGTGTCCACTCCGGCAGCGATCCTCACCTCAGGCTCCCTCCCGGGTGGGTCCTTGAGAAGTGGGAGATTTCTGGAGCCCTGGGCCTAGCCCGGTTTCCCTGAGATCTGGGTGTGGTCGCCAAGAACCCCCCTCAGAGGCCTCGTACTCGGAGCGGCCGTGACCATGTGACCAGTCGGGCTTCCCGACTGGGGCTGGCTCTCCGCATGCTTCATTATGGCCCTCCTGGCCCTACTCAGCCTCACCCAGAGGCTCTGACCAAGATCCAGAGAGCTGATGGCCTCCCACCCCTGAGCCTCGGGGAGGAGAGATCTTCAAAAGTCACAGACAAGGTTCCCAGGTGTGGTCGTGCCCACCTGTAATCCCAGCACTCAGGGAGCCTGAGGCGGGAGGATCTTAAATTCAAACCCACCCTGGGCTATTTAGTGACTTAGGAAATTCCTGTGTCAAAATAAAAAAAGTGCTGGGGTTTTAGTAAAGGCCTTGGATTCAATGGCCAGGACCAGGAACAAATTAAGGAGAAAAAAAGTGACAGGCAAGAAGGAATCCGGGGCACACCAGGCTGGGAGGCCGGAGAGGAGAGGTGAGTCAGGGCACAGCCAGCCCCTCTGGGAGGGGAGGCAGGTGCCTCCCTGTGCTGCCCCTCCAAGTCAGCTCTGACTGCCTAGTGCTGCTCAGGGCAACTGCCCCAGGGTCCCAGGGCCTCCGGGCGTCCGGCTGAGGCTGAGGCCCTGCCAGCTCCTGGTCTCCTTGCTCACGGTGCCTGGGGATGGGGGCTGCCGGGAGCCTTTGTTCTGTGTGGCTCCAGGGTCACACTCTGCTGAGGTAGGTGGCCACTTCCCTGCGTGGGGCCCGGGACCCGCCCCCCGCCCAGCCATTGCCCAGCAGTGGCTCCTCCTGGCCCAGGTGCAGAGGTGGCCTGCACTCGTGCCAGCTGGTGAGCAGCCTGTTCATGGTGCCCTGGTCAGTGATGCCTCGAAGCTTGTCCTTTTCCTCTCCTGCGCCGTCAGTCGGGCTGTGGGGCCCGGAGGCTGCGGTGGCGGTGGCCAGGGCCCCGTGGGCATGGCCCAGCTCCAGGTCATGGCTCACAGCCTCGAAGAACTGCTGGATGCAGACCTTGGCAAAGGCCTTGGCGTGCTCCGTGCATGTCTCATCGAAGAGCTTGCGCTCAATGTCAATGTAGTGGGACCAGTACTTGCTCTTGAGGAAAGCTGCCTGCGTGAAGCAGGGCCGCACCGAGCGGACCACGAAGGCCAGCAGCGTGGTCAGCAGCACAAAGGACCAGCCCAGCGCCTGCAGGGATGGCGGTGTCAGCAGGCCTGCCCGCCCTCCCAGCCTGCCCAGACCCTCATGGCACTCTTGGGCCTTTATACCTGACAGCAAGCCCTGGACAAGTGGCTCCTCGCTTGGCCTCTGTTTCCTTGCCTATGAAACGGGCACATATGGACCCACCTCACTGGAAAGATGTCATTCCCGGGGCAAGAGACTCAGTACCTGGGGGTTAAGTCCAGAGCGAGGGGCGAGGCTATCTGGGTGTGAACCCTGTCTCCGCTCACTACTGGCCCAGGAGCAGAGCCTCTGACTGCTGTGCCTCAGTTTCCTCACCTGTAGAATGGGTTCCTGTGAGATGAACTCAGCATCCTGTTCTCCAGCTGTGAGCCATTATCACGTCCATAGAGCGTCCTTCCTTGACCTGCCCAGGCCACAGTGGCCCTCCCTATCCTGATCTCGGCTCCCCTCCTTTGGTCCCCGGCACCAACAGTACCAGGTGGGCACCTGCTCTGTTGGGAACCAGGCTGGGCCCTGGGGACCCAGACCCAAACCCAATAAGCGCTCAGACTCTGCCCAGAAGCACTGGCCATGTGGGTGGGCTCAGCTCTGTGCTGCCCCCCCAGTTCGGCTGTGCTTGGGGTTGGCCCCCAGGTGCACAAATGAGAGAAGCACTCGGCAGATCACCTAGGGGACAAGGAAGAAAGGCAAAGGCCTCCGGCAGGGGCCAGGCAGGGGCCAGGCAGGAGCTATGGACACCTGGTCTCGGGGCTCCCCCAGCAGTGAGCCATGAGCAGCCCAAGGGGCTGCGTCTCCATCTCCTCCTGGCTCAGCTGATGCCAGGGATCTGATTTTCTGTGGAAATTTCTGGATTTTAGATGAAACCAAGTTGACTTCAGAGTTCAGTTGCTGGAGGCAAAATGAAACTCGCCTGGGGCCTGGGGCCTGGAGCCTTTCTGCTCACGGGGTGGGGCCCGCTGGCCCTTGCCCAGGGCCTGGCATGACTGGACAAGCACCCTGGGGAGAGGAGCAGGTCTGGGAGGACTGGACACTCAGTGGGACTTCCAAGAGGGCCTCTGGCTGGTGACAGGGAGACCCCAGCCGAGGCAGGGCTCTTTGCTCACGGAGCGGTTGCTCGCATTCCTCCTGCCCTATGGGGCTGGCCCAGCTTCCTGCTCCCTGCCCAGCAGCGGAGAGCAAGTGCCAAGTGGTCCTCAGGTTGCATCCCAGCAGTGTGGCTCCCCCCAGGCACCCAGACCCCCACTCCCCGCTCCCCAGCCAGCAGGTGCTGGCTGGGGTATTTGCCAGGGAAATGTACCCAAATGGCCTGGCCACCCACCGACCTCACCCAGGCCTAAAGCTGGAACAGGAAAAGGATGCAAATCCCCTGCCTCTGAGCTCAGAGCTGAGGCTGGAGGAGGTGGGACAGCCGAACTGTCGGGTGGTCGAGGGCCTGCCTCGCATGACCACCCTCTCCACCAGGGGAGGCCTGCCCAGGGTGCCATCCGTCTGTCTGTGAGGAGGCTTGGCCCTCACCTGGGAGATGCAGCGCAGGTAGCGCACAGCCACCTCGCGGGCCAGCAGCCAGTCGCCGTCATAGATCTCTGGGCAGGGCACCCGGGCCAGCAGGCGGGCGAGCTCAGGAGCGGGCAGGCCGGGCGCCAGGCTGCCGTTGCCCAGTGCTGCCACTGGCACAGCGGTGCAGAAGGCGCAGAGAAAGCACTTGCCGTCCAGCAGGGTGACGGCCACCCAGACCACGGGAGCGATGAGGGCGCGCTGCGCCATGGAGCAGAACATGTAGCGCAGGACGGCAGGGTCCTTGGCCCGGCGGCCCAGGGGCCGCTTCCACTCCTCGGCCAGCATGGACACGTTGTTGTTCATGACCAGGCCGAGCAGGAAGAGCACCAGCGGTGGTGCCAGCAGGATGCCCGCACTGTAGGCCGCGTTGTAGCCCGGCAGGCAGGGGCAGTTGAAGTCGAAGGCGGAATACATCTGGGCGCTGGCCAGCGCCATGATGCCGCACACACCGTTCATGAAGGACTCCTGGTTGGACTGCAGGAACTGGAAGATCATCCGGAACTTGTCCATGGCGCCCGCAGGCTCGGCAGCCCTGCCACCTCACCTCGGCCTCTGAGGTGGCTCTGGCGGCCCATCCTGCCCACGGGGTGCCCCCTGCATGATGCGGCCCTCCCGGCTGGGCTGGCAGGCTCAAGGTGGGGGCCAAGTTACTGTCGCTTGAGGCCCCTCCCAGTCAGGTGCGGCCTGAGCGAGAGCGAGCCAGAGGGTGCAGCCCAACCCTGGCGCCCCTCCCCAGCTCTCCACCCTCCCCAGCTTCCTCCCCAGCCTGAGTGCAGTGGGGGAGGCCACACCTGGTGGGGACCAGCTCTCCCGGGAGTGGGGGAGGAGAGAGAGGCTGGCTGGGCACAGGCAGGAGAGGCGCTGCTGGGCTGGAGAGGCCACTGCCGAAGCAAGCATGGTGCTGTCCTGCAGCCTCCCCTGCTGGGCCCGTCTGGGACCCAGGGGCTCCTGCGTGTGCTGGTGGTGGGGCCAGAGCTGGTGCTGTGGGCCACAGTGGGGTGGTGCAGGGCAGGAGGAGGTAGAGTTAACCCGGCCACAGCATGGAGTGAGATGCCCTGGATTTGGGCTCTAGCACTTGGATTGGACAGATTGCCTGGGCCAGGAGCCACTGCCTGTGAGAATCAGGCACCTGTGTGTCCAGCCCGTGTCTCCGTGGGTGCCCCTGTGTCTGTGGGCTGTGGACAGCAGACTCCTTCCTGGCTTCACCTCCTGCCTCTACCTCCCCAGCTCACAATGTGAAGGGGTGTGGCAGTGGGGGACCAGCCTGGCGCCTGGAGTCTCCGCAGGGCCAGCAGGGTCAGCCCTGAGGGCCTAGCCTGGGCGCCCTCTGATGTCAAGGTTCTCCTAGAAGGGCAGAGCAGGTCTGGCTCCAGCTGATGGCTCCTGTCTGGGGCAGGGCACTAACGTGGGGCTGACAGAGCCCTGATGGGGTGTAGTGTGGGGTGGTGGCTCTGTTCCCCAGTGTTTGTGTCCAGGTGTGAGTTTGCTGGTGCTGGCTGCGTATGTAGGTGTGGTGTGCAGCCACACGTGTGGTCTTTGTGAGCTGATGCTGGCCTGGCTGCCCCAGTGAGGAACCCGGTGCCAGGCCCTTCACGGGCATCGTAGACACACCGCTGCGGGATGGGTCCCACTGCCCCCACTTCAGAGGTCGGGCTGGGGCTCAGAGAAGTGAAGCTATCAGCTGAAGCTTCCCAGCTGTGAGCCCCAGCTAACCCTCTTGTGGGGTAGGAGTGCAGGGTGGAGGGAGCTCAGGGAATCGGCTTGTCTCTTTTTCGGCTTCCCTCCTGTTCTTTGAGGCCAGGAGGAAATGCTGTGTGTCAGAGTACAGGTCGGGGAGAGCACTGGCCCCGGAGACCTGCAGCTGCCAGCTAGGGGTGCCTGAAAGACCCTTGCAGGACTCCCTGAGGGGCACCCATGGGTGTCCCAGGATGAAGGAGACCCAGCAAAGGAGGCGACATTCCTGGTGTCGGCTGCAGCATCGGTGGGCCTAGCTGTTCCGGGGTCTGAGCTGCTGGGGTGGGCACAGCCCCTGCCTGATGTGTTGGGGGAGGGGTGGGCGGGCAGCTCAGGAGCGGGGCTGGGGGGCAGCGGGGGCCAGTGAGCCTCGGCCCTGTATCCCTGTGTGGGACGAGGGTCCCTTTGTGTCAGTCTGCCCTCCGAGTGGCATCAGAGCTGGTTGAAAGGGGGCTGCTGTGACCACAGGGCAATTTCCAGGATCCTCCTGCCTCGGCTTCCCGAGTGTTGGAATGACAGGCGCCCACCACCCTGCCTGGCCTCAACCTTACCTGAGTCCTTGACCAGAGTCTTCTTAGGTTCTGGACTCATCACCATAAGCAGTGATTCTGACTGTGGTTGTCACTGAAAGTGAAAGGTGAGTGTTAGTCTGTAAATATCATTTGAACTATTGTAAAGTTTTGGATGGCTGTGAAAAATAATTTTAAAGATATCCCTTACTTGAGTTAGTTTTGCGGGGCAGGGGGGGGGTAATGTTTACCAGCCATCTGAAGTGATCATCATTAAAGAGACTTGAACAGGAAATACCTGCAGTCATTTCCTGCAAAAGAGTTTGACATTAAAAAGTTGCTCCGCCTGTAATCCCAGGTACTCAGGAGGATTATAAATTAGAGGCCAGCCTGGGGAATTTAGAAAAACTATTCTCAAAATAGAAAAAGAATTAAAAATTCTGGAATGTATCTTAGTGGTAGAGTACCTTTGGGTTTGATTCCCAGTACCAAAAAAAATAAAGAAAAGAAAAAAAAAGAGAAAGTAAAGAAAAATCACCCAACAAACAAAAACAGTTGTGCTCATCAAAGCTTCAAGTTTCTCATTTTGAGAAGTTTAGGAGATTTCATTTGATTTTTGTTTTGTTTTGTGGTACTGGGAATCAAACGCAGGGTCTTGCTAAATTACCTACCTGGGATTTGAACTTGAGTCTTCCTGCCTCAGTCTCTCAAAGTGCTGGGATTATAGGCGATCGCCACCGTCCCCGGTCAGTTGAAAGTTTTATACAAATTCAGTGTGTAATGTCATTCCTATTACCTCATATTTCCTTTTTCTTCTAATTACATAGCATAAAGAAAATATAATCGCTTGGTTTTGCTTTGCTTTTCACCAGGTTTCCGAGTGTCACACCCCTGTCACTGTGTCTAGACCCAAGGACATGAAGAGCATTGGGAACCCCTGGCTTGGAAGGGGGAAGTGGTGGGACCAGTGCTCCCTAGGGTGGGCGTGTGGCAGCACGCGGTGACCCCATGAGTGAAAGCTGGGGCTGAGAGCCTCCCTGCCCACTCCAGAGGACACGAGGCTGCCCAGCTCACATGCTGAAGCCTGGAGGCAGTGGGGGTGGGAGGCCAGGTCCTGGGCTGGGGGCCGCGGGAAGGGCTTAGTCCCTTAGGGAAGGACCCAGAGCTGGTGTGGTGTGCACGCCTGTGATCCCAGCACTCTGGGAAGCTGAGACAGGAAGATCGAAAGTCCAGCCTGGGCAATTAGTGAGTTAGTGAGATCCTGTTTCAAAATAAAGGACTGGGGTTCAGTGTGAAGGCCCAGAGTTCAATTTCTAGAACCTCAAAAACAAGCACGCAAGCAAGCGAACAAATGAGCCAGAGGGCTTGCTCTCTTGCCCTCCTTCCACAAGTGAGGGCCCAGCGAAGGCAGCCTCCTGTAGCCGGGAGGAGGCTGCACCCTGCAGCTCCTCCCCCGCCCCGCCCCCCAGCTATAACCCAGTGTGTGCTGCTCAGACTGCCCGCCCTGTGGGCCTTCGTTAGGTGGCCCACGTCGGGCAGGAGACTCCCGGGCACCAGACACTGCTCCTGAGCATGTCTTGTCCTGTCTGCCATGGGCTTTACCCAAGCACTGCTTTTCCCCCACTGAACAGTCAAGTTTTTCTCTCAAGATCAACCTAAGCAGTGACCAGGGCTGGAGTCTTAACCGTGCCCCATGTCCCCAAGCCAGGGACACAGCCTCTGAGTGCCTCAGCCTCCACTCCGCGAACCATGGACGGTCTCGGAGCCTCAAGGTGGCTGTGCGGAGGCCGAGCGGGTGGAGAACTCATCGCGGTGCCAGGTGCAGTGAGCTGCTGTGCGGTGAGCTTCTGCCGTGCGTTCGGGTTGTCTGTGTTAGGTCATGCACACACACGGCTCAGCTTTGCAGAATGAGTGGGAGTGTAAGGCGCCCACGTGGACAGAGCATCAGAGCTCGGGGGGAGGGGCTCGGCCCTGTGTGGACCAGGCTGCCTCCAGAGGCGTGAGGTCTCCACTGTGTGCTGCAGATTGCGCCCAGGCCTTGTGCACGCTGAGCACGTGCTCTGCCACCAGGCAGCACACGCAACCCGAGGGCTTCGAGCTTCACCCCAGGAGGACAGAGGCTGCTCCAGCTGCATGGGGTGGGGTTACTGTGGCCGATGCTGCTCGCCGAGGGGTCCATGTGTACGGGCTCCGGGCAGGCAGTGGCCACATGACCAACTCCAGCCCTCGTCTCCCTGTCCCTCCTTCCCTGCCTGTCCCCAGGCCTCTGCCTGGCCCTTCCTTAGCTCGCCTTCCACCTCCCAGTGGCTGGCACTGCAGACGCCCGAGGCTCGCTGCCTTCGTCTTCAACCCAGCCTTGGGCAACCATTGGCCCCATGCATGCTGGTGGCCCGGCTGGTACCCAGCTGCCGCCGGCGTCTTCTTCCCTGGTGTGCAGGGCTGGCTGGGCGAGGTCCCCACCAGTCCCCTCAGGGTGGGCGCTGGTGCCCGAGGGCCGGGCCGGTGGGACCCTTACTGTGAGTGGGCTTTCTTCTCTGTCCCAGGCCACTCCTGTTCCTCCCGGGGCTCCTGGGCATCTTCCCTGTTGTCACTGTTCTCACACCCTTGTCCCAGGCCCTGCTCCTGGGGACACGAGACTGGAGCTCCTGTCACCTGGGACCCCCGGTGGCTCCGAGGAGCAGAGCCCCCATGTGCCTCCCTCATGTTGTGCTGGAGTGACCACTGATGCTTTGGCTTTATGGTTGCAGAGGGCTATTTTAGGCTCCCAGTGCAGCCCGACCAGTGCGGGGCCCAGTGTGAGCAAGGTACCGGGGCCTCTACCTCCTGAATCCCTTGACTTGCAACTTATCCCCTCCCAGCCCTCACCAGTGCCTCAACTCTTGCCCACCTTCTGCGACTCAGCCTGGCCCCCAGTCAAGCCATTCTCAGGCTGCAGCCAGTGTGGGATTTTAGGAGCAAATATCTGATTAAATTATTACTTAATTCTCCTCAGTGACTGAAATCCATCTTTGTTCCTAGGGCCTAAATGGCTCAGAGGTGGCGTGGGCCCAGGTCCCTCTGGGTTTGTACTTCAGCTCCCCAAACAGGCCCAACCCCATCCTACCTCAGGGCCTTTGCACATGCTTTATACATTCCTAGGATACTTCTTCTCCTATTCTTTATCTGAGAATTTCTTCCTCATCCTTAAGATCTCAGGTAAATGATCTCACAGCACCCAGATAGAGTACTTCACAGCACAGGCCCCACTCAATTACTCTGGGTGGGTGTTTATGTAATACCTGGGATTCCCAACGGATTATGAAGGTGAAAGGTCCACATCTGTATCAGTTAGGGCTCACTAGAGGAACAGGTTTAATATGATATAGAAAGCATTTATAAGGTAGGTTTACAATGGCCGCCTGCAGAGTCAGGTGAGAAAGAAAGCCGAAAGGCCGTGTGCACGCTGGAAAGCTGGAGGATCCAAAAGTCAAAGGTCTGAAGCTCACCATAGTCCTGTGAGTCCTGTCAGGAGCAATTCTACATCATTTTGGGGCAAAATCATTTGGTTAGGTCTAGTTCTCCTGCCTCCAGGCCAGCTATGGCCTTTCAAGACAAAACTCCACATTGGCCCCCTGTTCACAGCTGAGCCTCAATGGTCTGGTGATGCTGTGGTGCTCCAGGACCAGAGTACAGCAGCTGAAGACATCCTGGGAGGAACAGAATCTTCATCTACTCAGTTCCTCATTGTTCTTGGATTGGTGCCTGACTTGGATGTGAATTGGATCCAGGGGTGAACTTGCCTGTGAGACAAACTTGGAGTAAGAGAGACAGCACATGGGTTTCCCAGGACGATTTTCGGACCCGGATGAGGCACAGTGGTGGTGAGTGTGTCCAGCTGGGGGGAAATTTCTATCTTTGGTGAGTTACAAATATAGGTCAGTTTCTGTCATCAGAGCAGCATAACTTTGCCAAATTATTTACGTTGCTGTTAAAGCAAGCTTTGTATCTGGTACCAAAGGATGCTGTGATAGATTTGTTAAAAGACTTGCAAATGTACATCCCATCTTTTCCCCAGGAAGGGACAACTAACTTAATAGCATGGGAACGTGTAGGTACCGTTCTCCATGAGGCCTGGCGAAGGGGTGATCGTCTCTCCCCCGAATGCTCCCCACTTGGGCCTCAGTCCACTCTGCTCTCAGATTCTCTCAGTCAGTTCAGGAGACCTCGGCTACCCCTCCCTGCACCCGCCCTTCTGTCCAGGCTTCCCCTTGTTCGGCTTCTTCTCCGGTTTGCTTTCATCTCACTGCAGCTTCTGCTCCACCACCACAGCGTGCTGAGGAAGACCCTAACTCTCTAGCCCCTCAGCCTCCTCAGCCATCTCACAAAGGTCCAGCTGCCCCCTTGTGAAGCCCACTTCTGGGGCCACTCCCTATCGCCGTGCCCTGCAAAAGGCTGTGACATGGAGCAAGGCGGTGGGAGGCCCCTTGTGCTTTCCTATTTCAATCTTGCCTGATCCTGACAACCCAGAGGTGGACACATATGTTCATGCCTCATTTGGTTTCAGCATCCTAAAGGATCTCAGGCAGAGTGTGCTAACTAATGGCCTCCAAAGCCCCTATACGGTGGGCTTGATGTTTTTCACCTTGTGAAAATGTGCCTATCCCCAGCTCAGTATCTCCACTTTGAGGTGGAACTGCGTTCATTAATCAGGGAACAGGCTCATAGGGATGCTCAGGGAGATGCTCAGTCGAGAGAAGTTACTATAGGTATGTTATCGGGCACGGGTGACTTTTCGGATTGAAATAGGCAGGCCTGTTGCCCAGCGTTACTCTTTCACCAGCTAGAGGACCTGCTGCATAGGCCTTGGGCTTCTGCGCCAGGTGAGGGTGCGCCGACGAAGTCTTTTACTCGAATCACATGAGGGCTGGTGGAAAATTACACAATTTGTAGTGAGATTACAACAAACTATTAGGAGACTGGTTTCTAATTCCCAGGCAGCAGACATCCTGATCTTACAGCTAGCCTATGAAAATGCTAATATGGATTGCAAACAGGCAATAAATCCTGTTCACTCCTCTAAAGATCTTGGAGCCTATATTACAGCATGCCAGAATACTGGGTCTCCTTTATACAATTCGGCTCCGATGGCTCAAGCCATCTCCCAACATTTACACGGTACACACAGTGATTTAAAATGTTTTAATTGTGCAAAATCGAGGCATCTCAGAAAAAACTGCAAAATGAAAGGGGCTTTACAAGCTGACCCAGAGCCACTGAGTCAGGCATCCAATGAAAATAAGTTATTGCTTGGCCCTTCCCCTGGATGCCGAAAAGGCATTCACTGGGCTAAAGCCTGCCGCTCCAAATATGATAAGGACGGCACATGGCTGCTGGGAAAACAGAAATCAGGCCTAGGAAACAATAGAGGATCAGGGCCAGGGGACTCCAGTCCCCCTGAGTCAGCGGTACCCGGTTCAGACCCGTGCACAAATACAAAATCAGACAGCATGGGTGTCCGGAGGGACATTTCTTCCCTCGTCAGGGGAACACTCGGGAGCTCAGGAATAGATCTTCCTGCTGCTCAGAGAGTTCACCTGCTGGGAGGTAAGACTCTGCTATCTGTCCCCACAGGAATTCATGGACCCCCCACCCCCCAGAACAATTGGTTTGATACTTGGAAAATTCTAACTTTGAAAGGCATTACTGTTATTCCAGCTATTGTTGATTCTGATTGTACCTCTGAATTGTGTGTCCCTGTTAGCTCCACAGGACTTTGGGTCATAGAACAAGGAGATTATATTGCACAATTGTTGCTCTTGCCTAAACCAAAATTAAATAATGTTAGCTTTAAAAATTCCCGAGAGGATCCTCAGCCAGAAATTCCTCGAGAAGAGGTTTATTTCACCCAGGTGATTTCCAGAAACTGGCCCATGTGCAAAATTAAATTGAATGGCAAATTCTTTACAGGGCTGATAGACACAGTCACAGACATGTCCATGATTGACACATGTTTTTGGCTGTCATCTTGGGGGGAAGAAAACCAATTAAAACATCTCTGGGCCTTGGTCCCCCCAACAAGTTTTGCAAAGCTCCATTCCCCTGCCTCATGAAGGGCCTGGTGGTCAATTGGGACATATTTGTCCTTACATAGCTCCCATACCTGTAAATTTATGGGGCAGAGATTTATTGGAAGGATGGAGAGTCATACGTAGTGACTACTTTGCCCCCTGAAACCTCACTGGGTCAACACATGATGTCTAAAATGGGATATGAACCAGAAATAGGATTAGGCAGGCAACTTCAGGGTGGAATGCAGCCTATAGAACAGCAACAGAAAAATAATCACCTTGGAATTGGATACGATAAAAAATTTTTAGTTGGGGCTACTGAAGAAGTTTCTCTGTCCAAGGCAGCTTTGCCTTTACAATGGAAATTGAATGACCCCATTTGGGTTGATCAATGGCCCATACCACAGGAGAAACTAACCATTTTAGAGCAACTTATATTAGAACAACTTAACAAAGGGCATTTAAAACCATCCATGAGCCCTTGGATCACACCCATTTTTATTATTCCAAAAAGGTCAGGGAAATGGTGTTTGCCTCAGGACTTACAGGCAGTTAGTGCCAGCCTCATTCCCATGGAGGCACGGCAACCTGGCTTACCAAACCCAGTGGCAATTCCCCAGAAGTGGCCACTTACAGATTTAGAAGACTGCTTTTTCAGCATTTCTTTGTGGCTGACTGACTGACCTCGATTTGCATTTTATTGGATTAGGCCTGAAATAGGGAGAGCAACTTTTCAATTGGTGGATTTATATGAAATATCACAGGGAGATTCTGATCTTAATTCCCCTCTAAGAGTAATTCCAGAGGCACAAAAGGAGTTTCAATTAATAGAACAAAGCATACATACCTGGCAGGCTTTTCTCATCAACTCTAACTTTCCAGTTCATTTGTTTGTGCTCAGCATCCCCCATTCACCTCAGGTTTAATAGGACAGTGGTATGAGAACCAGGTCTTTCCCATGGAATGGTGGTTTTTGTCTAACCAGTTAGTGAAATCTCTACAATTATATCTAGAGAAAATTGCAAAAATAGTTTTCTTGGGACATAATCCGAACCTGACAATTATTTGGTGCTGATTCTCATTTCATCATTATCCTAATTGATAAGGCTCAAATGCACTTGCTGCTACAAACTGCTTTGCATTGCCAAGTAGCCTTTGCAGATTTCATTGGACAGATAGATAATTATCATCCTAGTGATCCCCTGTTTCAGTTTTTTGCACAACATGAAGTTATTCTCCCTGAGGTTACTCAATTTCAGGCGTTGCAAGGTGCCTCAACCTGTTTCACCAATAGCTCCTCTAAGGGCCAAGCAGCAGTTTGGAGCTCTTCTTTTAGCTATGTGTTGCCTACACCTGGTCTCTCTGCTCAGAGGTCAGAGTTGCTAGCCATTTTATTTGTGACTGAAAACTTCCCTTCCCAACCTCTTAATATTTTAAGTGATTCCTCTCATGGAGTTTGTTTGACTCAAAGACTGGAAGGAGCTGTGGTCTGCTCTGCCTTAGAACCTAAATTATTAAACTTCCTTTTAAGATTACAAAAGGCCATACATCAAAAAATTGCTCCTGCCTTAATAACTTGGGGGAGAGATTTTGCCTGTGTGCAGACAGATAAGGATGAAACCTTGTGGCTGCCTTCCTGGAACATGCGATCATGGGTAACGCTGGTGGGACCGCCAACATCTCAGAGCCCAGGGATAGCACCCCCGCTGAGAGCGATGAGCCAGCAGCACCTGAGCAACCCACCTCACCAGCGACGCCCAACAAATCCACAGCGGGGTCCAGGACTGAGATGATGCCCCCAGAGGGAGAATAAATATAGATTGATGGTAAAGAAAGGAAAAAAAAAGGGAGAGGGTAACTTAAAAATGTTCTTTACAGCCGGGGATTTAGCTCAGTGGTGCCGCCACCTGCCTTGCAAGCGCAATGTTCTGAGTTCGATCCCTGGTACCAAAAAAAAATGTTCTTTACATTTACAGGTATAAAAGCACTTTTATTCCTTCTGATTCTAAAGAGATCTCTGTTAAATGACCTACAAAAAGTTCTGATCAGTCTTATGTACAATTATAAACCTAAAAATCATAAAAGGGATATTATAATTCAATTTGACCAAATATAATTTGAGTGCACTCTAGTTTTATAAATTGTCTTATAGGGCCGGGGATTTAGCTCAGTGGTTCCAGTGCCTGCCTTGAAAGCTCAAGGTCCTGAGTTTGATCGCTGGTACCAAAATAAAGAAAGAAAGAAATAAATAGTCTTATATGTTTGTCTGTTGTCTGTTTGTCCATTTGTACAGTTTAGTTCAATTTTTCTTCTCTTTTCTTTTTCACCTTTTGAAATTTTTTTTTCTTTCTCTTCTCTTTCTCAGAAGATATTCACCTATTATTGAATTGGCTTACAGATAAATGTTATTAAGTTAAAGCCACGCCCTTCCCCCAGGTTGCTAACTGATCAAAGTGACATCAAGGGCAGGATTTAACTCAGTGGTTCCATTACCTGCCTCAAAAGTGCAAGGTCCTGAGTTCAATTCCCGGTATTCTCCCCCAAAAAAGTGACATCAAGATTTATTTTACAAAAGTAATGTGTATTGTCGCCTACTTGCAATAAACAAATTGCAACCTGCAGTTATAAAAATAAAAAGATGTATATATATTTTCTGTTTGTCAAAGTAACTAGAGACCATTGGTACTCCCTTTTGTGAATAAAGAAGCGGCCACTCAGAAAATAATTATTCTGGTCTTAATTCACTAAAGGGACCCCAGTAATTTTCACAATCTTATGGGAGACACACTGCAACAAATATTGTCTCAATATGTTACTATAAATTGATTACATTGGTTATCATTGAAGTTTAAATTCTAATATATTATTATAAAATATTTACATTGGTTAAGTTCTAAATATATTATTGTGATATGTCTACATTGGTCATCTTCAAAAGATTAATTTCTGTGGCATAAACAAAAGAGTGTTATTAGAAAGATGCTTTTGGTACCAAATTACATTGAAGAACATAAAGTTTAATATAACTGATATTTATTACTGCTCCTTTTCTGGTGTACAAAATGTATTCATGCCCTCTAATTGTACAGGTCTTCCAACATATTGTCTATGGTAATAACCTTTTGATTCAGGTATTTGCCTTTCTTTTACGCCCCAGCCACCTATGATAATAAGCACACTTGTAGGCTGACTTATTTTCCTTAGATGACATCCTATAAAAAGATAGCTACTTAGGGATGCAACCACAAGAACAACCATAATTGGCAATAATAACAGTTTAACTATATTTTTATTCTAAAATGCTTAATATCCAGGTAAAATTATAATAGTTGAGCTCACTACTCCTCTTACATTCCTAATGTTATTGATCTTCTCTTCTGGGTGTTCAACAATAAAGTTTAGAGACCAAAACTTAAAAGGTATCTGGGCTAAGAAGGCAGCCAATATTTTGGCCCTGGCCCTCCAAGGTCAACAACAATAGCAAAAAGATCCAGGTCATGAGGGAACCATCTCCAAGATCCTGCATTTTTGGTGAGTCACCCAACCTCCTGAGCAGGGAGATTGCTGAACACCAAAACAGTAAAGATCCAACAAAAAGTGTGCCAAAGGAATGTCACCTGGAGGAAAAAAATCTCCTATGCATTCGCAGAAAGCAACATGGACGAGCAAGGCCGTGACATCCTGATGGCTGACACTGACAGAGGAGCTAAGAGGCTCCATGCATGGTTCCAAGACAGCGCCTGAGGAGATTCAATTGACCTTGTTAGATAGCAAGAGGTTAACTTATTTAATATAGGTCTCACCATAACTTGGTCTTAAACATCCAGTAGAAAAGTATAACTAAAGATAATATTTATTTGAGTTCAACAAGAGTTTTAAGTTTTTTAGCCAAAATTGTTTTAAAAATTATTAGATTTTTAATCCTTTTACAGCCATAATTAAGAGAAATTATGCTTATTATAGACAGCTAAGCCAATCAAACACACTGCAGATCCTCACAACATATAGGGACAAGCCATTGTTGGGTGTGCTCACTTTTCCTAAAAACACTGTTACATAAAACAAAAAGAAAGGGAGATATGTCAGGAGCAATTCTACATCATTTTGGGGAAAAAATCATTTGATTAGGGCTAGTTCTCCTGCCTACAGGCCAGCTATGGCATTCTGAGACATAATTCCATTTTGGCCCCCGGTCACAACTGAGACCTCAATGATCCGGTGATGCTGTGATTCCCCAGGACAAGATTACACCAGTTGAAGACATCCTGGGAGGAACAGAATCTTCGTCTACTCAGTTCCTCATTGTCCTTGGATTTCTGCTGCCCCCCAGTCATTTGTTACACTTTGTTTATCCCCATGTACTGAACTCTCTGTCCTGAGTCATTTGTTACATCTGTTTCTCCTGATGTACTCAATAGAAGGTGCAGTAAGCTTGGAGGCTTTCATCTTTGCCGCCCAAAGCAGTGCTGATCAGACCCAAAGCTCAGCTTCTTCTCAAAGTCTCCTTTTTCTACCTTTCCCGTATAATAAGTCAATTCGCCTTGTGCTGCCGTGACTTGCAGGAGACCAAGAGTCACTGCAGAGGTCCTGGTAACTTCTCCTTCCCTGCTCTCTACAAGTGCGTCTCAGGGGGCCAAAGGGGCTGCGCTGTGGAAGCCTGGAGACCAACACCCAAAGGGGACAGTGGAGACTGCAGCTCCTCTGGAGAGGCACAATCAAGACTTCCTTCTTTCCCTTTTCATTCCATCCAGGCTGCAAGCCCATTGGTTGGAGCCACCCACACCCAGGGTGGGACTTCCTCCTTCCATAAGTCAATCATCCAGACACAGCAGAACTGTGCTGGACCCACCAGCTAGGTGCTTCTTATTGGGGTTGACACCACAGCTGACATCTGCTCTGTCACTGTGCATCCCGATGTTCAGAACAGTGTGCCTGGGACTGGGCCCCCACCTTGTGCACATGAAGCAGGAGGCACTGGCTTTGCAGACTGGTCACAGCCGCAGCCCCTGATGAGTGCGTAGGTAGGAGAACAAAGGAAGAAGCGAGCTTGGGACGAGGCAGGCTTAGGAGAAGCCAGAGCTCAGAACGGGGATCCGGCTCCAGGAGGAGAGAGGGGGCTGACGCTCACCGCAGGGCATCTTGCTCTGCACCACTTGCCTGTGGTCTCTTAGGGCTCAGGACACTCTCGGCCTGCAGCCCCAGCTCGCCCAGCAGCACTCAACAATTACCGGCAGGGAGAACCCTTTCACTTGGCCTCAGAGGACTGGGGAGATGGCCCTGAGGACCCCTTCTTCCCGTGAGTCCCTGGGGAGGAAGCGTGCTGGTGGGGCACACGGTGCTCTCAGTCAGTGCCTCTCCCCGCACAGGGATGCTGGGGCCTCCCCATAGCAGTATCTCAACCTGGACGGCCCGAACTCCCCCTTCCTGTACAACCGGGCAGGCAGGAGCCTGTGGATTTCCATGACCCCTCCAGAACCCGCCTGCTTGGGCTGGACCACCTTCGGGGGCCAACACCTGCCCTGATCATGTGCCACTAATCAGTATTTCCCCTTCCTCCCTCTCCCGGGGTTCCGGGAAGGGCTGGACTTGGAGCTCGAGCTGGCCGGCCTTGAACTGCTCCCTGGGACTGCCCTTTGCTCTCCTTGGCTGCCTCTTCCTCCTCCCAGATGCCCCCTGCTCTCACTGAAGCCCTATCTATCTATCTATCTGTCTGTCTATCTGTCTATCTGTCTAATCTATCTGAGACAGGGTCTCAGTCTGCAGTTCAGGCTGGCCTTAAACTCATGGTGATCCTCCTGCCTCAGCCTCCCCAATGCTAGGATTACAGGGATGCACTGCCATGCCCCCAAGCCCCTTTCTCATGGCCTGTCCAATCCTGCAGCTTCGGGTGTCCTTGTCGCACGAGTTGCTCAAACACCGCTGTCATCCTGCCCTGGCCACCAGGCACTTGCCTTGTACCCGCTGTGCTTGCAGGACAAGGTCTGCTGCAGACCTGGGAGTGGTGGGGGCCGCAGCTGCCATGGCTGCACGGTGGAGCTTTCTTCTCCTTGCAGAAGCCCCGTGGCGCAGGCCTTGGCGCTGTCACACATTCGCTCTGGATTAGGGGTGTTTCTGTGCCATCTCCCTAACAGGCAGGGAGCTCCGTGGGGCAGGGGCAGGACCCTTGTGAATTCTCTTCCTACTTCCTGGCGCAGTACTTTCTGTGTAGCAGGCGCTGTAAGGATGCTCAGTAGAAGAAGGCAGGTGTATTGACTGCAGCTGGCTTTTTAAGCCCACATGCTGCTTCCTTGGAGCCCCAGGCCGAGTGCTGAGCCCCCTTACCTGGCTGGGAGCTCACTCATGCAGCCAGGCCGTCTCCCCAACGCCTGCGCCCCCCTTCAATTGCTGCTGACCGTTTGCCTGCTTTGCACTCCACCCCGGTGCCACTGCAGACATTTGCATGGCCTGACCACATCCAGGAGCGGGTGGCAGGGATTTTTGGGTCTCTCAGTGCCTTGCAGGAGTCCGGGAGAGCAGAGATGGCGAGACAGAGGGGCTGGGCTCCGGGGGAGGCTGCCAGGGCCTCCTGGGCTGCCCCCAGGGCTTCAAGGAAGCAGCAAAGCCCAGGTGACCAAAGCTCAGCACATGTGTGGCCGTGTGCTGATGGAGATAGTGGTGTGGCTGGGTGTGCGTGTGTGTGTGTGTGCGTGTGTGTGCGTGTGTGCATGTGTATGTGTGTGTGTGGCCAACGAGTCATCAGGGAGGCAGAGGCCCGAGTTGCTCTACTCTTCCCTGAACTCTTCCTGTTGGGCTGCCAGACACAGCGGTAGATTGCCCAGCAGATCGAAAACCGAGGGTTCAGGGAGAAGCCTGCCCAGGTATGCTCCGCCCAGGGCAGCCGCATGCCTGGGCCTCTAACCTGCTACTCAGGAAAAGCACAAGTTGTGTTTCCTCCCGAGGCAGGTGGGAGTTTAAAAGCTGCTTTTGCTAAAAAAAGCAAAAACCAGAAACCCAGTGACCCTTCACTTGGGGCCACAGATGCCCAGTGGGGAAGGAAAAGCAGAGCAAAGCTGGACTCTCATGTGGCGTCTGTCTAGCACTGAGGGCCAGATCCCGCACCACTGTGCGTGCGGGCCCCTTCGTTATTTGCAGTCTGTCTGTCCAAAAATTGGCAATTTGAGGCTGACTAGCCCTGCATTTTATTATTGTTATTCTTTTGTTTTTGGTACCAGGGATGGAATTCAGGATTTTTCGCTTGTGAGGCAGGCGCGGTGCCACTAAGCTAAATCCCCGGCCCTGACTAGCTCCGAATTTACACAACCTGCATCACCCACCCCCCACAAGGCTAAAGACAAGACGTGAGAGATTTACAGGGACCTTCTACTTCCCAGAGACACCCACAAGCTTCCAGTCACAGCCCCAAACCTGTGGACACCCTGGATCCAGCAGTGCAGCCCCAAAACGGACACAGTCATCTCAGGACAGCCGATTGGCCTGTTGGCTGATCAGGACTTCTCTCCAGCTACCTCGCAAACCCGAACTCAGAGCATGACCAGCCAGGCCCCAGCCCACCTCAGCCACTCCACGAAAACTGGTCTCCTTCCTTTGTGGACAGGCCAGTTTGATCCTCTCCGTCAGAGCTGAAGTTCCTCCCTGTTTTCTCTTCCTTTCTAACTCTGCCTAATAAACCAGCTTCTGCCTCTCACCCATGCGTCCTGAAATGCTTTTCTGCAATGATACTGCAGAACCTGTGGGGCCACGTTGAGCTCGCTGTCTCCTTGTTGGGACCACCTCAGATCCACCTGGTGGCAGGGCTTTGGCTCCTGAGTCTGTCCCCAAGCCTGTCCCGGGCTCTCCAGAAATCCTCGCCAGGCTGCCAGTTTCTTGCTGGGACCCCTCGCGTGCTCAGGGAAGTGGGCAGTCTTAGGAAGCAGCTGTGTTGAGCTCAGGGGTCAGACTGCAAGTGGTGGGCATAGAGGTGAATGGAGAGACAGCACCTGCCAGCTGCAGAGGGCAGAAGGCTGGGCTGAGAAGGGAGCCGCAGCAGAAGGCTGGGTGAGGCTGGAAACAGACCCGGTGGGAGCAGGGAAGGGGGCCGGAAGGGTCAGCTCCCTTGACATTCGAGTAGAGAAACATACATTCATCAGGCAAACAGAAACTTTTCAACTAGAGTGGCCATTGAGAGACACGAACTAGTGTTCTCAAGGGGAACTTGAGCTGCGCTTGAGAACCGTGATAGAAGCTGCAGGAAACCCAGTAAGGGCACCGAAAACAAATACTCCAAATGATCTAGAGGACCGACGGATGTGGTAGCTGAGAGCCAACTCCAGAACCAGGCCTCCTGGTGTCCAATTCTAGGTGACATTGGGCATCTTAGCCTCCTTATGCTTTAGTTTTCTACTCTAAAAAATGGGGCCAGCCCAGTCCAGGGATGCATACCTGTAATTCTAGCTACGGGGGAGGAGGCTGAGATGGGAGGATCATAAGTTTGAGGTCATTCTGAGCAAGTTCTTGGGATGCTGGCTCAAGTAAGCTAATAAGGGCCAGGAAGCAGTGCTGTGGTAAAATGCTTGCCTAGCATCCGTGAGGCCCTGGGTTTATTCCCTAGCAACACACACTCGCACACATGCACACACACACACACACACACACGAGTGGTAATAATCATGCCTACTTCATTAGGTATCACGAGGATTAAATGAGTTAATATATGTAGAGAAGTCGGTGCAAAGCCTGGCACGTAGTAGGCATCATGTAAGCATGTGCTGCTATTGTAATTGCTTTTATTATTTGGAATCAACACCTAGGACCCTCTATTTAAACTCTTGCTACTTAAAGGTTTGGTCCACTGACCAGAAGCATCACTGGAACTAGACCTGAGATTATAGGGCTCAATCCTGGATGTTCCGAGTTAGCCTGAGCTTGGCTAGAGCCCCACGGGCATTTGTGGAGCACCCCCGAGGCCACACACAGACACCAGACAGAGGAGGCTCTTTGGGAAGGAGGTCAACAAGGCAGGGTGCCTGGCCTGGGCTCCTCAGGGCCTGCAAAGTCCTTGGGCCATGCAGATGTCATAGGCACTTAACAGGAGGCAGTGCTGCTGTCCAAGCCCAGCAGGGCCCTACACATCCGTGTGCCGGGACAGCCTGGTGCCTGGGGCCACCATGGGGCCGCGGTGGCTGAGGCCAGCTCCCCAGAACCCAGGGGAGGCAGCAAGCTCCAGCGGTGGCTTGCCGGAGTACCAGCTGCTCAGGAGGCCGTCCACCTGCTCCCGGCTGCAGACTGCCCGCAGGTGGGCCTTCCTGCACCTGCCGTCTGGGTCCTCTGGGTCCTCGGGGAGCAAAGAGGGCTTGGCAGGCTCAGGACTGGAGCCCGAGGGCATCTGGCGCAGCCCCCAGGCCCGCAGCTCACCCCGCATGCTGGCAAAGAAGTGCAGCACGCAGCGGTGTGCGAAGTCCCGCGCGTGCTCGCAGCAGGTCTCATCAAAGAGCTTCTGCTCCAGGTCCACGTAGTTGCTCCAGTATCGGCGCTGTAGGAAGACTGTCTGGTCGAAGCAGGGCCTCAGGCAGCGGGCCAGGAAGGCCACCACGATCAGCAGCAGGGTGAGGCTCCAGCCGATGGCCTGGGGGCCGAGGAGGCAGGGAGCGGGCACGGTGGGCAGTGGTGCTCCGGAGCCCTTCCCTTTGTGCCCCTCAGGTCAGCACCTTCCTGGTCAGCCACCGTCCTCTGTCTGAGCCGTCCCCACCCGACCCTTGGGCCGACACCTTCCCGCCTGCCTGCCCTGCCTCCCTCCTCTCCGCTGTCCGCCTCTCCTCCCATTCTTTCCTGTGTCCTTACCTCTGTCCTTTCTCCTTAGGGTCCCCCGCCCATGAGCCACCCGCTCGTCTTCTTATCCAGTTCTTCATCCTCCTCACTGGTGTCCCCCCGCCCAGCCCCCATGTGTGTGTCCAGCCCTGCCGTGTTGCGTGGGAGGCCGGTGCCAGCAGAGGAGCCAGGACGCGTTCCGGGCCGGCAGTGAGGGAATCCGGGCTGCGCCTGCGCCTGGCAGTGCGCACCCCTCCTCTTGCAGGGCTACCACGTAGCTATGGCCCGGAGCTGCATCCCACCTGCAGCAGGGAAGTTGCTCCCAAACCACAGGCCCTGCAGTCCTTGCTATCTAGTCGCGATTCACACAGCTCGCTCGTTTGGCCACACACAGGACCCTCCTGCCTCAAACTTGAGCTGAGCGTTTTATACACAGGGAGCAGAAGAGCAGAGCACTCGCCGAGCTCGACCACCAACGTACAGCTGCTGAGTCGAGATGCAAAGCCTGGTCTGACTGCGTGTTCTATGCTTAGGCTGTGGAGCGAGGAAGAGCCTGGAGCGCTAAAGCCCACAGGGACCATCGTGGTGGGAGAGGAAACTAACCTTTATTTTGAAGGAGAAACTGAGGCACAGTGCCACAGGGGAGGTCACAGTCTGAACCAAAATCAAGCTTGTCCTGAGTCTGGTCCCCTCTCCACACTGCAGGCCTCTGTTTGCCATGAGCACGTCTGCCTCCCCAGAATGGCAGGGCTTGCGTTCCTGACCTCAGCCTGGTGTGCTCCATATGCAGCAGGCTCATACAGTATTCTTTAAAAACAGTTTTTTTTTTTTGAGATAGAGTCTTGCTATGTAGTTCAGGCTGTCCTTGAACTCATTATGTAGCCTAGACTGGCCTCAAAGTTACGGTGATCCTCCTGCCTCTGCCTCCCAAGTGCTAGGATTACAGGTATGTACTCCCATAATGATCTTTCACAGGCACAGCTCATCTTGGCCTCTGGGAGTAATGGGGATGGAATCTGGTGTCTGAGTGGGGCCTGGGGTGGGCTTGCTCTCAGGGTAATGGAGTGGGCATCTGGGGAGGTCTTCACTGTGTATTCCATCCCTGCCCTGCCTCTTACTCCAGGAGCTGTGCGATGCTGGCCTCCAGTGCTTTTCTGCAGCCCGCCTCCTTCGGACAGGCTTGGCTGATGCCCAGGAGGTTCTGGCCCCTGGTGCCTGTCTTCCTATCTTGGAGTGAGTCAGTATTGAAGACCCAGTGCTACCTTCCTGGGAGGATCTGCTGTCCTGACCTCGCCCCCCACTGCCTGAACCTCCTGCTCTTTGGTTCTGTCTCCAGCAGAGAGGAGGATCCTCAAGAAATCATGTGGACCTGGCCCAGTCCCTCTGCCAGGATGCAAGGGCTGTGGGAGACATCCCCGATTACCTGTGACAGGCACCGCAGGTACCGGGACACGGCCTTCCGAGCAGGGCTGTCCCTGACCAGCTCATCCTCCTTGCAAGGCACTTTGGCCAGGAAGAGCTGCACCTGGCTGGAGGTCATGTTGGCAAAGTCCAGAAACTTCTCTGGGTCCACAGAGTTGCTGAAGGCGCACACGAAGCACTTGCCATCCAGGAGTGCCAGCAGGATCCAGACCAGGGGTGCGGCCAGTGCTCTCTGCAGCATGGAGGAGCACATGTACCTGGAGGCAGAGGGGAGAGGAGTCAGCCCTGGCTGGCACCTTCCTACTGTGAGCATGGCGAAGTCGCTTCACCTCTCTGTGCCTCCAGTTCCCTCTCCTTACAAATGGGTCCAACCAGGGAGCAGCCTGGGGCCGAGAAGAGGACGCAGGGGGGCCGCACTCACTCCAGGGGTGGGCAAGGCCGCTGGGTGAGCCTGATGGACGTCCCAGCTCCATCAGCTGATTTTGGTACGGGGCACCCTGTGTGTGCCAGGCCCTGGGGACACAAGGGTGAGGGAGAAGGGGATAGGTGTGGTCCTTGCCCGAGGGGAGCTTTTGAGAGAGGAGATGCAGTCTCTGCAAACCACTGCCTCTCACTATATGAAAACCCGCCATGGCCCTTCGTGCATGGACCAACTTATAGTCTATGGCCAGTGTGACAGAGGTGGCCCAGGGAATTCCTAGAGCCCTGTGTCACCAATGTTTACAGCACTGGCCATGGAGAGGTGACAAAGGACAGGGACAGAAATATGTCCCAGACGGAAACTGGCAAAGGTCTCTGTGATGATTCCAGCTTGGAGAAGAGAGAGGCACCAGAAAGCACCTTGGGCTGGGAAGCACCCCCCATGCCTGCGGGTCGCCCAGTGGCTCGGGACTGCACCTGATGATGCCCAGGTCCTTCCCTCGGTGCCCCACCGGCCGGCACCACTCATCGACCATCACCGCGGACTGCCGGTTGACAAGGAGGCCACAGAGGAAGAGGGCGAGCGGTGGCAGAAGCAGCAGCCCGAGGCCGTAGAGGGCGTTGTATTGGGCCAGGCAGGGGCAGCTGAAGTCGCAGGAGGAGTAGAGCTTGATGGTGAGGGCGGCCAGCAGCAGGCACAGACCGTTCGTCACCGACTCTGAGCTGGACTGGAAGTGCTGGAAGAGCGAGCGGAACCGCTCCATGGCAGCCGGCGCGGGCACAGGCCTGGGCTCCAAGGAGGCTCTTTTGCCCTTTCCAAGAGCCTGTGGGGGCCCAGTGGGAGGCTTCGTCCAGCCCGAGGCCTGGGCTCCAGGGTCCCGCAGAGGGCCTAAGGCAGAGGAAGGCTCTCTGCGAGCAGTAGTCCTCCCGCCACTGCCTCCTCTGCTCTGTGACCAGCCAGCCAAAGCAACCCTAGGCAAATGGGCACCACCCTGCCGCCCCACCTCTCCCGGCCCATTCCTCCCCTGAGTTTGGATCCTGAGCCAGGCAGCTGGTGCCTTCCCTCGGGCACAGGCAAATTCTGGGCTCTGTAAGGCAGAGCCCAAGGGAGCCAACTGTGTTTTCCGGTCTGGGTCACAACTGACTTGGCTCAGCTCAGCCCGAAGACACGTCCTGGGGGCTCAGACTGGGCTGCAGCTGGAGGGGCGCTTGTGCCTGGCCGAGGTCTTGCAGGAGCAGGAGGCCCTGGGAAGGGTCCGACAGACCACTAGGAAGGCTCTGGAGGCCCAGTGCGAGCCTGCCTCCTTCGCCCCTTGTCACCGCCCGCCCAGGTCTGCTGCATGCAGCACAGGCTCCTCCCACCGCACTCCTCTCACGTGCGCCCAGGCCTCCCACGGCCTCTGAGCTCGGCGCTCAGTGTGTCTTCCCACCTTGCACGGCCGCACACACCACTGTCACCCGCTGGGGGCCCCGTCTCTCTCCCACTGCTGTCCACGAGGTGGCCCAAGTGCCCGGGTGACCTGGCTGTGCAGGGCCTTGTCTCCTGCCCAGCCCTTGGAGCGGCTGCCCCTGCTGTGAGCGTCTTCCCCAGGTGTGGTTGGGACCCCAGTGAGGCCAGGGACCCAGGCCTGCACCTTCCAGATAGCAGCAGCTGTTAGGGGGTTTTTTTGGTACCAGGGATCGAACTCCGGTCCTTGTGCTTGCGAGGCAGGCGGCAGAACCACTGCGCTAAATCCCTGGCCCAGTAGATGTTAGTTTTAATGACACCGATGCTCAGACACCTTTTGCTTCATCTTCAGCCCTGTGCTCTCTTCTGACCTGTACCCACCTCCGAGTCTGCTCCCAGGAAGCAAATGAATGGGATTCAGGCCATAGCTTCAATGTCTGTCTCTCTTTTTCCTTTCCTTGCCTGTCTGAGTCTTTCCCTCTGTCTCGCTGTTTTCCTGTGTGTCTCTCTGTGTTCCTCAGTCGGCATTTGAGTCTCCATGTCTCCCTGTCTCTGTCCCTCTGTGTGCCCTTGCCTCTTCCCTCTATCTTTCCCTCCTGGCACTGCTGTTGCCTGGCCCTGTTTCTGCCCAAGGAAGAGCAGGGGCAGCCAGAGGGACCTGGGTCTCTTCCTGGCCTGGAGGAGGGGAGGGTGGGTCGGACCCCACTATCCAGGCTCTTCCCCGGCCTCCGTCTCTGCAGCTCCCTCACACCGAGCCCAGGGCCACTGCTGGGTAGGGATGACCTCGGTGCTAGGGATGGCCTTGATCCCCTGACCCTGCTCCGTGCAGGCGGCCAGGCTGACACCGCCTCCAAGCTCCGGCGTGCTCCTAGTCAGCTGCCCGCGTCAGCGTCGCCATCCCTTTCTAGGCACTGGGTCCTCACAGTCAGCTGCACCTCCCGCTGTCCCCTGGTCTCACCAGACGAGCGTCCTCTGAACTGCTCCATGCTAAGGCCCGGGCCACACTCGACCCTGTGCAGCTCTGCCCAGCCACTGGGCGGTAGTGTGGCGCCCAGCCTGCCTTCCATACTCTCGCACAGCATTTAGAAAATGGAAAATCCCCATTTTTCTTCTGATTATTATGAGCAATAACATTATTTATGAGCAATTGATCAGGGTGCATGTTGTGTCCCTGTGGCCACACACGTAGAGTCTGTCTGTCTGCAGTGGCGTGTGTCCTAGGTGCAGGTCAAGGTTCCTGGCTGGGGCTGGCTGGCCTGCCGGGATTGCTTGGGGCCTCACACCTGCTCCACCTGGGGCGACCCAGAGCCATTCTTCTCCCAATGCAAGACATCACACTCTCTTGGCGTGCCTGACTTTCAGCTTTTCCAGAGGATGACAGCCCTCTTGCTGTTGAAGGACCCTGGCACCTACAAAAGCAATTTGGTAGGTTATTTAGCCTGTGGCTTACTCAGACCACCCCAAATCTGTCCTACGTATTTCATAAGGCAGAGCTAGGTTGCCTGGGCTAGCCTCAAGCTCCTGGGATCAAGTGATCCTCCTGCCTCAGCCTCCCAAGGAGTTGGGACCACAGGCATATACCACCATGCTTGACTCTCATTTGGGGAAAAATTTAAAAATTCACAGTTATTTATTTGTGGTAGTGCTGGAGGTCAAGTCTAGAGCCTCAAGAATGCTAAGCAAGCACTCTACCTCTGAGTGGTATCTACAGCCTTTACGTTTTCTTTTTCTCTTTTTGGGAATGGAGTGGGGTGGGGTCTTGCTAAGTATAGTTTAGGCTGGCCTTGAACTCATGGGGATCCTGCCTCAGTCCCTCCAGTGCTGGGATTACAGGAATGCACCACCATGCCTGGCTCACATTTTCTTTTTAATGATGACTTATAAAAATTTGGGGTGAGCCAGTTGTAAACATGCAGTGACTTGGAAGACGTTTATAGAATAAGTCTTTGGTTTCTATCTTTGTTTTTCCCTTGGAATCTTGCAGATATATTCTTGGGGCTGGATGTCTTCTAATTTTTTTTGTTATGCTGTGTTTTTGCCTTTTGTTTGCCTTTAAAAGGAATCTGAATATTATTGAGAGACATTGGTCTTGCCATTGGTGGTTGCTGTTAGCGAGAGGACTGGGCGCCCCCTTCTGGAGAGATGAGCATATCTCCTGCGAGTGATGCCTGTGTGTGCATGCAGGGGTGTGTGTGTAGATACTTTGTGTGTGATGGGTGTGCGTCTGTATTCAGAAACACACTTGTGTTTGTGTCACTACTTCGTATGTACTGGGTACGCTTTCCACTGAGGTTTCTCTTTCCTTTTCTCCTGGGAGACTATTGCTTCCTCTCGTCTGTCTGTGTGGCTGGATTCTCAGCTACTCTGAGGACAGAGGCCTTCCCTCTCCTGGCAGACCTGGGGGAAGGTGACAGTGGGAGGGGGTTGTCTGCCAAGCAGCACAGGGACAACTGGATAATCACCCGGCAACAAGTTAGACCCAGTTCCCACTTCATTCTTTATACCCAAATAACTTCCGCATGGTTCAAAGATCTAAACAAAAAAATTAAGTGATGAAAATTTGACAAGAAGCCCACCTGTAATCCCAGCACTGGGAGGGGCTCCGGGAGGGTCAGGATCAGGTGTTTGAGACCAGCCCAGATTCAACAGTGAGATCTTGTCACAGAACAAAAGCCCACAACCAAAAGTGACAAGAAAACATAGGTGGATTTATTCGTGGTCAGAGGTGGGGAAGGCCGTTGTGACCAGAGCCCAGCACTCAGTAGCTGTGGAGAAGGATAACATAGACCTTGAAAAAACTAGTAATATCTGTGGGCAAAAAAGTCCCAATGAAAGGACTAAAAACAATAAACTAATAAAAAAGTATTTGCTGCACCCATACCGCAAAAAAGCCATTTCCCCTGCTTTGCAGGAGGCTCATGTGAAGCATTACAAAAGATGAACAATCCTCCAGGAGAAAACAGATGAAGGGTGTGAACGGGCTATCCACTGAAAAAGAAAGACAAGTGTCCAGAAGTCTTGCAAAGATTTTGATCTTCATTCAAGATTAAATGGGGCTCGGAACAAACACATCCTGGTCATTTTAAATGAATTTAGTTATTAGAAACTAAAATGCTGATAACACCTAGCACTGGGGTGGGGCAGGGAGAGAGCCGGTCTCCCACACTGATGTTCGGAGTACAACATGTAGGGCTTTTAGGACATTTGCCAGTATACTTAAGCAAAATTTGAAATTTTTAGCTAGTAATCACACAGCTCTGAATTTTTTCCAGAGGTAGATGTACAGGTATGACCAAGAGACACTCACAAAGGTGTCCATTACTACTTTGTTTTCATGGCAACAAAACTTGAAGCAGCCAACATTTCAATTAGGGCATTGTTTAAATAGAATATGGCACAGCCATAAAATGAGAGTTGTGCAGGTGTTAACAGAATACAGATCTATGTGTGTTCATGTGAAAAGACCGTTAGTGGACTCTGATAAGCTAAGAAGGCACACTGTAGTGTACTGTGCATGGTGCCAACCCATATATGTATATATAGCCTTGGCTTTGTGTGTTTGCTGGAAAGATACACAAGAGATGTAGATAGTTGTAGGGCTGGGGAAGTAGCTCAGTGGTTTCGCCACCTGCTGCACAAGCTCAAGGATCCAAGTTCGATCCCCAGTACAAAAAAAAATGTACAATATAACTTTCATCTTTAAATTATTATTAGATATTATCTGGCTAGTGGGCTTATGGATTTTTAGGTTTCAAGGTGTAAATAGACAAATGTTCTTTTTAAAAATTAGGATTAAAATATTATTGACACAAAATAAAATAATCAACTTCAAACTGTAACATTTCTTTCTTTCTTTCTTTCTTTCTTTCTTTCTTTCTTTCTTTCTTTCTTTCTTCCTTTCTCCCTTTCTTTCTACAAGATCTCTCTATGTGGTCCAGGCTGCTCAAGGACTCACTATGTAGTCCAGGCTGGTTTCAAACCCACAGAGATCCTCCTGTCTCAGCCTCCCAAATGCTGAGGATTACAGGCATGAGCCACTACACCTGGAGCTCATTTAAATTCCTGATATTTATTCCACAGACAACAGAATGCAGACTCAGTTTCCCTCACTCAAAATTCATTTTTAATTCCCTTTTTCCAGAAGAAGAGACAAATAAGTCTGGATTTTCTCCTCGTTTCTCCCTCTCCTGACTAAGGAGCTGTAAAGGTGGAATTATACGACCAGACTAAGGTGAAGTTGTTTCCTGCTGCTGCTGAGTGGGGCTGTTTGGGGGCCCAGTGGTTCTTTCTTCTTTCTTCAGTGGAACTGAGCTTTACATGTCAGGCCAAACTCAGAGATATGGAGCAAAAGCAGGTGGGTTGCTGGGCTGGTGAGAGATGGATTCGGATAGATCTCCTGGATTCCCCTTCTCTCCACGAGCACACCGAGGCCACAGCTCTTCCCGGCCTCTCTCCCCCTCTCGCTCCCACTCGCAGACTCCGGGCCAGCGTCGTCATGTAGATGGAGAGGGTTTTGTGGGAGAAGCCAAGGTGCTGGCCGCGCAGCGCGACAGATGTTTTGGGCGCCTTCAGAGCGGGGCGCTGGGAGGCGCCCTCACCACGCAGAAGCCAGTGGAGTGTGCTCTTCATGACAAAGCAGCTAAGGAAGCTTTAAAGATAGCCCCCAAAGCTCTTTTCATTTTAAAGAGAAGAGCGACCCGTAAACACCTTTTCAGGTGGGCTTTTTTTCTTTTGGTACCGGGGATCGAACTCAGGACCTTGAGCTTGCGAGGCAGGCGGCGACACCACTGAGCTACAGCCCCGGCCCTTTCCAGGTGTTTTGATTGGCTGAACCCCGCCCCCCCCACCCCGCAAGTCGACCGGAGACAGAGGGGCCTCTGGTGGCTTCTAGTGCCGCCTAGTGGTGGCTGGAGAGAGAACCGAAAAGGTGAAAGAAAGCAGGCAGGCAGGGAGCGCCCCATCTCGCTCTCTGAGCTGAGGCCCTGACGTGCCTTGGGGTGCGCTCCCCACCTCGGGAAAGGCGGGCAGCAACTAGAGGTCGTCCTGGCTCCGGCTCCCGGATGAAGGGCATTGAGTGATTTAAAGCTGTGGGCTGGGGAGGCGTCGCCCCTCTCCTCAGCGCCTTTCAACTTCGGCCATGAAGGAGCCTGCATTTTCATGTGGTTATATTTATCGTACCTTGCCTTTATGATTCTTGGTCTCCGTAGCATTCTTGGAAAGGCTTTCCTGCCAAGTAACGGCCATTGGAAACGTCTAGGAGAGAAGCAGAATGCTGGGGTGTTACAACCACTCGGGCGTCTTTCTTTGGTGTGAAATGTTCTGGGGCATCATGGCTTTCCCCACTGCAGCCCCGCTGTTCCCTCAGGGGGGAATTTAATCTCACTTTTTCCTTTTACTCAGTCCAAGCTTATTCTGCAGAGCCAGTTTCTCCCTCACTCTTCACTTTTACTTTTTCAAATAAACTTTGTCACCGGTTTTTTTTTTGTTGTTACTGGGGATCGAACTCAGGACCTTGTGCTTGCGAGGCAGCCACTGGAACTGCTGAGCTAAATCCCCAGCCCTGTAATGAGTTTTTTTAAAGATCCATTCTGTGTTCCTGAGCAGCGGAGCACAACCTGCCTAAATCCAACAGCCAGGCCGCGGTCAGAGCCATGGAGGTTCACCAGGGTGTCTCAGTGGCTCCGTGTGGAGCCCTCCCTGCAACAGGGGTCTCCCCCAGGCTGGGCCTCGGAGGAATCCCAGCCTGACATGGCAGGAAGGCTGGGCTCAGAACACCCAGAGCCCTAGCTCCCTGCTTCACTGGCCGTCTTGGAAAGCAGCTTGGCTTCCCTGCGACTAGGCATTTTCACATGGGAAGAGGAGCAGGAACAACGACAATACCAGCGCTGCCTCCTGGGGCTGCTTCCAGACTTGAGTGGCTCGGTCGGTACATAGGAGCGAGGGCTTCATGAAGATCACCTGCCACAGCGACCTGAACAAGAGGCCCGGGAGGGTTGCTGGACGCTGGCTTTGAAATCAGTATATGTTGCCTCTTCTTGGCATTAGATGTCTTCCTTTCTGTGCCTTTGAGGGACCTACATCTGCTCTTTCAGATGCAACCTTGGAAAAGCCTGGCCTCAGACCTAGGTTTTACCCTTGGCACTGTTGGTCCAGTATTTAGGTCTAGCGGCTTTTTGAGGGGGTGGGAATATTGGGCTTGAACCTGGTGTTTTAACAGTGAGCTACATCCGCAGCCCTGTATTTTTTTCAATACTCTCTAGTAATTGCAAATTTGATTGAACCCAGAGCCTTGGGATTGAGCTATACTCTCAGCCATTGTTTATTTTAAATTTTGAGACAGGGTCTTGCTGAGTTGCTAAATTGCCCAGGCTGGGGCCAAACTTTCAATCCTCCTTCCTGAACTCCCAGGGTGTTGGAATTACAAACATGTGCCACCACACCCCCTTCCAGCATTTAATCTTTCTTTCATCTTTCTTTCTTTCTTTCTCTCTTTCTTTCTCTCTTTCTTTCTCTCTTTCTTTCTCTCTTTCTTTCT
>NW_004624831.1:2717159-3056921 GCF_000247695.1 Heterocephalus glaber
GCCGGGGCAGGGAGGGCCCGGGCCGCCGCTCGGGCCGCCGCCCGCACGCACACCTGGCCGCGCCGCCGGAGCCGAGCCATGGGGAACAGCTCGTCCAGCGCCGCGTCCCGGCCGCGAGGACAACCGGGCCGGCCGCCGCGGGGCCACCCGCAGCCCCTCCAAGGTAGGCGGCGGGGCACGGGCACCTGTTGTGGGGCGCCGGCGGGAGGGCCCGCGCCTCGGACGTCGGCGTCGCCGGGGCGCGGAGCGGGCAGGGCCGGCTGCGGGAGAGGAGCGAGCAGCGAGGCGCGGCTGTGGAGGGGCCGCCGCCGCCCGCGGTCCCCCTCCCTCCTGTCCCCGGCTGAAGCCCGGCTGTGCCCCAGTGAGGCAGCGCTCGCCACGGCTTGCTCCTGGGTTCTTCTGCAGCGCTTGGCCTCTGGCACCCCCGGGAACGGCTTGGTTTCTCGGTGCTCCCACAGACCGGTATCTAGTTGGAACCCCAGAGAAGAGGGGCCTTCACCAGGAAGGGGTCTGCCATCCGCTCCCTGGAACCCACTCAGCCCCCCAGGCCCGGGCCGGGCTGTGCAGCTTCCCGAAGCCCTGCCGGGTCTTGCCAGGCCGCAGTCTCGCCGCTGCCTTCAGGGAGCTGCTGGTTTCTTCTCAGAGCCAGACACCCGTGTCCTGGGCATCTGGAAGGCAGAAAGCCAGACGGCAAGCCCTTGGCTTGGGCATTCCCGAGAACAGCCTCTTCTTCAGGCCCCCAGGGTACGACGAGGAAAAAAGTAGTGCCCTTTAGCACAGAACTACTGAAGTTTGCAAAGAATTTCACAAACACTTTTTCAGTGAGCACAAAGACGGTTCAGTGGCCGGGGTGGTCAGCAGAGCAGAGCAAATAGTGCCCATTTCACAGCTGGAGAGAACCAGGCGTGCTTCAGGCTCCAAGCCAGCGCGACCAGGGCCAGGGCAGACCCCTGTCTCCTGACTGGGGTTCTGCCCTCTCCTTCCCGGCCGGTACCCTCAGGACCGGGGAGAGGAGAAACAGGGCTACTGTCCTGCAGTCCAGCTCGGCGCTGAACTTCACCTCCCACTTGGCTCGGGAAAATCAGCGGAATCTGCTGTATCTTCCTGGGAACTGACGTGATGATACGTGACCCTTTCATTTATCTTACTCATCGACCTTGCAGTTCACCTGGGGGAATGTAAGGAAATGGAGATGCAGGCGAATACCTTCGGCACTAGGCTAGGATGTTCACGGCAGTGGTATTTATAGTAGGAAGAAGCCTACGTGCCCAGTAACCATGGTGTATATGCAGCCATTAAAATGATATTTTTAAAGACTATTTTGTGATTTCAGTAAATACAGCATAAGGACAGGGTACAAAATTATAAATATCATCGGATTCCAATTTACTTAAAAAGAAATTGTATGAATGGGAAGGAAAACCAACAAAAGAAAAACAAATGTTAAAAACCCACAAGGGACATTTCCAAAAGGTTAACAATACCTGTTTTTCCCAGGGTATTGGAATCATATAAGTTATTTCATCTTTTCTTGTTTATATTTTACTCTTTCTAAAATATGTGCCTTCAGTGGCCAGTGTTGGTATGTGTAGAGATTGCTTTGGATCATTGAAAACAGATTTCCAATGATGGAAGAACCTGTGGACATCATTCAGTTCCACTTCCTCCCTTCCAAACATAGGTGAGGGAAAGGTCAGTGATTTGCCCAAATTACTTAGTGGCTCTGTCAAGTGGCAAGGTGGGCTCTGTCCTTCAGGGGCAGGGGTTAGCTGTGGGCTGGCGAGTCGATTTGCTTATTGAATACCCACAACTGCTCCCCTAAGGTCCTATTCTTCCCTACTTCCCTGCAAGACTGAAGGGCCCCAGGAATCCCACGTCTTTTACCTAAAGTTTGGGATTGTGGGTTTGTGAGGCCTCTGTGGCTAGGGTCTCTGGCAGGAGGCAGGAGCAGGTGGGAGAAGATGTCCTAGCTCTGGTCTCCATCTGCACAGCTACTGGAGACAGCTGTAGGAACTGTGATCCTGCATCCCGTCTCAAGGTGAAGGATGGAGTGTTCCCAAGAAGGCCACCTGTCTGCGTCGGCTACCCTTCAGCTTCGGTCTGCTGATCCTTTCTCTGACTGACTGTTAGGCGTCTGTTCCCATCAGCCCACCTAACCGAGTCAGCCCTTTATTCTGTAATGGTCTAGCACCACTCCAAATGCCCTGCACTGATGACAGCCTCCTCTCATCTACCAGCGGGCAGCCAGGCTTCTACGCTCCCTGGATGAACACTCACCCCAGTAGGCTGAGGCTCTGACTGCTTGCTGCCCCGTCTTCTGCTTCTGTACTCATCCAGAATTCCGCTCTGATTCTTAGCAGTGACCAGGGGGGTGGTACAGCTGGTTATATTTTTTCTTTCCTTCCATAAGTGCAATCTGTAGGTTTCTCACTATTATAATTAAAACAAGTGGAGGAGTCCTGGTGTAATAGGCACCCCGGGACTGACTGGAGATCCACAGATCAGTCTGGTGCCAGGATGGCCTTCACTTCCTGGTGGTGGACTTGGTCTTCATCCCGGAGATGCACGCTGGCCTATTCCCAGGGCCCAGGAGTGTGTGTGTGCCGGCTGAGCACAGGGTGGCCGGGAGCAAACATAGGCAGCTGAGGGCTTTCTCCCCTCAGATCTTTCCCAGTGCCTGGCCACCTGCACTAAGTGGGGAGGGGCTGGCGGCTGGAAAGGCTTCAGGAACCGGCGCTCCACCCCAGGAGCCATGCAGAGACAAGGTGGGATGGCCCACCTTCCATCTTCTTCTTAAAATTATAGTAAAATTTACATAACGTAAAATTTACAATATCTGACTCAGTGGCATTTAGTACATTTACAGTGCTGTCCAACCATTACTTTCAAACCCACATTATTTCATCACCTCTAAAGGAAATCCCATGTGCATCACTGAGCAGTCACTCTTCATCACCCCACCTCGATCCCTGACAACCTCGAATGTACTTCCTGTCTCTATGGATTTGCCTATTCTGGACATTTCATATAAATGGAACCCTATAACATTTGTTCTTTTTTTGGTACGGGGGATCGAACTCGGGACCTTGTGCTTGCGAGGCAGGAGGTGGAACCACTGAGCTAAATCCCTGGCCCAACATGTGTTCTTTTGTGTCGAGCCACTTTGATTGAGCATAGTATTTTCAAGGTTCATCCACCTTGTAGAATGTCTTTCTGACCGAATAATATTTCATTGTGTGATTGTGCTGCATTCTGTTCATGCGTTCATCAGTTGATGGACATTTGGGTTGTTTTCAACCTTTGATTATTATGAATAATGGTGCTATGAACATTTGTATGTAGCTTTTTGTTTGAACACCTGTTTTCAGTTCTTTTAGGTATATGGCTAGGTGTGGACTACCCGTCCTTTCAAAGAGGGTGTTTCCTAGTTGGACACACGTTACAAAGCCCTTGGTTGTGACAGCAGCAGGGAGATCACCCCATTTCCACCCCTCACCCCAGCTCTGGCTGGCTGTGACCCAGTCAGACATCTGGTGTTTTTTGTGTGGCAGAGGGAAGAGCTGCTGTGTTCAGCTTGGGGGGGTCTTGATAATGAGGTGGGCCAGGCAGGAACTTGTGTGCAGACCTGAACTTCCTCCCTACCTCTAGGGCTGGAGGAGCCGATGGCCCTCCTTCTGGCCAATTTTCTGCCTTCACTGTTTCCAGGATGCGGGTCTGAGTCCCGGACGTTGCGACAGCTGCTGACCTAATTGCCTCTAGTCAATCAGCATGACCTTCCAAGAGAACTCTTCATCAGATCCTGCCTGTGACCGCAGTGGCTGAGATGCTATAATCAGATATCCAAGGCTTCCACTCTTCCTCATATACTCAGCCAGGCTGTGTCTGCTTTTCCCTCGGTTGTCATGACGTTGGTAGATGAGGTGAGCTCATGCAGCTCCCACCCGAAGAGGCCGCCATCAGTCTGGGTTCCTGGTGACCTCCTCAGCCACCCCAGACTACAGAGATTGGGGCCGCCTCAGGGCCCACCCGCCATCTGTCGGGCTCAGCTTTACCTTTGAACCCTTCTGTCGATCCCCGTGATCTTCATACTCGCCACCGTGTGTTGGGTGGCTCCTGTGTGCCAAGCCCTTATGTATTACTCCAGTAATATCCTTCGGACAATCTACGGAGGGAGCAGCACTGTCATCATTTCACAGATGGAGAAAGGGGGCCCAGCTGTGTGATCCCACACCACATAGCTGGAAACTGATGGAGCTGAGATGCAAACCTGGGGCCCGCCTTTAGAGCTCATTACTGTAACCACTACACTGTCCTGCCACGGAGAATTTAGCCTCTGCTAAGATCAGCCTTCCACTGTGTGTCAAGGGCAGGCGGCAGTCTTCCAGTATGGGGACAGAGCCCCAGAGAGGGGAAGGGAGTATGAGAGACGGGCTCTTGGTGTGCTTACCCTTGGTTAACCTGGACTAAGAGGGCTGGGCTCGTCCCAGGCCTGCCTCACACTCTGCTGTAGCGCTCAAGCCACTGGGCACTCATCCACCGGCTCATCCCTCCCCCTTCCCACCCACTTACAGCCCGGTCCTTTTCATTCATTCATTCATTCATTCATTTGCGCCCCTCCCACTGGGGGATCGAACTCAGGACCTTGCTTGCACTTGCCAGGCAGGCTCAGAGCGACTGAGCTAAATCCCTGGCCCCTATTTATTTGTTTGTTTATTTATTTGTTTGTTTATTTTTAATTTTGAGACAGAGTCTCACTAAATTGCCTAGAGTGGATTTAAATGTGCCGCCCTTCTGCCTCGGCCTTTCTAGTAGCTGCGATTACAGGAAGGTGCTCTCCTGGAAGTGCATGTGGTTAGACACCTTGGGGAGAATTTTCTTTTCTTTTGACCCAGGGTTTCTCAAAGTGAGGTTTTTCTACTGCCTGCATCAGCTTTACGCCTAACATATAGGCTCCATGCCTCGAGCTCAGCCCTACGACTGGACTCAGTTCCTGTGGGATGGGTCCCCAAACCAGCCCCAGGCCCTCTGTAGTTCCCAGAGGCCTGAGAACAGCTCCGGCTGGGCCCTCAGGGTGGGGCGAGCACCTCTTCGGGAGGAACCTGGAGCTGAATGCACTTCGGTGTGGTGCTAGAGGGACCCTTGCAGAGTGGCCAGCAGGGCGGCGAGAGAGGCTAGGTGGGCTCAGGCTGGCTCGGTGTCAGCCTGAGACAGATTTTATGCTGTAGAATTTATCCTTGGGAGCCACGGGTAATGTAGTGATTTTATTTATATACCAGCTGCAGAATACAGCCTGGGGGAAGAAGGAATGAAGCAAAAAACAAAAACAATAAAGATTTTTAAGAAGCCCAAATTTTGCTGCTAAGCATTCATTTAATCTCCCTATAAACATGAGGTAGCTATTATTACCTTATTTTATAGGTGAGAAACTATATGTTATGGATGCTGTCCAGAATCTAGGAAAAGGTCCAAGCCCATGAGGGAGAAAACTGGTCCTGGGAGAACTTCCCTACGCTGGGGTCACTTTCCCTGGCAGGGTGCTTAGTCCCCTCGGGCAGTGAGACAGAACCCCAGGGATGAGGGTGTGGATAACAGAAGTGTGTTTCTTGCCATTCTGGAGGCGAGACATCTAGATGGGGGCCAGCGCTGTGTCTGGTCGGAGCCTCCTGCCTTGCTGTGTCCTCAAGTGCGTCCTCCTGGGGGCATGAGTGTGTCCACTTTGTCCGAGGCCACTGACCCTGTCAGATCTGGGCCCAGCCTTATGACTTCTTTTAACCTTAATTACCTCTTGAAAACACTTTCTCCAAATACTGTTACCGTGGGAGTTTCAAATATGATTCTAGAGGGATACACTTAGGCCGCAGCAGATGGCCTGTGCCACGTGCAGGTGTGCTCACTGAGGCCGAGGCACTGGCTCCAGAGCATAGAGCTCAGACGGCAGCTGGACGGCAAAGCAGAAGCAGCAGGAGGAAATTGGGGGAGGAAGAAGGGCAGGAGCTGGGCACAGCTCAGAAAATGCCAGGGCTGCCCCCACCCCGGGTGCCATCTGGCTGGCTCCCTTTCCTGTTAGTCTGTGACTGTCTTATTCCTGGACCCGCACACCCAGGGGCTACAGGCTGAGGGCTGGCTTCTTGCTGAGCCGTTGCTCTGGCAACCTTGGGTAGGATGCAAGTGGTCTCCTTGGTAACGCCTGGGAAACCTGCCTCAGGGATGGAGGGAAATGAACTGGCCAGTGGTCAGGCTGGGTGGCACAGGCAGAGCCAGGCCAGCACTGAGATGAGCAGGTCTGCGAGGAGGGGCAGCTTGGGCAGCCTGCTGACCATTCCTCAGCCAGAGTCCAGAGGACCTGTGGTCCTGTGTGCCTGCCTGGCCAGACCGGAGGCACTAATGGGGCAGCCCAGGAGGTGAGAGAGGGCAGAGGAACGGGGAGGGAGGGGGGATACAGCTTCTGGATGACAGAGCCAGCTGGGCTTATTAAAAGATGCCTATCAGGGGTCATTACCCGGCCAGCTGCTCCAGGAAATGAACAGGTGCTGACTCTTGGAGGGGCAGAGGGGGCCAGGGAGTGGAGAAAAGTAGGCTGAGAGAGGAGGAGGGAGGGATGGAGTCTCTGGGAGCAGCTGGGTGGCTTGGCTTTCCTATGCTGTGACAGCTCTGGGGGCCCCGCTCTGGCCTGGGCTTGGGCCTAAAGTTCTCCCAGGTGTGTGGAGGGCAGGGCTGCTCTGACTGTGGGAGCATGAGGGGTGGGTGGGGCAGCCCCTGAGCCTCAGCGCTGGCCCAGTGGTCCCTAGTATGATGGGGTGCTGCTTGGACAGGGGCTCTGCCATGGAGCTGACCCACAGGAACAGGGGAGAGAACTGAGCCGGAGTGTGGTCACTGCTGATAGTCTGTGTGCTTGGGCTTCACATAATCACTGCAGCAGCTATCAGAGGTAGGGATGCTTATTAACCATCATAGGTGGGCACGGAGCCTGAGGGGTCACGTGACCTGCCCATGGTCACAGGGCTGGTATGAGAGGGGCTGGGTGGACTTGATCCTAGACCGCTCTCACATTGAAGCAATCACTCTGCATTTTTTAAAATAATCTTTTCTTTTAGGAGTTTAAGATGTACAGAATTCTTACAAAAATAATGCAGAGAGTCTCCATGTTCTCCACACTCAGTTTCTCTGTTTATATTTTTCCTTTGTTGTTTTTCATGTTGCAGTGCTAAGGATGGAACTCGGGGCCTTGTGCATGTTAGGCAAATACTCCACCACTGAGCCACATCTCCAGCCCTTTTTAAAATTTTATTTTGCAGGGCGTAGTGGCTCATGGCTATAGTCCCAGTACTCTGGAGGCTGAGGCAGGAGAATTGCCTCAAGTTCAAGGCTGGCCTGAGCTTATAGTGAGACCCTGTCTCAAAAAGCCAAAAAAGGGCCGGGGATTTAGCTCAGTGGGTCTCGCTAAGTTGGGCAGGCTGGCCTTGAGCTTCATGACCCTCTTTCCTTAGCCTTCCGAGTGGCTGGTATTAGTCATGATCCCCAGGCTTCGCAATATGGGACATTCATGACATTGATAAACCAGTGTTGATCTAGTGTCTTTAATTAATGCCCCTAGTTTATTCAGCTTTCTCTGCTTCCCTGTTGACCTTTCTTGGTTCTGGGATTCCAATGCAGGATTCCACATTAAATTTTTATAACCACAGTTTATATTTCATTGCTGTATTTTTTTTTGGTACTGGGAATGGAACTCAGAACCTTTTGCTTTCGAGGCAGGCAGCGGAACCACTGATCTAAATCCCCAGCCCTCATTGCTGTAGTTTCTTAATCTTCTCTTGGTTATGATAATTCTTCACGCTTTCCCTGTTTTTCATGATCTTCGTAATTTTGATGCACACTGGCTCTGGATTTGTAGTGTGTCCCTCTTGTGGTTTATAGTACCTAGTGCTCCTCTGTAATCAGATCATGGTTGTAGGTTTTGGAGAGAAAGACCACAAATGTGAAGTGGCATTTTTGTCACATCACACCCACTGCTCATGCTGTCAGCATGACTCATCAGTGCAGACACTGACCTTGAGCCTACGAGGTAGGGCTTGTCAGGTTTCTCCAAGGTAAATCTGCAGTCCTGCTACCCCTCCATACTCCATTCTTTGGATGAAAGTCACCACGTGCAGCCACACACAGGGCCGGAGGCGGTGTGGCATCTCCTTGCTCTGCCCAGTTATTTCTTCACTGCCTCCAGCAGCTATGTTTGAATCCAGGCTGGGAAAGGAGAGAGGTGGTCTTGGTCTAACCTAAAAATGAGTAGGGCTGACTTCACGGTCCAGAGCAGAAGCAGTGAGCATGTTGGCCACAGAGATGTCTGTCTGCATATTAAATGCTACCCACCACGCCAGTGACTTCGCTTCAGAGCACCGAGCTGGGTCTGGAGGACTGCTGCAAGGGGTGTCCCAGGCCCGGGAGCAGAACTGGCCTTCTGTGCTGGAGAACAGAGCTCAGGGTGGACTCAGGGCTGCTGCTGAGTGTGGAGAGACTGAGCTCCCCTGGGCCTCCTGGCCAAGAGCCTTTCAGTAGAAAACCATTAAGCAGCCACTTCCTTGCCTCTTGGCCAGTTCACTCCCCCCCTACTTCTGTCCCTGGAAATAAACCGCTGGCCACATGTACAGGATTGGGGCAGGAGAGGGGACTCTTCTTGGGATCCAGGGACACAGGGAGAGAGGGCTGTCAGCCTGGTCACCTGGTTGCCCATCTGGCTGCTCCAGAGGTTGGGGTGGGGATGTCACAGGGAGAGAAGAGGCAGGTGAGGGAAAGCTGCTTGCGTCACCGTCACCGTGGTCAGGAAGCAGAAAGACAAAGGAAGAGGCAGGGACAAGAATACCCCCTTCCAGGTCACTCCCAGGGACCCATCTTCAACCAGGCCCCACCTCCAAACATGGACTTTTAGAGGACACTTTAGATCCAAACCATATGTCTTAGTTACTTTCTCATTGCTGAGACAAAGTACCCAGCACCCAAAGTTAAAGGAGGAAAAGTTTATTTAGCTCACAGTTTGTAGATGTTCCATAGTCAGCTGGCTCCAAGGCAGGATGGCATGGCAGAGGGGCGTCACAGAGGAGAAACAGTTCATGGCATCCACCCAGTAGCAAAAGCAACAAAGGGAACCTTAACAGTGTCTTTCTGCCCCTTTTATCTTATTCAGACTGCCAGGATTAGGGCAGGGCCAAAGCAATCAGTGTACTGGTTTAGTAATCACACACCCTAACCCTAGCATCCACACTCTAGATTCAGCTACCTCTGAAAAAGCCCCACCCATGGCCCCCTGCAGCTTTGGGGGCCATCTAGACACAGCCATAGCTCCATAATCCCAGTGTAGGGGCGGTGGCCATGGACTTCAAATATCAGAACACACATTCATCACTGAAGTTGACTGTCCTACCGCCTTTCTCAGTCTGGGTCCTCTGAATCCCAGGGAGGGGAAGTGACTTGCCCAAGGTCATACTTCTGCACAGGCCAGGGTGGTTGAGCCTCAAGGCTCCCTGTTTGCTGGATGATTTGTAGGAGCCGGGAGAAGCGGAGTCCAGAGGGACCAGAGGGACGCCCGAGGCGGCAGATTGTTGCTCCAGCTGTGGTGTGCATGCCTGCCTGCTTGGCCCCCAAGGGCTTTATGCAGAGAGTGATAAGATACCCAGATGTCCCAGAAAAACACTAGGGCAAGAGAGGATTGGGAAGGGGCCAGACAAGAGGCCCCTGCAGGTTCCAGGTGAGGGGAAGGTGTGGCTTCTCCCGGGGGTGGGGGCAACGGGCAGTAGGCAAGTGCATCCCTCTGTATCCAAGGGCTCCACAGCCACGCATTTAACCAAACACCAATCAAAACTATTTTGGGGAAAAAAACTATTTGGAAAAAATAGCGTCAGTACTGACAGGTGCAGACTTCCCTCCTTTTCACTGTTCCCCAAACAGTTCAGGGTAACACTATTTGCACAGTGTCTACGTGGTGTTAGACATCACAAGAAAGCACTTAAAGTCCACACCATTGTACACAAGGTATCCTCCAGGTGCTGGGGCTGTGGACACCATGGGGCAGCTGTGGATGGGCTTGGGGGCACTGTGGAGGTGTACCCGGAGGTCTGCAGCGGGGATGCAGGAGGGGAGCAGTCTGGAGCTCGAAGCTGTGTGTCTGGGCCCAGGAGTGATGTTGGGGTCAATGGTTAGTGAGCCCCGCAGGCTTCGTGGCAGGTTGGGTGCATGTTGACGTGATGCACCCTCGAGGGCCAGGTTCCCGCCAAGGTGTGAGGCTGTCGTGCTAGGAGGAGAGGTGAGAGATCAGGTTCCGGCTGGCCCCGAGCTGCTGGTTCTACTCTTACCCCTGGGAGATCATCTGTAGTTAATGTCCCCTCTGCCTGTCACACGTGGCTCCCTGGAGGGCAGAGGCAGGGCCCTAGCACCTGCCATGTGATGTGTGCCTGATTCTGGCTGCCCTGCAGCCTGAGACCTCAGTCCTGACCTGGCCAGGCCTCTCTGGGTGCCAGAACCCAGACACACACATGCAAACATGCATCATGGCCATAAATCAGCCAGCACAGGCCAGGGTGTCTCCAGCTTTCTCAGAGTGGAGATTGGACCCCCACCTGGGGCTCGGTGCTTATTGGATTATTAAGCCATCCAGGGAGAAGAGGTAGGAACTGGCTGGATGGCCTTTAGTGATGCAGAATGTGCTAAAGGGGCTGAGAAGCCAGCTGGGGTGAAGCAGGCAGAGAGAAGAGAGAAGCTGCCTCCGCTTCTGGGCCGGGGCGCATCAGAGTGGCACACAAACTGTCCCCTCCTCCACCCTCTCTCTCCTCCACGGGAGGAGTCACACCTCACTTCACAGAGGATGTGCCGAGGCCCAGCTTGTCACAGGACTGTGGAAGTCCCAACCTCCAGTCTGTCCCAGGCTCCCGGGGCTCAGTGTGTCCTCGTTAGGAGGCCACCCCCTTCTGTGCTCACCCTTGGGACACAGCCAGGGCTTCTGCCTGCTGTTGAGGACCCTGGGATGCCCTCCAGCTTCCAGCAAGAAAGCCAGACCTGGGACCAGTGCAGGGCCAGTCCTGGCTGGGGTGACCGTTCCTGCTGGTTCAGGGAAGCTGCTCTTGAGGGGTGCAGAGGTGGGGCTGGTGGGCCAGTGGAGCAAGGAGCCCAGCCGGACCCTAGCCACTCCTGTGCAGTCTAGAGGGGATGATGGGACACAAGTGACCAGGAGGCCACACACGTGGTCATTTCTGCATCGTTGGCAGCCCGCCTGCATGTGGAGCCCTGCTTGCTTGAGGGTATGCCATCTCCTCCACTGTGAACGTGAAGAAAACTGTTTAGAGGGCTTGGGTTTCCTCATCAGAGTCCCAAGTTGAGGTTGTGGTAAAGAAGCAAAATACAAGAAGAGGCTACGCTGGTTGCTGAGATCCCACTATGTAGTCCACCATAGTTCCAGACTCGTTCTGAAGGGAGTGGGCTGTCTGGTGTCAAGGTTCACGAGGCACGAGGAGGCTCTACGTGTTTTGGGGTGAAGGTGCCATTTCTCCAGGCAAGGTTCTGGGTTGGTGTTGAGGCTCCCGATTTGGGGGTCTGGGTTTCATTCCTGGAGGACAGTGTTCCATTTCAGGGTAGGAGTCATGATTGGACTTGAGCTTTGAAACTGGTGGCCAAGTATCCATTTAGGGGGTCAGGAGTTGGGATTCTCTTCTTGGGTGTGGGGTTCAGTTACAGGGCAGAGGTCTTATGCCATGGGGGTAAGGGAAAAGCTGTCTTTTCTAGAGGAGACCTTTAGCAAAGTGGGTCATTAGCAGATGAAGGTGCCAGTAGAGAGACCCCTGAGCTAAGGTCCCGGGTTTCAGCCCTTGCCTGCATGTAAGACTGGCTGAGCTGCTTGTAAACTTTAGTTCTCTGGGTGCCATCTTTAGGCCAGACAGCAAGACGGACTCACAAAGCACCACCCCTGGTCCCTTGAGCCTCCCACAATGACACTGATGGCGAGCCATCGATGGCTGACGCTCAGTGAGTCGAATCCATGGTGATGGCCCTCTAGCTGCCCCAGGTGCTGCCAGCTTGGTCCGATGAGTGCCAATTGGACTGTAACTTGTGCTGAGTGGCCCCTGGGGAGAGGGAATGCTTATGAGTGGGATATGTTAATCTGGGTCCCTGGGGCTTGGCATGTGGCTGTGGCAGGCAGGACCCAGGCCTGCTTGGGCCAGCAGCCTCCCTCCCCTGTGGCCAGTCGCCTCTGCACAGGCGATGGGTGAAAACATGTTTGTAAACGGTGATCTGAAGGTGCAGCTGGCTCCCTCATGCTTTGCTGAGTGGCTGGGAGGCAGCGGGGTTGTGTCCTTGTCCCCAGCTGGGCTGGGACCGGGATGAAAGACACCCATGTCTGGTGCCCCAACCCTCACCACATTTTTCTCTCCATTACCACCAGTGGGGCTCTCGCTCCCAGAAAGCCAAAGCGACTGGGAAGAAAACATTCTGCTCTGTTTGTCCTGGGGTTTGAGAGCCTCTGGCTTCTTCCCCCCGTGTCCTGCTCAGGATCCCTGCACCTTGTTCAGGCTGGTGGTCTTGGCCTTATTTCCTGGGTGTCTCCTGGGCATCCCCGCTGCTCCCTGTGCCCACTTCTCCAGGTCCTGCACTGCCAGTGCCTGGGGTGGGGGCCCTGACTCCCAGCCTCCTGGTCCCCTCCACCCCTGGTGCAGAGGGGCCCTCCTGCCCAGGGTCCCCCTTTGTTCTACCAAACAGGGGAGGTGGTGTCCAGCTCTGGAGTGATTTCTCTCCTGTTCGAGAAGGATTTCTCCCTGGGACACTACCCCTTCCCTAGGTCCAGGAGACTCAGCACCTGAGGTGGGTCCAGTGCTCGCCACAGCCGTCTGTCCAGAGATGTGGGGTGGTGGGGTGGCTGGACCTGGGTCTGCAGTTACCCCAGGCCTGGCCAAGAAGCCTAAGAGGCTGAGAGCCCTAGTGATCCAGCTGAGCTTGGGAAACCCAACCTAGACGTTGGCCCCTGGTGCAGCCCAGCAGGCCTCTGAAATTCCCCAGTTACATCTAGTTACCCAGGGTGGCCAGTCACGCCAGTGTGCCAGGAGGGAAGAGGAAAGGCAAGCGGGCTGGAGTGGGCTGTAGTTGAGGGACAGGATCCAGAGTGGGACCTGGTCATGCTGCCCAAGCCACCTTGAGCTGGAGCAGTGGTGGGAACCTTTGGCGTGCGTGCTGCACCGGGCTGTCTGTGTCATTGACAGCTCTAAAAGGTTTGCCGTCCCTGAGCTAGAGGCTTAATGTCTCCATGTTGTGGTTCCTTACTTGAGACAATGCTTAGCCAGTAATTACAGCACAGCAGCTCAGTAGCAGAGCACTTGCCTAGCATGTATGAGGCCCCGGATTCCACCCCCAGTAGCACGCGCATGCATGCGTGCGCGCACACACACACACACACACACACCATCTTAGCTACTGCCATTGTTAGGCTCAAACACAGGCCTTGGCTTAGACATCGCTTCCTCTAGGAGGCCCTCTCTGGCCAGTGGGCTGGGTTAGGTGACCGCTGCGTTGCATCCCACTGCTGACCTGTGCTCCCTTTCCCTAACACTGGTCAGACTGCTTACTGCTTGCTCACTGTTGTATTTCTACCTTCAGTGCCTGATACCCACAGTGGCACTCAGCAAATATTTTGGAATAAATGCAAGAATGGACTGATTCTGGGGAATTGCAGCCTTCCTTCCATGAGCCCCTCAGAGGTGCTTCTGGTGCTTTGTGAGAGCCAGGCTCTGAGGATGGACTGGCCCTCCCCTTCAGGAGAGAGCGCGTAGCACTGATTGCTGCAGCTTAGGGGTAGGTTAGGCTGAGGGGAGTCAGGGAGACTTGGGTGGGCGGGTTGGAAGAGTGGTGTGGGCGCTTGAGCAGCAGGAGAAAGGTGTCCCCTTGGGTTGGGCAGGGCGGCTGCAGAGGTGGAGCTGCCTGCATGTGGTGACGAGGCAGGACCGCCAGTGACTGTCCTCAGGATCCAGAAGCTGTGAGAACCACCGGTCCTGCTCTGCCAGCCATAGATGATGCCTGCGAGATGCCAGGGCCCTGTCATGGAGGACGGGCAGGCCCTCCAGGGCTGGCTGGGCTCTGGGCAGGTGTATGGGCTGGTGGGAGGACAGAGAGGCAGTCTTGCTTCAGCCTGCTCTGCTTTGCAAAAAATTTCATGCTTATCTCAGGCATGGGAGGCAGATGGGGTGGCTTGTTGTCCAGGAAGGGTTGAATTGAGTCCCTTCTCTCCTCTTTTCCTTCCCTCCTGGCCTCCTCGACAAAGCAGGTGGGGTAGGAATTTCTGGGGCCATCAGTGGCTGGCTGATTCTCTCCCCTCCCTGCATCTCCCCTCTGGGGGTCTCTCTTTCTCCCCCTCTCTCCCCTCCCATTCTGCCCTTCCATTCCCACCTCCCCAGACCCAAGGGGCCACCCTGCCATGCTCCCGGTGAAGTCACCCTGCCCCAGCCTCTCAGAGGCTAGTCCCTTGCCTCAGAGCTCCAGAGACAAACAGGCTCTTTTTCATTTTTAGTGCTTAATACTGGAAATGTGAAGGTCTGTTTAGTCTTGTCCAGCTAACATAAACCAGCCGGAACTGGGCTGTGGCGGGAACTTTGCTGTAGGTTCCCTTATTTGGAATGAAATTCATTGTTTTGCACTGGGAGGTGCTGGGAACTCTGAGGGGGCCTGGCTAACCCTGAGTGGTCCCTTCAAGGGTCACCAAGGTGTCTGTGCCACAGAGGCTGGCCCTGGCACTGTTCTGCCCTTGCCAGATTCACAGACTGGGGACAGCCGCAAGCCACTTCCAGTGCTCAGGATGGAGAGTCTGAAGTGTTGTCCAACTTAGTCCCTTCAGAGAGGAGGAGCGACCTGCCCAGATGCATGGGGTAGGTCCAAGGAGATGGAGGTCCAGAAGCCAGGATCCAGCCCCCGGGTCCCCAGACCTCTGGGCGGTAGGCCAGATGCTGGTGGGTGGGGCGAGAGCGCTGCTGAGTCTGGCTTGAAGACTGGCAATTCCCTGAGGCTCCTGGGAAGCTGAGCGTGCTGGCCCGGGACAGAAAGCCAGGGAAGACACATGGCAGAGTGGAGGGGGTGGTCAGGGATAGGAGGAAGGGCCTGGGGTCCAGGAGAGCTGGGGCTGGTCCTGTGTCCGTGTGGCCTTGGCCTCGGTCTTCCAACCTGTCCTGAATGGTGTCTTTCTCTCCTAGGGTGTGCCCGGTAAACCGAGGCCAGGGTTGGGGTGTCCTCAGCTGTGACACGCTGTGTGAACTGTCTTGCTAGGCCAGCCACTGGCTCTCTCTGTGCCCAGGTTCCTCCTCCTGTGTAAAGAGGGGTGTGGCCTTGCCATGAGGTCCCTGCTAGGATTAGCTGGTTCCTTTGTCTCTTGATTTCTCCCTTCTCCAAAATTCTCGTTTGCAGACCAGCCCCATCAGACACAAGTTTATCTGGGGGAGACATCTGCCTGGTCGGATGGAGGCGGGCAGAGGAAGCACCAGCAGGCACTGGCGAGTGCCTGAGCTTTACGGGCACTGCTCGAGTTCACATCTGATTGCAGCTTATTAGCTGGGCCCCTGGTTTGGGCAGAGGCTTCAAACACCAGGGCTCTGCATCGCAGCCCTACAGCGGGAGCAGTGCACGGGTGGCTGCCAGGATGACATGAAGGCATGGTTGGGGCATGTCTGTCCCCCAGGATCCCCCACATAGGGCGTGGAGTGGGCAGGAGACAAACCATCGTGGCAGCCACTGGGGTCCTGGCTCCTCTTGTTCACCAGGCCAGCAGGGGCTCTCTCTGGCCTTGCTTCCTTAGCTCTGCCTCAAGTGCCCAACTCAGAAAAAGAGAGTGTGTGTTTGGACATGCTTTGTGGAGGAAGCTCCCCATTTTACAGCTTTTGAACAGAGCCTCTGATTTAGTCACTTATTCTTTTCATGGAGAGCACACTGCTGGGGTGGAGGAAGTGGACACTGGCCAGCGCAGGGCTGAAAAAGAAAAACCCCTGTCAGAAAGGGTGGCCCTGAGACTCCCCAGAGAAGGGCCCTGGGTGGGGAATGAGGGCAGGAAGCATCGCACTGTTTACTATGGAAATTCCGTTCATCGCTCGTTGTTCGCAGGAGGATAGCTCTGGAATCCAGGGCTGTTTATAAAGGTACAGTAAGCGTTCACTTCTGCAGGGACAGTGAGACACTCCTTCACGAAAGATCTTCTTGTTGCCAAGAGCAAAGCATCACCAGTGACGCTGAACTCAGCCATAAAAGTGAGAGAGTGATGCATGGGGCAGACAGGCGCCTTGTCTCGGCCAGGGGAGCAACGAGGCTTTGGGATTTGCTCCCCAGCCGGTTCACTCTCGCTGCCCCATGGGGTGGGTGCTCACACCGTGAGGCAGAGGGGCACCGTCTATCCAGGGCCCTGGCCTGAAGAGCCGTGCTGGGTGGCACAGATCAGTGAGAGCTGGGAGTGCTGAGGAGAGGGCAGAACCCAAGATGGCACCCAAGGAGGCTGCGATTCCACGGGGCTCCAGAAGAGGGTGAGGGGAAGCCAGAGGGCTGGGCTTTGGTCAGGGTGTCAGAGGAGCCCCAGACAGCCCGGCTAGATGTTGGGTCTGCAGCCCACGTGTCGCGTAAAGCTCAGGGAGAGGTTGGGGCTACGACAGGACACGCTGGCAGCAAGCAGTCAGTGTTGCTAGACTGTGAGGGTAAAGTGCGGATGTGGGAGGGAGCTGTCAGAGAGGCTAGGAAGAGCCAGGAAAGGGCAGGGGACAGAGCCGCAGGCAGGCTAAGGTGTGACGTGGCATGCCAGTGCACACTGTTTCTCACGCTGTGATGGGCCTGCACAGTGCCGGGAAACTCGTAAAAATGCAAATTCCTCTTCAAAAGACCCCAATAGCCAAAACATTCTGAAAAAAGAACAAAACTAGAAGACTCACAGTTCCTGATTTTTTTTTTTTTTTTTTTGAGACAGGGTCTTGATATATAGGCTGGTCTTGAACTCACGATGTAGCTCAGGCTGGCCCCAAACTCGCAGCAATCCTCCTGCCTCAGTCTCCCAAGTATACTTCCTGATTTTAATACTACAATCTTTATGTACTATCAGCATAAAAACAGGAATATAGACCAATGGCCTAGACAGAGAACCCAGAGACAAATCCTTATATATATGGTCATCTATAGGGTGCCAAGACTTTCAGTGAGAGAAGGACTTTCAACAAATAGTGCTGGGACAACTGGATACCCACATGCAAAAGAATGAAGTTAGACCCATTCCTAACACCATATACAAACACGAGTTCGAAACGAATCCATGACCTAAATGTAAGACCTAAACTATAAAACTCTTAGAAGAAAACAGGGGAAAAGCTTCTTGACACTGGATTTAGCAATAGTTTCTTGGATACAACACCAAAGGCACGGGCAACAAAAGAAAACAAAAAACTGAACTTTATGAAAAAATTTGAAATGCATTAAAAGATAGTATCAAAATGCCTATATTTCCTAACTGCTTGGGAGGTTGAAGCGAGAGGATTATTTAAGCCTGTGAGTTTGAGATTACTTGGGGAACATAGTGAGACCTTGTTCTGGAAGCAAAACAAAGACAAACAATCAAAGCAATATCGACAGAATTAAAAAGCAACCCAGGGAATGAAAGAAACTACTCAAAAATCATGTGTCTGATAAGGGATTTATATCTAGAACATACAGAGAACTGCAAAAGCTGAAACAGCAAAACAACCTGATTGTAAAATGGACCAAGAACTTGAGTAGATATTTTTCCAAAGAAGATACACAAATAAATGGCCAAGAACTACATGAAAAGATTTCAACATCACTAATCATTAGGGAAATGCAAACCAAAACCATAATGAGATGCCACCACACACCTATTAGGCTGAGTACTATTTAAAAAATGGAAAATGGGCAGGGGATTTAGTTCAGTGGTTCTGCTGCCTGCCCTGCAAGCGCTAGGACCCAAGTTCGATCCCTGGTACCAAAAACAAAAACAACAACAAAAACAAAACAAAACAAAAATGGAAAAGAACATGTTGACAAGAAGGTGGAGAAATTGGAATTCTTGTGTGCTCTTAGTGGGAATGTAAAATGGTATAGTCACTATGGAAAATAGCATGACAATTCCTTGAAAAATTGAAAATAGGATCACCACGTGATCCAGCAATTTCATTCCTGGATATACATGTAAAAAACCGAGGACTGAGTCTTGCGGGTGTTTCTGTGTACACACGTACATAGTGGCATTCTTCTCACAGCTCACACATGCAGACAATCAGGTGTCCAGGGATGGATGAACGAGTAAGGAGAAGCGGTGTGTAATTGTAACGCATACTGTTCATCTTAAAAGGGGCGGATATTCTGATATTTCCCACAGCACAGATGAACCTTGAAGACATTATGGTAAATGAAATAAGCCAAACACCCACATGTGCACACGCGTGCAGACACACACACACGCCTGCACAATGCTGTTTGATTCCACTTGCACGAGGTCCCTGCAGTACTCACAGAGACAGGAAGTGGTGGTTGCTGGTTGCCAGGGCTGAGGGGAGGGGAATGGGAGTTGTAGTTTCATGGATAAGAGTCCTGGAGATGGTTGCTGGTGATGGTTACACAGCAACCTGAGTACACTTAATAGCACCGAGTACTTCAGGATATGCTTAGCATAGCTAAGATAGCAAATTTTGTTTTGTGTATTTTACCACCATAGAAAATATTGGAAAAGAAGCACAGATCCCTGGGACCCACCTCCAGATAATCCTGCTCAGTAAGCCTTGGGTGGGTTCCTGGGCTCTGCTTTTTAAAGCAGGAATCCCAGGTGATGCTGTGCAGAGCATCTGGGGCCCCACTGGGGGGATTTGCCCTGGAGTCAAGCGGGCTTGGGTTCAGATCTTGACCTTGGGTCTTGAGCTGTGGGTCCTCAATCTTCTGTGCCATCCATGTCTGTAAGCAGGCTGTGTGGATGAAATCTGGTCACAGCTATTGATCCTACAGCTCAGGGCCTGGTACAGAGTAAGGGCTCATTACACAGTGGACATTTCTTACGAGAGTGTGAAGAAGGTGAGCAGCTGCCCGCGTGGTGATCGGGTGGTTTCCTCAGGGAGCACCCCCTGGGCCACCGCCTGGCTCTCCGCTGGCTGCCCCAAATCTCCGTCTCCGGTGAGGTGACAGAACTGGTCAGCTCACTCTCCCCATGAGAAATGGACTGTTGGCTGGATGGCCTTCACCTGCTGGCCTGCAGGAAGTCTCCTTGAGTGCTGAGTGGACTCAGCTTTGGCCAAGTGAGCTGGGACCAGTGGGAGAGATAAGGCCCCGGGCTGTGAGGCCATTGCACCCACAGGGAACCATCTGCCAGGTGGGCCCGACAAGGGCAGGCCACTGTCTCCCCGGCTCTGCTCTGTGGGCCCCACGCTTTGTTCCACTGACACCTTGCTCACCAACTCTTGGCATCTGAAGGACATGTATTTTCTTGAGATCTGTTAATACCTCCAGCGGGGTCTCCTTGATGTCCAAACAAGTCTGCAGGCCATTTGTCTCTAGAGGGTAACTTTTCATGCTCTGATCCGTGAGGAGTTGATGTCATAGCCTGAAATCCAAGAAAAGTTATTGCTGAGAGCCTTGGTGGTGTGTGTGCGTGTGTGTGCGTGTGTGTGCGTGTGTGTGCGTGTGTGTGTGTGAGAGAGAGCACCTCCCTCCACACCTTTTGCCTGCACAGTTTCATGATGGAGGAATAGGTCAAGTATCTCCATGCACAGGATTACTTTGGAGCTTTTCACATTAAGAGGTAAAGATGAAAGATGTCTACCGTGTGTTAAGGGGGGAATACACATTGTGTTAGCAGTGTGCTCTTCCCTCCCTTGCTGTCTCCATTTCTTTCTTTCAATGAATGTGTATTTGAGGCCAACTGTGTGCCAGGCACTGTTATAGGTGCTAGGATAGAGCAGTGGACGAATTCCCTATGCCATGGATGTAGGTTCTTACGAGGAGAGACAGATTTTTTTTTTAAAGGCACCATATGGGATGTCAGATGGTGCTCAGTGCCATGGTGAGAAAAGTCCTAAGGGGACACAGCAAGGCATTATGGGCGGAGGCTGGGATGTCACACTGTTCTTTAGGCTGGCCTGATGGGATTCCAAAACGGCGAGGGGGCAGGGAGGCAGAGATCTAGAACAACTCTCCAGCCTGGGGTCCCAAACCTTGATGTCTGTGTGTCCACACACTCGGCACCCGTCTTTGTCTACTCTGCACAAACACAGGCCAGGGCCGGTGGATCAGCCCTCATCTGTTACCAGCGGCTTCCTGTAGGAATAGATGGGATGGTGTGATATGGAGAAATAGGATGCTTTCATTTTAGCCATAGAAATTATTAGTTTTCTTTATTTTTCTTTCTTTATTTTTTTTGGTACCAGGGATCGAACTCAGGACCTTGCACTTGTGAGCCAGGCGGCAGCACCACTGAGCTAAATCCTCGGCCCTATTTTCTTTATTTTTAATAATAAGCATGTATTGATTTTGCAGTTAAAAAAAAATCTTTATAGCCCTGCCCCTCCCCAGAGAAACTGTGGTCTGCAGAGTTGACTCCTCCTTTGACCAGCAGCATGGAAGAATAAATGAGATACTTGAAATATGACTGATGGTTGTGCCCACTGCTTAAGAAGGGTTAAATTCCTTTTCCTGCTCTTATTGTCCCACCGTGTCCAGGCCAGAGCTAGGTACCTGCCCACGGGTGGAATCCTGGCCTCTCACACCCTTGTGAGGGTCCCTGGAATTGGTGCTGGGGTGCCACCTCCCCAGGATTGGTTGGGTCTGATTCCCGCCCATCCCCAGGATGAGGGACCCCTCAGGGCCCATCAGGAACTTGTCCCAAGTTGTCCCAAGGCTGGGTGGGCACCATCTCAGTCCACACTCCCCATTTGTCATCACCCTCAGCTCTGCTGCCATCACCAGCAAAAGCTGCTCAGAAGCAGTCTGTTGCTTACATTATTATGAAACAAATACGCACTCTTTGGAAATCCAGAAAAACATAATGAAAAAGTAAGAACTCACCTGGAAATGATTAAAGTGAACATTTTGGAGTGTTTTTCTGTGGGTCGTCGTTTTCCGTCCTTGGAGTACCTCTTTGTCTCATGCAATCGGGTGGTTGGGTGGAAACTTGCTGTGGGGAGGAGTATAATACAATACAAACCTTATTCAACTATTTTAACCAAACCTGCAGATGGACCTTTCTAGGAGGTCTCTTCCTGCAGAGCCTGGATCTGTGGGTTGGAACTTCTGGGTAGCCCTTGTAGGCCTCTCCTCGGATGCTCAGGAGGCAGGCAGTTTGGCCTCTTGATGGTGAAATAAGAGCTCAAAGATGTTTGTATGAATTTGAGTGCGATTTTCTTCTAGATCTTTTTCCTTGTGCCTCACCTACCTATAATTTAACAGCGTTTCTTAAGGGACCAGCATCTTCTGAAAATATCCAACTTAGTTTTTGTTTTTGTACTTTTAAAACATAATGGTAGGAAAATGCCATAACATAAAATGTACGGTCCTAACTATTTTTAAGCTTACAGTTCAGCGGTGTTAAATACGTTATTGTTTTGCAGCTGTTACTGCCATCCATCTCCAGAAAGTTTCCACTCCCCCAACTGAAACTCCCTTAAACAAGAACTTTCTGTTTCCCTTGGTCCCCAGCCCTTGGCTAGCCCCCTTCCACTGGCTGTCCAAACGCACCTGCCTGACTGCTAGGTGGCTCAGATGGGCAGAGCCATCCTGTGTGTGTTCTTCGTGGATGGCCTGTTTCACTGCACATGTCTTCAGGGCTCGTCTGCAAGGTGGCAAGTGACAGGACTTCCTTTTCAAGGCTCTGAGAGATGCCCTGGTTCACAAAGATCACATTTTGTTCCTGAAGTCATCTGTCAGTGGACACTTGGTTGGCTTCCTCATTTTATCGATTGCAAATAGTGCTATAAACATGACATGCAAATATCTGTTTCACTTCCTGCTTTCAGTTCTTGTAGGTTTACACCCGGAAGTGCAATTCTTGGATCATATGGTAATTCTGCTTTTACTTTTTAAGGAACTGATTCGACTTTTTATAGAAACAGTTTTTGTTCCCTTCCCTTTCCTCTAACACTCACATGATTTGATAATTTTTCTGTTGCTTTTGTTTTGAGATGAGGGTCTCACTGTGGTTCAGCCTGGCCTTGAACTTGGATCCTCCTGCCTCAACCTCCCAGCTGGCTGAGATTGTAAGGGTGCACCACTGCACCTGGCCCTTGATATGCTTTGGAATACAGCTTTATGAAAGTAGAACTGACATATAATACATGGAACATGTTTAAATATACAATTTGATGCGTTTTGATATACGTATACACTTGTGACATCACTGGGGGCAGCAAATGAGAAGGCATCTCTGTTCACCCTCAGAAGTTTCCTTGTGTCTAAAGAGCAAAATAGAAGACAGATGATAGGAAACAGGAAGACGGATCTCTTGCAAATAGGAAGGACACCAAGAGGTGTCGGGGGAGGGGACATAGAAAGAACTCAGCTGTGTGATGCACATGTACCAGCTCTCCACAATGAGTGTGATCACTGTGTACTGCGAACATGCCAATCAAAATGAAAGAAATCCTCCTTGTGGCTTTAGGGTGCCCTTCACCCCAGAGGAGGCCCCTGTCTGGTCCCTGTCACTGTCATTTTGTTTGCATTTTTAAGAGTTCTTAATGTGTAGAGTCACACAGTACATATGAAGCCCCCTTTGGGTTCTCCCACGGGGTATAATTATTTTGAGATTCACCTAAAATGCTTGGGTGCGCTCAGTTGTCCATGGTTCTCTACTGCTGAGTGGTATTCCATGGTGGGATTTGCAGCAGTGTTTAGCTCTTCACTGGTCGATGGATACTTGGGTTGTTTTCAGTTTGGGGCTGCTACAAATAAAGTTACTAGGAGAGCATTTGTACACAAGCCTATGTATGTATGTATGGACATGTTATTCCTTTTCTCTTAGGTAAACGGTAAAGGTAAATAATAAATACATATGGTACATGTGTTTAACTTTTAAAGAAACTGCCAAAATATTTTCCAAAATGCTTGTACCCTTTTACATTTTTTACCAGCAGCCCATGAGAGTTCTGGTTTCTCCACATTCTCATCAATGTTTGCTGTGTTCATTTTAGTTTTGATCATTCTAATAGGTGTATAATGACATCTCATCAGAGTTTTAATTTGCATTTCCCTAATAACAGATTATACTGAGCAAGTTTTCACGTGCTTTTTTTTTGCCATCCATATGTCTATTTTGGTGAAGTAGCTCAATGTTTGCCCCTGTTTTATTTATTTATTTATTTTTATTCATTAAGTTTATTGGCACATTTTAGTTATACATTATGATCACATTCATCATTGGGAATTTGTCCCTGTGCCTGATATATTTTGGTTCTTATTTTTTCCCATTTCTCTTCCCTCCCTTCCACCCCTCCACCTCTCCCTTTTAACGTAAGCTTTGTTTCCATTTTCTCCTTCTTTTTCTTTCCCCTCTTACTATTTTCTTCCTGTTTCACAATATCTATTATACATTTTGGTCCTCATTTACACTTTCACTTTCTCGCACCAGAGAAACGATTCAGCATTTACACACGTGTGTCCGATTTATTTCACTTAAGAGAATGGAGTACTACTCAGTCATAAAGACAAACTAGAGACATTAATAGCTAAATGAATGCACCCTGTTTTATTTTTGGGAGAGACGGGGTCTCCCTGTGCTCAAGGCTGCCCTTGAACTTGCTATGTAGCCTAGGCTGGCTGTGAACTTGCAGTCCTCCTGTCTCAGCCTCCCAGAGTGCTGGGATTACAGCCATAGTACTGGCCAGGCATTATGTTTCCTTAATTTTGAATTTTCCGAGTTCTGAATTCTCAGCTGTTGCCTCAGGCTTTCTGTTGTGGATAACAAATGCCCCCTTGCACTGATTCAGCCAGCCAGGAACTGTCTACCCCAAACCACAGGGGAGCTGGGGCGGGGGTCTCGAGGTGAGGGAATCTCCTCCATCTCTCTTCTCTGGGGATTGCGCCCTTGCACTGTCTTCCTTCGGGACTGGAAGTGATGTGGCAGGGCAGTCCCCGGAGTCCCAACCGGCATACGCAGCTAAAGAGGGGAGCGCTTCTCTCTAGTGTTTCTTTCTGAGGAGCAGGGGAGCCTTGCTCAGGGTTCCCAGGATGCCTCACTGCCTAGAAGGGGGCCACACAGTCACTGGGAAGGGGCTGGGGCCACAGGGAGGGCTTTGAAAGATGCCCACCAGGCCTCTGTGACAGCCCATTCGCTGGTGTGGAGCAGGGCTCTGGCAGCACCTTTCTAGAGCCTTCTCGGGATGCCAAGCTGTAGCAGGTGGCGCCATCTGTCACCCTGGAGCAGAACAGAGGTGGGACAGTCGGCCGAGCCCTCGATAGTCACTGTCTCGTTGTGTGGTGCAGACAAGTCACAGCCTTGGAGCTTACATTTCCTCGACTGTAAAATAGGAACTGGTCATGGCTGCCTCCTGGGAGACAGAGCGTGCCCAGGGTGCCAGTAGGCTCTGCATGCTGCAGGTCACAGACTCCCAGAGGCGGTTGCTTAGCATCCTCATTCGGTGGAAGAGAAGCACAGCTGCCTGCTGCCAGGAATGGCCAGCACAGAGATTCCTCTTGAGTCTAGCTTCCTGTGTTGGGATAGAAAACAAGAGTGAAGGGAAAACGACACACAGAATCTACAGGCAATCACAATGGGTCTTTTCTTCTTGGAAGGCTAGATTTGCACACCCTGCTGTAAATGGTGTATGCAAACGCATCGGAGGCTCTTTTCCCCCAGCCGGGCCAGGCCCAGGGCTTTCGGTGTCTCCTCCCGGGTCCTGCGGTGGGCGGTGGGCATGGAGGCTGGAGCTGCTCTGTGGCTCCTGCAGGAAAGGTGGTCAGAGAAGGCTGCACCATCCAGACCTCCGTGTTCAGCACACATCTGTCTGCTTGGCCCTTAGGGTTCCCGAGTAAGCACTGGCTGGTGCCACACTAGTATGAGGGAGTGAGGGGGCCATTGCTGGGCCCAGGCAGTTTGTCACCTTTGGGTCCCTTGGCTCCGCCCGGTTCCCAGGGCATCTCAGCAGGGAGCGAGACCTCCTGGCTGCGGCCAGAGCCTGGAGAAGGAGTGGTCCCAGCCTCTCCTCCTCCTCCTCCTCCTCCTCCTCCTCCTCACATTAAAGGTACTGAAGCACTACCCAGTGTCCTCCATGTTAGGTGCTGGCATTTAGAGACAGGAAGATAGCTCTCTGCTCTCAGCTTGCCCAGCACCAGAAGTGGACTCTTGCTGTCCTTTAGAGCAGGGGATGCCGGACTGCCTTGCACAGGAAGTCTGCTTTGGGGTGCTGGGATGGTCTCAGAGGAAAGACCCCTTGGAGGCCAGGGCGGAAGGTAAGGGTGGGGTTTCTTTGTGACTGTCTTGGAGGGGGCATCTCAGGTTGAGGGGCAGGGTTCAGGGCCGTGGACGTGTGAGAGGTGGACATGCTTGCTTGAGTGCGAGGAGCGCCTGGGATAGGGCTGCAGCTCACGGGAGGCAAGCGCAGGCACATGGCTGGGGCCAGTTCCCAGGGATCTTGAGCGCTTCCCAAAGGGGATCAAGTTTATCTTATCAGGGGACTGGGGACTCTGACAGGCAGAGGGGTCACCTGGCCTGGAGCCCCGAAGAGGGGCCTCAGGTGAGAATCATTGCCTGGATCAGGAAGGTGCTGGTGTCCAGAGCTGTGGGAGAGGTCAGGGGTGGAAGGAGGGGCTGTTTCGAGAGGGACACAGTGACAGCTTGGATGGGGCACTCTGGGCTGACACCAGACCTCCCGCCTAGGTCACAGGACCCAAAGCACGGGCCAGACCACGGAACCCTGAGGGAGCCGTGTTGGCTGAGGTCAGAAGAGGGACGAGGGGTGAGACCCCGCTGAGAGCCGGCTTGCCTGTCCTTTGACTTCAGCCACCCTGGTTTGCTGGCAGTGAAGGAGGGGGCTGGTGCTTCAGATGCTTGGGCGATTCTCGATTGCCCCCCCCATGAACCTCCTCTCCCCCCACTCAGGGGACTCCTGGCTCAGAGCTAAAGATGAATGAGCCCAGTGTCTCCATTTCAGAGGGGACAACTGTGTCCCTGGCGGGAGCTGGCTTACCCACAGTGGCAGTGAATTGTGGCGAGCAGTGTCTTGGCCAGTAAGACAGCCCCTTCAGCTGACTGAGCCCACTTCCCTCAGCTGCCCTGAGGACAGAGCCCTCCTCTCTGAAGCGGAAGTGCGTTTGGCTGGGCAGGACTAAGGCTGGGGTGGGAGGCATTTGTTTAGAGGGGAGAGGCATCCTAGGAAGAGACCCTTGCCTGTTGTTGGGGCCCAGCATAGGAGCTGTGTTAATCCACCTCCTGGGCCCTCGCCCCCACCCCGGGTCATTTACAGGGGGCCCTCCCTGGGTCTCCTGACACCCAAGCACTGGTACAGTGTTTTGAAGACCTTCCTAACCTCGTGGATTTTGCCACTGTCAGGGCTGGCTCAGACCCCGGTGTTCCTGACTCCCCGCTTCCGAGCTCTGAGACTGGACAGTCCCATGTCCCCATTCTCCCCGACCCCTGGGCAGTGCTGGGGTCTCTGGTCTCTGGTGGCTTGCCTGGCTTGGCTCCAGAGCTGGAGGCAGGACAGGAGGGAGAGAGTAATCTCAAGGGTTGTGGCATTTCGGGGAGGGCTTTGAGGTGTGAGATTGTCAGGGGCCGGGACTGAAGGCACAGTGAGGGCAACGGGTCAGTGGGGTGAAGCCGCTGGGTTCCCTGCATGGAGCCTGTGACTGCAGTGTGCCTTCGGCTGCAGCCGGCATGGCTGGTCCTTCTGTGCCATGTGATGGCCTGCAGAGGTGGACACGGGGCAGCTTGCTCAGGAGCTGGACCCCCTGTGCTCTGTGAGGACAGAACTCTAAACAGCAAGATAAAAAATGCTTTTGAAGTAGAGGAAGTCATGGAGGTCGGACCTGCCACCCTCCTTCTGGAGCACTTTCAGGTTTGTACCACAGACCCAGGAGAGCCGGTGGCCCTGAATCTGTCCCCACTGTCCCCTCGGACTGTGAATGGGGTCGGGACGAGGCCTGTAGGAGGGCAGGGACCCTGGCCGGCAGGATAGCTGCCAGGACATTACAGTGATGGCCCGGGGCCGGCAGACTTCCCACCCATGTGTGCTGACCAGGCCGCAGCACTGATGCTGCCTGCTTAACTGAGTGTCGGTCTTGGGGCAGCGCTGTGCTCCTGTGTTGGAATGGGGGTTCTGCTCCAGCTTGGTGCTGTAGCTTCAGTGTGCGTTTCTGTCTTCCCCAGTCTCCATGTGCCTCCTCTGCTGAGAGGAGGATTCCCTGTGATCTGGACAGGCAGCTTTTGCAAACCCAGTAAGGTTTCCATGACAGTGTTGCACTGCTTTTATGAGCTGGGTCGTTGTTCAGAGAGGCAAGCGCTTGGGCTCTGATGTCCAGCAGATGTGCCTCCAAATCCCAGCTTAGCTGTGCATTAGCCGTGTGACCTAGACCTCGTATTCACTGTCCCTGTCTGCCTGCTGAGTTCCCGGGGCTGCCCTTCCTCAAGATGGAACTTCCTCACTGCTGTGGGCATTTGTCTTACTTCCCGCCTTCGTTCTGCAGGAGAAGAGGTGCTGGGAACCCCATTGGTGGGGCAGAGGGGCTCCTCCTTAAGAGGTGCTCTTTCTGGGCGGAGAGGCAGCCAAGCCCAGTGGCCCGAGAGCCCTAAGGGGCTGCAGCCCCAGGCAGCTGGCAGAGCTGGGAGCAGGTACACTTGAGATGAGCCCCTCACTCTGCACTTCCCAGCTCTGGGCCTTCCTCATTGGAAAGGCGGGACGTGGCAGGGTCTGTGCAGTGTGAGTGACCACAGCCCCTCTAGATCCCGGCTGCATCAGCAGTACCTGGGTCGGAGCACACTGCTGGGCAGTGCTCTTCCGGCTCCCCATAGCCTCAGGAGTGGCGCTGTTCTTATGGAGCCCATGTTTCAAAAGAGGAAGTGGAATCCCAGGAGGTGTTAAAATCCAGATTTGAACCCAGGAAGTGTGTCGCCGGAGCCTGCTCTTGACCACTGCCCGTTCTGAGGCCCTGGTGTAGACAGCACCCTAAGTGGCAGCAGTGAGTGGTGCTGGTGTCTGCTGACTTGGAATCCAGCTGCTGGGGGCCCTACTGGGAGGGCCCAGCCCTAGGAGGGGCTGGTGGAGTCCTGGGCCATCACTGTCGTACCTGCTGTGATGACGTGTCTGAGCCCAGGGCTGGAGGGAGTGGCCCAGCAGTGGGCACTGGGGGAGGGCAGCACAGGAGTGAGTGTGGAGGGCCAGGTGGCTGGAGGCAGAGAGAGGGAGGGATGTAGCTGCCTGGAGGAAGGAGGTGGCTGCAGGAGGCCAGGGGTGGCTCCTGCCAGCCGGGGGCCTAGTGCCAGAATGGGTGGTATTTGGGGAGTGTGGTGGGGTGGAGCGGGAGGGATGGGGAGGTTTTCTGCCTGCACAGGAGGGCTTACTCTGCTCAGCTGCCGGCTTTGCTCATAATCCAAAGGCCCAGCAGGGGTGAGTCAGGTGTGTTTCCGTATCCCTGATGGAGTCGTGCCCTGTTCCTGCACACGTGTCCCGGCTCCTCTGTCACTTCAGGTCTCCCTGTCTGGCTGCCTTTCCTCCCCAAGTAGACGTGTCATTGTCCTTCCTCACCTTCCCCTCAAGGGTATATTGTAACAAGGGAGGCTTATGCATTCAGACCCTGGTGATTTGTCACTTGTGACTGGGACACGAGCTAAGTTCAAGTTTAAAATTCATTCCACCCTGATCAAAAACAGAGGGCTAACCAGGTGACAAAGGGCAGTGCTTAATCTCCTTACTTAGCTGACCCGCTGTTCCTTGGCACAGTGCCGTGGGATTTGCGTATTCTACAGACAAGCGGTGACATACTACAGCTCAGAGCAGGTCAGGGGCAGGAAGTGGCGCATGCTGATGAGGTGCCCCTGTTGGAGAGGTCCTCCGCTTCTCCCGCCTCGAGGTGCAGGTGGAGCCTCACCCCCTGAGCTTGGGTGGGGCCTTAGCCCCTCCAGGACCTGCAGGGTCTCTGGGCAGTTGCCAGGCAGCGCGCCACACGGACCTCGTGTCACTCTGTCCTCACCAGCATCTGTGCCATGTCATGCCTGTGTTAGAGGAGAGGTGCCAGGTCACACGGCATAAACCTGACCGGTCTGACCTCGACCAGTGTGCCCAGCCTCCACATGGGTGGGGTGGGCACATCCATCCTCCCTTCCTGGCCAGTGACAAAGATCCTATCACAGGCACGCGTTTGCTTCTAGCTGGGGGCTCTGTGGGTGTGGCCTCGGTCTGGGGAACAGAAACCTGGTTTCTTCCTGTTCTGCCCTTCTTGCCTGGCATGGTAGCTACCCTTCTGTGTGGTCTAGGACGGCCCAGAACTGGGGACATTCTCAGGTGTGTTTGTGTCCTGGGCGTCCCGGCAAAGGCTGCTTTGCGATAGGGCTGGGGCCAGGGAGGAGCCCGGAGGCCCTGTGCCAGGCTGTTTTCCCTGACCCCCTTTCAGTCCCGCCCCAGCATCTGCACCTGTTGTGTTCCGGCTCTCTGGGCAGCTGGCAGCTGTCGCTGTGGGGCACCTGCCCAGCCCCGAGGACGCGCCTTCTGAGCTCCCGGCTCCAGTTTCTGTGCAGCGTGCAGCTCAAGGTCTCTGTCTCCTGGTGCCTTTGTGCTGTTGCCCTCGCTCTCTCAGAGCCAAGACAGCAGCCACACTCTCGTCCTGGTTCTGGTCATGGGAGGAAGCTTGCGGTAGGGCTCCTTGGTCCCCGTTCCCCAGCGCCAGGCCCAGCCTAGTACGCAGGTCGGCCTTAAGCCCCAGAGCCTGGGTGACTCATCGCCTCAATCAAATTATCTCTTGTCCTTGGCGGAAAACTCTGGAAACCGGAAGCCGCTCCCAGCTGGTGCCCAGCCAGCCACCCCCTCCCGACCCCCGGGACACTGCTCACCTCCCTGGCCCCACGAGAGAGAGGCACCTCTCCTCCCTGCACAGCATCGTCTCCTGTACCTCCCAGAGCCTCGGCCTCCGTGTCACACTAGGCGCAGCCTCTGCAGACACCAGTCCTGAGCTCCAGTCCGCCTGCACCTTACCTGCCACACAGCCTCGGGAGGCCTATGCTGTACTAGGCCTGGTGCCCTGCACAGGGCACAGGCAGAGGCTGGGCCTGCTGCCACCTGGAGGCTCCTTCCCCTTAGCGGCCTCTGAGCCTGGGACTCAGGTGGTTTCTCTCGCCCGGTGGGAACGAAGATGAGGAGGGACTAGCTGAGAAAGAGCTGAGCGAGGCAGCCCACAGTGGAAGCCTCGAGGGTGCCCCAGGAAGGAGGAACAGGAAGAGGAGGGGGTGCGGGGGGGCGGCACCTGAGAGCTGATGTTCAGACAGCTAAGGGGCTGAGGGGCAGCTGCAGCTCCACTGGAAAGGAAGGGGGTTTCTCTGGGAGCCCAGCAGGGATTCGGTCACATCAGGGCACCCTGGGCCAGCCTTCCTCCTGTCTGTCCTCTCCCAGCTTGTGATGCATCTGCTTTCTCCAAGATGGGACCTCGAGCATCTTCCTGGACCAGCAGTTTATACCTGGCCTGCCCCTCTGCCTGTTGGTGCTCCACCCTGGGCTGTCTGTCACTCTCCCTTCCCTGAAAAACTGCTAGGCTCTGCCACCACTGGAACCCTCCTCTCCTCAGGAGAAGGTCCTCTTCTCTTCCCCAAGCGAGAGGAGCCCATGTCCTTTGACCTTTTCTGAATAGAGCACTGGTTCTGATGCCAGGCAAGTCTAGGTTTAAAGCCCAGTTCATTGTCTGCTTGGCAGCGCCTCTGTGAGCCTCAGTTTTACAGCCCGAAAAAGCAGGGTGATTACAGCTCCTGAAGGGATGCTATGGGAGCGCTGAGATTATGCATGCAAAATCCTTAGCCCATTCCCAGGCACTGCTGAGGGTCAGCCAGCAGGAGCATGCAGACCCCTTCTGCAGATCTGCAGCAGAGTGTGGCAATAGAGTGGAGCTCAGAGATTATTTAGCCCAGAGTCCAAAGAATGTCGTTCCTTGATCCCAGCATGGCTCCCCCCGGGGTCTGGGACTGGTTTCTTAGGGCGGCCTGCATCTTGCGCACCAGTTGGCCCCTGGTGGGTTGGGGCTCAGTGAGTGCGTGCCGGGTGAATGGATGATGTGGTCAGTGGTCTTCTCATTCTCACTGGAGCCCTTTGGCCAGGTAAAGTTCTACGCAGTGCCCGATGAATCAATCCCAGGAGGCGTGCATCGCTGACTCCAGCCTGTAGAGGGGCGCCGCCTCCCCAGAGAGGCCCTGGACGCAGCCTGGGGGAGCAGGAGGGAGGGACACTGCAGACAAGGACACTGCTGCTTCCTGATGCAGCCAGGCAGTGTGCTGTGGGAGCCAGGAGCCAGCAGGTCAGCTGGAACCTCCGGGTGAGGCTTCAGGGAAGGCCTGGGTCCCCAGCCCACTAGCATTCCACTCAGGCCCTGCCCGCTCCCTCTCGGTCACTGTGTAGCTGCTCCCCACAGCCCTCTTGGAGAGCCGCAGGACTCTGCTGTTTCCCGAGGGTGGCTCCATGAGGGCACCGCGTTAGGCCCCAGGGGAGCGAGGGCGAGCCGGGTGCAGGCCCCACCCTGCAGGTGCCGCTGCCTTCTGCCCTTATGCCCCTCCCGTCCTAGGGGCACCCCTCGGTGGCAGAGTGACCCTGGTGAAGTGCGAGGCTGGTCTTGGGAATCCTTGCTGGTGCTGGTAGGGGGTTCTTGTTGCCAGATTCTTCACCCTGCTCCCCAAGGCCCTCGTGGACTACCCCAGCCCGTCTGGGGTTGCCAGTAGCCACCTTCCCCACCCTGCTCCTGCTGAGGCTGCTCCAGACACACCAACCCTGCTCCCCAGGCCCAGGGCCTTTGCACAGGCTGTGTGTGCTCTCTCTGGGGAACGCTCCATCCCCGCCTCCCTCCACAGCACACAGCCACTGCCTGCAAGTCTTGCTTTCACCACTGCTTTTCACGAAAACCTGTCCTGAGCCCTCGGAAAGCTGCTCCTTTGTTTCCAGCACTTCTAGGGTGGTGATTACACAGTGCGTCTTTCTACTGACATCAAATGCTGTTCCTTTGGAACAGTGTTCACATGTTCCTTCCCAAGGCTGCTGGGTAAGTCCGTTTCCTTCTGCACTGGGAGCCCGTGAGAGCCCTTGTCCATCACTGTTGCATTCCCCACGTGTAGCTTGGGGCTCGGCACACAGCAGGTCCTTAGGAGTGTGGCCGAGTTGAATTAAACTTTTGAGAAGTTGGGACAAGCAGACACGGTGTGTGTGGACACATGGGTAGGGGGCAGCCCAGTGTGGGGTCCAGGGTGCTCCTCACCCAGCCTGCCGCCCCTGGGACATCTCTCCCGGCCTTGGACTCCAGCTTTAGCATCATCGTCTCCTGGGACTGGTACCTGCTGACTGGTCAGTGGGACAGCTTGTGAGGACTGGAGGCATTCATATTTGGAGAACTCTGAACAGAGCCTGGAAGAGGGTAGAAGTGGAGTCAGGTCTTTGTCGATGGCCCCCTAGCTGGGACCTGCACTCCCCAAGGGCAGGGACGATGTCTGTCTGCTCGTTGCCTCCTTCCCAGCCCTTGGCTGCTCGGAATAGCGTGGGAAGAATGAATGGCTGCAGGTGCAGGCGATTGGTGAACTGTGCGTGTGTGTCACTATACCCGTGTGTGTCTGTGAGGGCAGCGTGTGTGTGAGAGAGAGGAGCCTCCAGACAAGGAGCGTGCACTGGGGCATCTCCAGTGCTTTCTGGAGCTGGGCTATTTCAGGCTGCCTCCAGTCTCCTCCTCCTTATGTAAATAAACATGACAGATCCCATCGCCTGCACAGCGGGAGGCGGGGGAGGCTCAGTGTGGGTGGACGCTGGGAGGCGGGTGTGCGCGTGTGCGTGTGTGGCCGCCCCGGCTGGGTGTGTGCGTGCGGGAGGGGTCGCTCAGCCCTGCCATGCCTGCCAGCCCCAGGGGTAGGGCTGGGGGAGGAGGAGGGAGCTGATGTCTGGGGCTGCTTGGTGACGGTGACGAGGCTGACCAGCCAACGGAGGTGGCCGCACTGCCTGCTGCTTGCGATGGGGGGACAGATCACCCGGAGCACCCTCCACGGTAAGGCCTGTGGGTTCAGGAGACCCGCCCCCTGCCAGCCGGGGACAGCCTTGGAAGCTGGGAGCAGGGACAGGGGGACCAAGGGCTCCGCCATCCCCTTGACCCTCGCTCCCTGGGGCTCCGGGTTGTGAGGGCAGCTTTGGGTGGAAGGCATCGGTGGGGAGTCCGGGGCTCTGAGGAGGCCAGGTCTGGCGTGGAGTCGCCCTGCAGTCTCTCTGTCCTCTTAGCTGGTGTTGAGCAGCCCCTGGGTAGAATGGGAGGTTCTGGCTGTCCCTACCTGCCTCTCCCCCGACGGTGGCAGACCACGGCTGGACAGTGGGAGCTGTTTGTGGCCCTGGAATGTGGGCCGTGGAGCTGGTGCGGTGTGACCCATGATGGAGATGGGAAGATGTGTGGTCACACGCGTGTGTGCCAGACTGTGCATGTGTGTGTGCTGTGGAGCTTTCTGTGGGTGTGTAGTGTGCCGGAGTGTGTCTGAGCACACGGCTGTGCTAGTGACACCCACACGGCCTTCTCAAAGTGCAACTTCCTCAAGGGAGGCCGCTGAACTTCTGACCCGTGTTCACCTCCCTCCATCAGACAGACCAACGGGTGGGTGGGTGACAGAGAAGGAGGGAGGGCACCCTACTTGCTGGGCTCCTGCTTGTCCCCACTCTGGTCCTCTTGTGCCCCTGGCTGGGTGCTGAGGTCTTGGGAGCCAAGGGTGGTGTGGCGCCAGTCCCCCAAGGGTCTGCCTTCCTCAGGACTGGAGCTGGGTTCCCCCCCAGTCTGGTGGTGCCGAAGTTGGCGGGGGTCTCTACCACGCTCCCTGCCCTCCCTCTCAGACAGGGCGTCCAGAGGTGAGCAGCCTCCATCTGCGAGTCTGCTGGGCACTGAGGGGCCTGGAGCTGTGGCCAGGACTGGTGACCAGGTGCCTTCCTCCACCTAGACTCTGGACTTTGGGAGAGTAATTTCTAATTTAAAAAGAAAAAGGCAGAGAAAGACACAGGAAAAGCAAACCATTGGTCCTCTTAAAAGGAAATGAATTTTGTCCTGAGCCTGGAGGTGAGTGACAGATGGGAGGACTTGGAAGACACATAATCCAGAGTCGGCCGGGCAGTGCCAGTAGCCTGGCCTTGGCTGGAGACTCGGGTGAGCTGACCTGGACTGGCTGGCCTGTCTGCGGGGCGGGGGCTCCTCAGGGCACGCTGGCCCTGAGGGGCTGTTGACACCGGGTCTGGAGCTGACTGACATTTTCCACTGGGGTCAGACTTGGACGAGCTCATGGCCCGAGCAAGAGGGTGAGAAGCCCTCGGAGTGAGCTGCAGACACAGCTCTCTGCCCTCCAGCTGCCCAAGCACAGGCTCCCGGGTGTGGGCCCCCTGAGGGCCCCTGAGCGTGTGCTCTGGGGTGCAGAGATGCGTGGTTTGTTTTTTAAAAATTTTTTTTCAAATTAATTTTATTGGTACACTTTAGGTATACAATTCGTTTACATTTATCGTTGGGTGTTTGTACCTGTACATGATGGATCTTGGTTATTTTTCTCCCCATTACCTGTGTGCCCTTCACCCCCTCCACCCTTCCCTATTTACATAGATTTCATTTCCATTTTTTTTTCTTTTCTCATAGTTTTTCCTTTTCCTCTTTTCCTTTCCCCTTCCCCTCCCTTCACTCCTTGGTCTTTGGACCCTTTTTCCTATTTCAAATTATCAATTATTCATTTTAATCATGTTAACTCTTGTTTACACTCTCAGTTTCTCACACTAGAGAAACTATTCAGTATTTACACATGTGTGTCCTATTTATTTCACTTCAGAGGATGGCCTCGATATGCATCCATTTAGCTATAAATGACTCTAGTTTCTGGTTCTTTATGGCTGAGTAGTACTCCATTTTATAAAAAACCCACATCTTCTTTACCCAGTTTCCAGTCGATGGGCACTTGGGCAGTTTCCAAGCTTTAGCTATTACAAACTGTGCTGTTATGAACATGGCCACATATATATCTCTGTGGTATGATTCTTTTAATTCTTTGGGGAAGATCCCCAGCAGGGGAATAGTGGGGTCAAATGGGACCTCTAGTCCTAGTTCTTTGAGGTATCTCCATACTGACTTCCACAGTGGTGCACCAGTCTGCACTCCCACCAGCAGTGGAGCAGGGCTCCTCTTTCCCCACAGCCCCTCCGGCATTTGTTATTGGTTGGTTTCTTGATGGCAGCCGCTCTTTCTGGGCTGAGGTGGACTCTCAGTGCTGTTTTCATCTGCAGATGCCTGTCTTGATGAGGGCGGGGCCTCCCTCGCCTCAGGGTCTCATCTTCCCCAGCTTGTGAGGAGGACTGTGTGGGTCAGCTGGAGCAGGAAATTAGCCTGGGGAAAACCCAGGAGGTGTGGACAGGTGTTTCTCAGCCCCAGGTTGCAGGCCTTCCCTGCCTTGTTTCCCGTTCCCCTGGGGCAGCAGGACAGTTTGGGTGGGCGTCCAGGCTGGGGGCACTGGAGAGGTCCAGTTGGACGCCCCATTTCCCTGGCCTGCTGTCCACAGCAGGAGACGGGGTGTGCAGGGCTGTGTGCCTGTGCCCCACATCGCAGCCCGTATGTACTCACTCCTGCGCGTGCGCGCACGCGCGCACACACACACACACACACACACACACACGACCCGCCTGGACGTCCACACGGACTGCCCGGGGCTCTTGGTTGTTCCCTGAGAGGTGAGCGGGGCCAGCAGGGGGCTCCCTCCCTGGGTTGCTTCTGGCCCTGAAGTCTTGCTCAAATGGCCCTCCATGTCTCCTCTGTGGCCTTGGGCGTTTGAGGTGCTTTGAGCCAAAGACTTTGGATCACTGGCTACAGGGAATGAAGGGCAGGTGGCAGAGACCGACCAGCATTCTAGGGTGGGGTAGTCTAAACTCTGTGTCTGAGGAAGTGTCTGGGGTCTCTGTTCGAGTGCTCTCTGTATTGTCTGTCTGCATTGCTAGGTGAGCAGCTGTAGGCAGTTGTGGTGTATCTGTGCCCGTGGCCTGCGTGCGTGCGTGGGAGTGGGCTCCTCTGGGACCAGCCCGGAGGGCACTGATGGGAGAAATGGGCTATTTGGAAAGTGCTTGGAGCGGTTCCATGCCTCATCTCTCAGGGGCAGGCGGCTTTCCAGGGCGGCGGCTGGTCCTGGGGCAGGCTGGGGTGGTGGAGTCACGGAGGCCCACAGCAGCAGCAGTAACCCCGAAGGCCGCCCTCTCCCTCCTCTTCCCTCCCTCTGTCCCCTCCAGGGCGAGGGCAGCCCCTAGCTGAGGGGTGACGTGGGTGACACTCAGAGGCACACCAGATGCGCAGGTCACCCCAGACTGGCCTGAGGGTCCCTGGGCCTGGGCACCTGAGAGATTGGGTCCCCTCCTTCCTTTCACCGAGGGGGTGCGTGGCCCGGAAGGGAAAGTGGCTGGCGCTGTTGTGCAGCTGGTGCCTCCGGGGACACCATGTCTGGCCCCACCGGGCCGACTCCCCACTTCTCCTGCTTGGGTTCTGTAAATCTCAGACCAGCAGCAGGAGAGGAGGCGCCCTTGTGAGCCTTGAGAAGCTCAGAGTCCTGCTTCAGCAGCTCTGGGGGCTCAGGCTGTGAGGAGCTCCCAGGAGCCTGGGTGAGTCTGTGACTTCCGGCCACACCCACACCCGCAAGGCACGGGGTTCCCGGAGGCGGCAGCAGCCCGGCTCCTGGTTCCCTCAGCTCCGCCCGCTGCCTGGCGCTTGTCGCCCTTGTGGTGCCAGGTCAGGGAGGCAGAGGGAAGGGTGTGGGGCACAGGCCTTGGTGGAGCTGAAGGGGGTGGCCGGGGGGTAGGGACCAGACGAGGTGGAGAGAGATGGGATGGTGGGCGCTGCTTGGCCACTCCGGGTGTCCATGTCCCCTCCGTGGGCCGGGGACGGTGAGGTCTGCCACGGGCTGTAGAGAGGAGGCGGGCTGTGGGTCTGCATGGCGCCTGGCTCCGTGGAGGTGGCCTGGGCTCCTCCGGCTGTGCGAGGCCTGACCGCCAGCACCCTCAGCCCCGTGGGCACCTGGCGGGGAAGTGCTTGCTGTCCAAGTAGCGAGGGCACAGGGGAACTCAGGGGGAACTCAGGGTGGTGGGCGAGTGCTCCTCGCCTCTGCCCCCTGCTGAGGCCTGGCCTGGTGGGTTTGGGGGGTGCTGGGAGGGCAGGGACAGGAATCGAATCTTCCTGACTCCAGGACTCTGAGGCATTCCGAGTCCAGCTGGGCCACTTAGCGCTGCGTGGCCCCGGCGAATCCTTAGCTCTCAGGCCCTCCATTCCCTTATCTGAGGAACGGAGGATTGATGCTGTACTAGTTATCTACTGCAGCACAGCACATCGTCCGGAAATGCAGTCGCCTAAAACAACAAACAATTGTCTGGCAGTTGCTGTGGTTGGGATCCTTGGCGTGGTTCAGCCAGCTGCCTCTGGCTTCGTCTCTTGTGAGGGTGCAGATTGTTGGCTGGGCCTGGGTATGGTGGCACACACCTGCAATCCCAGCACTCTGGGAGGCTGAGGCAGGATGGTTCCAAGTTTGACCTCAGCTTGGGCAACTTAGTGACTTAGTACAACCCTGTCTCAAACAAAGAGCGATGTGGCTCAGTGCGAAGGCCCTGGTATTAAAGAGAAAAGCAGCCTCACCTGAAGGCTTACCTGGAGGTGACTGTCTCCAAGCTTGCTCACTTGCTCACATTTATTGGCTCCTTGGTCCCCGCCAGATGGGCTTCTCCACAGGTGCCTACCGCATGGCAGGGGGAGCCATGCCTGAGAGGCCAGAGAGTAATCGAGGTGGAAGTGTCCATCTCCCTGCAACCAGCCTTGGGAGCAAAGGCCACCGCTCAGCTGGACTCTGGTCTGGAGCTAAGCTGTTGGTCCAGGTGCACACAGTGGTGTGCTGTGGCCACGCAGGCGCTGCTTCCAGCAGACAGGGACCTTGCAGGGACTCAGAGCAAGAGCCAGGGTTGGCTATGAGGGGCGGTGCCGACCCTCATGGCCTCCCTTCCTCCTTTTCCCCTGGCAGCAAGTGGGGAGCTATGGAAGGTTCTCGAGCAGGCCAGTGCTGAGGTCAGGGATGCAGTGTGGGAGCAAGGAAGCTGCTCCCTTTATTACCCTCATTTCCCGACGTCCCCGACCCCTAGAAAGGCCGAGGCTCCTGGTGAGTGCCCCTGTGAGTGCCTGCTGTCCAGAAAGTGGAAGATGAACCAACACTGGCAGCTCCCTTGCGGGTTCTGTTGAGCAGAGCCATGTGTTCTGAGCTGGCATCAGAGAAACAGCTGTCACAGAGGCCTCTGCCCTCAGGAGGCCCACAGGCCATCAGGACAGACAGACACAGAGCCTGGCAGTCTTTCCCAGCCTGGAATCTGCTCTGTTCTCAGCTCTCAAGTGTGGCCTACACTCAGCGCCATGCTGGGTACAGAAGGGGCTTCAGTGCAACGCAGGGATAGAGCCAGTGCCTTGGCATTTGGGCTTAAGTCCTTGGCCCCCGGGCTTGGGAGGGCTGCTTGGCTGTGGTGTCTGCTGTCTGCTGTGCTGCAAGGTGCCTGGAGGCCATAGCAGGGCCCCTAACCTTGCGCCGAGGTCAGAGAGGCTTCTGGGTGAAATCTTGGTCTTCGGGCCACTGAGAGAAAGTCAGGTGCACCATAGGGGGGGAGAGGAAGGGGCCGGGCCATACTGGGTGCCAGAGAGAGGCAGACCCCTGCAGGGAGCCCAAGGAGACCACTTTGGCCCAGTTCTACATCGACTCTGTCACACAAGGCCCCCACACACCTGGAGACAGGTCCCCACCCTGATTCCTTCCCTGGAGGGAGCTGTGTTCACTGAGGCACAGAAGTCTCCAAATCACGACCTCGCCCGCAGTCTGAAGACCTGCACAATTCTTTTGCCTTAGGAACTCACCAAGTCTTCACGGTAACCTGGGCAGTGGGCAGAGCAGTTGTGCTGAGCCTCGTTTTACAGAGAAAGAACTCAGTGTCCAGAGAGGCAAAGCAACTTGTGCGGAGTCACATAGTGAGCCTGTGGCACCATGCGGCCTGGGTCAGGGACTCCTGGTCTGGTGCTCATCTCTGTGCTGTCCCCTGCTGCCCAGAAAGTGAGAGCAGCCTCCTCCACGGGAGGAAACCGCCCAGACGGGAGCCTGTGTCCAGGGCCACAGGGAGAGGCTCAAACACAGAGCCCCAGCAGGCCTTAGGGGCAAGTGGGGTCTGCGGAGCCTAGGGTCAGGGCCCGGGAGGGTTCTGAGCCAGGGTGTGGAGCGGGAAGCGCTGAGCTTACTGTCCCAGTAGCACCAGCAGGCACTACCTAAGCTCCGTCCCAGTCTTGTCGAAACCTCAGGAGAATCTCATGAAGATCCCGTTACAGACGACAAAAGTGAGGCCCCCAGAGGTCTTGCTGTTGGGGACAGAGCTTCGCTTTGGGGCATGATGGCAGCTGGGTTCCGAGCTGGGCTCCTCCTGTGCTGGGTGAGAGTCTGCTTCGGCATGGCCCTGGGGGCGAAGGTGAGCATCCCACCTGCTGATCCACGCAGGCCTTGGCTCAGTCGCCAGCACTGCTGCTCTGGCAGAGGTGGGTGGCTCCCTCTGTATTCTCCAGGCCACCTGCCAGAGCCTGCTGTGCACTGGGACCTGAGGCAGCCAGGAAGGCCAGGCTGAGGTTCACCTCAGGGCTAGCCGGGCTCGAACCTGGGCTCGAACCTGGGCTCGAAACTGGCGGCTCATAATGTCCAGGAGGACAGGGCCGGAGGCGCATTCCCACCGTGACAGCCTCAGCCTGGCCAGGTGCTATGGACCTGTCACTGAGAGGACACTCCGAAAGCTTGGCAGGGAGCCAGACGGCATGCCTGGGGCTCCACCCTGGCCTCTGCAGGGGCCTCCTCCCTACAGCCTGCCCCAATCCACCTGCTGTCCAGGAGATACAAAAGTGGGGACTCTAGGGTGACAGTCGCTCTGGCCACCTCTGAGGCCACCATTCACAGTGCAGTCCTTGAGAGCAGCACACCTGCCCGTGAGGCTGTGCCTCAGGGCCCCAGGCCTAGGTCCAGAGAGAAGCCAGGAGGCCTGAATGAACTAGGGCTGTGACAGCAGAGTGAACAGGGATGCTGGTTTCTGAGGCAGGATTGGCAGCTCGGCTGTGGGGTGTTCAGGGACTCCTGGGGCTGGAGTGGGGAGGGTATGGGCAGTGGTCCAGTGAGGTCTGTCGGGTGGCAGGAGCCTGTGGCCCAGGCTCAGGAGCTGCTCAGCAGACTGGAGAAGTCACACAGCCAGCTGGGGCTCAGCGTGAAGGGGCTGGGGCAGCGCCCAAGGGCAGGCTGGCTTCTGTGGCTGTCCTGGGAGGCCACACTTGGGCCGGAGAAGACGGGCACAGGAAGCAGGGCACAGTGCTGCTGCCACAGTGCTGTCTGTCCACACCCACGGGAGGACGGGGAACGGCACCCCGTCTCATTTCAGAAGGGAAGGACTCGAGGTTTGGGTTGGAATGACAGTCTTCGGATCTCCTGTAGATGGCTGCAGGGAGAGGGTACTTTTGGGGCAAAAATTGCAACCTTGTCTTCCCCTCATCTTCACGAAGCCCTGGCTTGTTGGTTGTTGCCTTTTAACTGAAGTCCAATGTCTATGCAGTGAAATTCACCCTTTAGAGTGTATTGTGTCTCAGACAAATGGGTAAAAGTTGTATAACCACTACCACCATCGAGACAGAGTGTTTCTGTCACAGAAATGTCCTTGTGCCCCACTGTGGTTACACCTCTTTCCTTGCCCCGCACTTTGTGGTTACACCTCCTGCCTTTGTGGCTTTTCTCGAACATCACACGGATGGACTGCAGCCCAGAGCCTTTGTGTCTGGCTTCTTTTCTTCTGAGCACTGCTGAGTCCGTCCCCGCTGTGTCTCTGCAGTGAGGTCCGTTTCTCCTGTAGAGCAGAAGCCCAGGGTGGTGCTGTACATTTGACCTATCTGTCCACTACTCAGAGGACTCTTGGCTGTGTCCACGTGGGGTTGTGTTGGGTGAAGCTGCCGTGCCTGGTGTGCGGGTCGTCATGCCATGGCGTGTTTTCCTTTCTCTCGGGGGAAATGCCCGGCAGTGGGAGCGCTTTGTTGTAGGGGAAGTGTTTGGTCTTGTAAGCAGCAGCCAGCCTGTACCCTCTCTGCTTCTCTCCAGCAGGTGTGCACCTCTGTGTTTTGGTGGCATAGACACATGTGTCATGAAGACAACACAGCAGAATGTCACGTGTCTCCTCGGTGCTCCCTGACATGATTTCAGTGGTACATGGATGATCTTGTCGTATTTTATGGCTGTGTTTTAATGTGCATTTAGAAAATGTATTCAGCACACCAAGCCTGTGATCTCCGGGCTATTAATACTTACTGGTTAATGGCACTGGTCCTGGAGCGAGATAGATCCATCCTCTACCTGCTGCAGGACCTTGGGTGAGCAGCTTGAGCTTGCTCAGGCTTAGATTTGTCACCCGTAAGTTGGGTTGATGATGTCCCTTCCTACCTCATGAGTTACCAATACAGGTGGAACTGCCGAGTGTATGTAGAACTCCCGGTTCAGACCATGGCACCTGGAAGTGCTTGGTAAATGGCGCCGTTCTTACTGGACAGTGTGGTGGGTGTGTTCTATGTGTATCATTTTGTACGCGAATACATGTGTGTGCACAGGATCCATGTGAATGTGGGACTCCCGGGGTCAGGGATGAGGGAGAAAGATGAGCCCTGCTCTGGAGTGTGCGCCCACGAGTGGGTCTTGTGGAGGCTACACGGTAGGATGCCTCTGGGTGTCTGTCGCTGTCCGTTTTCTGGTGCTGGCCCTGCTCCCCACCCGCAGCCCAGGACTGATGGGGACCGTGCTCTGGGTCCTCCCTGCGGAAGGGAAGCCTGGGAATGTCCTTCTAGGGCTGGGTCTCTGGCCCCTGGGGTCACTGCTGCATTTCCTCAGGGTAGTGTTTTCTAGACTTTTTCCCCAGCAGGGTGGGTGAGAAGGAGAGGAAAGGTTTTTTTTTTTTGGTATCGGGGATTGAACCCAGGTCCTTGGCTTGTGCAGCAGGCCGCAAAACCACTGAGCTAGATCCCCGGCCCCAAGGAAAGGTTTTGAAAGAGTGAGGGCCTGTAGTTGGTCCGTGATCCTTGGGAGAGGACTCTAGAGGAGAGGCTGTGCTCAGCAGCTGGACTCAGTGCGTTTCTAAAAACTGACTTATTGCCAGACATGCCATGCCTATAACCCTAGCACTCGGGACACCGAGGCAGAAGGATCGAGAGCTGGAGGCCAGCCCGGGCAGCTTTGCAGCACCCTGTCTCAAAGGACCAAAAACCTAAAACCAACCAACCAAGCAGTCAAACAGAAACAAGTATGGCCGGACCCAAGGCTGCCCTCACTGAGGTGTCGCTGCCCTACGCACTGCAGACTGCGTGCGTTTAACGTGCACACGCCATGCAGCTGCCACCACAGCCAGGTGATGAATGTGCCACCCCATGCTGCCTGTGCCCCTTGGTGGTCCCTGCTCTCTGCCTCGCCCGGCGCCCACGTTGCTTTTGGTCACTGGAGCTTGGGTTGCACTCGGTGGGGTTTGGCACAGTGGAACCAGGTAGAGAGGGGGAAGGGCTGGGAGGGAATAGCGCCTGCCAGTCCATGAGGACTGCGCACCTCGTTTGTAACTGGCCTGGAACGCACGTTGTGCAGAACGCAGTGTGTTGCCTGTCACCACTGAGCACAAGCACAGGTGTGCAGTCCCCACTCACACGTCGGTGGGCTCTCCCCCTTCACACTCTCACTTCTGTGCCTGCACGCGTCCCTCATAGTGTGTAGTGCCACCTGCCTACAGCAGGTATTTTTTGAAACCAAGAATCAAGCTGTGTCCACGGCGGGTCTGAGCTCCGTGAGGGCCTTGCTGGGGCGGGGCCTGTCGCCAGTGATGCCTTCTGCCCTTCACCCCAGCCGTCCCCTCCCGGAATGCTCGCCCCTCTTCTGCGTGTCTGGGCCACTCGGCTTCGTCCAGGATGCCTCCCCGGCTCTCTGGGGGGCTCTAGGCAGTGCAGCCCCAAGCACGATGGCCTTCAACGCCTTTGAGGTCAGGCTGTTCTGGAACGTCTTGTCTCCGGGTGAGAGCAAGGCCAGCCTTCCCTGTGCCACCCCGCGCTCGGCCTGGCACGCTGGAGCTGCTCCTGAGAGCCCGGCCTATGTACAGGGTTCCCGGGCCCTGGAGGCGAGACTGGTGTTGGCCTCTGCGAGGAGAGGGGAGGAAAACACTCAGAGCGGCAAGGAGAGGATGCCACCCAAGGCAGCGCCTGGGCAGAGCTCTCCCTCCCTGTCCCCCTCCCGTCCTGTCCTCACTCCCTCAGCGAGGGTGGGTGGGTCGGGGGGCCTCTCTGCGTGCGACCTAGCAGCTGTGTGCATCCAAACCTCCAAACCTCGTCACACTTGAGGCTCTACTCCACCTCCGCCTTCCCCACCCTGCACTCCCTGCCTTCTCAGGATGGCAGGATGGGTGTCCTCCTGCCGAGGGGCTGGTGGGTGCAGGTTGTGCTGCCCCACTGCTGAGGGAGGGGGTGTCTCACTTTCTGCCCAAGCCACAGAGCCATGGAGCGGCAGATGGCCACCCGACCTGGGTCCCTTGTGCTTCCCTCTCCTGCCCTGGCTCCTGGGCGCCACTCTCATGAGTTTAGAAAGTGCCTGCTCCTCAGCTGAGTCCTGCTCAGCGCTCCATCCCAGCTGGGTAGAGCTGTCCATGGAAGAAAGCGGCGTGTGTAGAGCAGGAGGAAGGCGGGTGGCGAGGTGGCCCAGGGGCACGATAGGTACAGTCCCCTCCTGGTCAGGGGCGGCCCGTCCTCACCTGCGCACCCAGCCCATTCCCACCGCCGTGTCCTCTGCCCTCCTCCGGACGTGCCCTGCCCGCTGGCCCTGCTGGTGGCCTCCCCGTGCCATTTTGCACCATGGTTTCCGTCCACATCTCTCTTCCTGGGCTGTGGGTTTCTGGGGGATAGGACCCGTGTTGTCGTATTTGTAGCCCAGTGCCTAGGCCAGGCCTGGAGCCCCATAGGCGTGTGATGGATATTTGTTGAATAGGTAAATTAACAGGTAAGCGGCCGTGGGGGGCTTCCACGGCAGTGCAGGGTGGGTTGTGAGTGCTCGGAGGAGGAGAGGGCGGGTGGAGGACCCCAGGCCGCCCGGAGTTGGCGGTCTCGGGTGAGTGGAGGCTGAGATGAGCGGCAGCAGGAGGCGGCCGTGATGGCGGAGATGCCGGGTGGCGCCTGGGCCCAGCCCCTCCTCTCTGAGCACGCCGGGCTGGCCTCTGGGCCTATTCCTTTGCAGACGCCTTCGGGGGCCCCTTCCCCACCACTTCTCATCGATGCCACCACAAGCAGAAGCACTGCCCCCCGGTGCTGCCCAGTGTGGGGCTCCCGGCCGCGCCGCTGCTCTTCCACCCACACACCAAGGGCTCCCAGATCCTCATGGACCTCAGCCACAAGGCCGTCAAGAGGCAGGCCAGCTTCTGCAACGCCATCACCTTCAGCAACCGCCCGGTGCTCGTCTACGAGCAAGTCAGGCTCAAGGTGGGTGCCCAGCCCAGCCGCTGACCTCCCCTGTGGCAGGCCTGCTGCTTCCCGCCCCTTCCCACTGCCCCTTCCCTCTCTTCCTCCCTTCCCAGCCTCCCCTGTGACAAAGGAGCAGCGCCAGGCCTGGCCTGGCAGCTGGCTGCCACCGCCCATAGGAAGGCTCCCCGGGGAGGAAGAGCCCCCCAGCGGGCGGTGTACTGGCCCAAGGGGCGCGGCTGGGCTGAGGCCACCTCCCGCCACCAGATCACCAAGAAGCAGTGCTGCTGGAGCGGGGCCTTGCGGCTGGGCTTCACGAGCAAGGACCCGTCCCGCATCCACCCCGACTCGCTGCCCAAGTACGCCTGCCCCGACCTGGTGTCCCAGAGCGGCTTCTGGGCCAAGGCGCTGCCTGAGGAGTTTGCCAACGAGGGCAACGTCATCGCCTTCTGGGTGGACAGGAAGGGCCGTGTCTTCTACCGCATCAACGACTCAGCTGCCATGCTCTTCTTCAACGGGGTGCGCACGGCCGACCCACTCTGGGCCCTGGTGGACGTCTACGGCCTCACACGGGGCGTGCAGCTGCTAGGTGAGTGCTGCCCTCAGTGCCCGGACAGCAGGCAGCGAGGCCCCACCCCACCAGAGTCGGCCCGGGTGAGGGGGCCCAGGACCGGCTCCGGAGGCTCCCTGCACACTGCTGGGCTCCTTGCTGCGGCTTCAGCAAGGGACACCCCTGAGGTGCCACCTCCTCCGCTTGTGCCTGGCACAGGGAGCAGCCCCCACCTCTGACTGGTTTACAGGGGCCCGGCACACGCCAGGATGCCAGTATTCCCCGTCCTCACAGTGGCCCTGCGAAGCCGACCCATCGTTGGGCCAACAGAGGTGGAGACCTGGGTTCGAGGAGGCTGAGGGAATGGCGGGTCCAGCCCTCAGTGTGTAGTTGTAGGGGGAGCTCCTCGCCTGGGCTGGGATCTCCCAGGGGCCCGGGCTCCAGCCCCACCCTGGCGCCTTTTCCTTGTTGGATTGAACCCAGGAGTGCTCTGCCACTGCGCTCCATCCCCAGCCCTTCTTAGATTCTATTTTGAGACAGGGTCTTGCTACATGGCCAAGGCTGGCCTAATCTTGCAGTCCTCCTGCCTCAGCCTCCTGAGGAGCTCGGATGATAGGTGTGGGCAGGCACACTGGCTAGGGCTTTGGGCAGTGGCGCTGGGTTAACGGGGATGAGGGCGGGGGCCCTAGGGGCTGAGACTGCTCAGCTGAGGCGGGTCCCTCCCCACAGGGAAGGAGGAGGGCGGAGCACTGGGGCACAGGGTTGCTGGCCACCGTGCGCCTGCCGGGGCCGGAGCGGGACGCGGAGCCTCGGACTTCCTCGCGTGACACAGCGAGCCGGTGTTGGGCTGGGCGGCCCCCCAGCACCTCTGCCTGCTGTGCTTGGGCGCCTCTGCCCGTGTGCGCGCGTGCATGCACATGTGGACTCTGGGCATGGTCAGAGCCCTCCCTGCCTCAGCCGCCTGGTAGCTGACAGGGTTGGTGGGGAGATGAAGCCAAATCAAGGGGCCCGAGTTGTGCTCCCCCGCCCCGGCCCCCTCCAGCTCTCCCTCCTCCTGGTGGACAGATTGGCCGCCCAGACGGGTGAACGCTTCTCTTTGCTTTCTGGCTTCAGAGCCTAGGAACAGTGAAACTTCTCAAAAACACTTTTATATGAGTGAAAAGACAGTGCAAGTAAAAACAAAGAGATGAGTAATCAGAAGCCTTTCTGCTGAAGTCGCAAACATCAGGAGGCTGTTTTTATTAACTACGGTTTAGGAACTTTCTGTTTTCAAGTCAATAAGTGTGTCTGCATTCCTCTGACAAGCCGAGGGCTGCATGGCCCTGCCAGGTGTCAGCCGCCGGGCTGAGGGTGGCCTGTTCCCGGATCCCTTGCCCCGGTGCTCTGCCAGCTGGGCTCGATAGCTGAGCGAGAGTTGGACCTGGACTCGGTTTCCCCGTCTGCCTAATGCTCTCAAGGTTCTTTTGGAAGCTTGAGAAGCTGGCTGCAGAGCAGCTGCAGACGCAGTGGGTGGCCGGGGCTGCCAGCCGCCTCAGTGTCCTGGGCCCGACCCATGCTCCATGTCCCGGGGGCCTTGTGCTTGGTGCCGAGGGTGTCTCGGGCTCGAGTCAGAGCTCCGGCCTTGCCACCCTGGCCTGAGCCTTGGCTCCACCACTGCACAGCAGCTGTGACTTAGCCCAGGGCTCTGCCTCACGGTGGGAACCGGACTGTCGGTGCTGGGGAGGAAGTCACAGTCTCAAGGGGCAGCACAGAAGTGGGAGCATCAGTTTTGACTTTCCCTGAGTGACATTTGCAGGGTGGAAAGGGGCAACAGGACCAGTGGGAGGATGGGGACTTGTTAGCTGAGGAGGGGAGCCCTTGACAGGCCCTGTTTGCCGGCAGGCGCTGGGGACACAGTGGGCAGAACCTCGAGAAGGCAGTAAATCGCTGAGCGCTGTGGTCACAGGATCCCTCCCATCTGCTGAGATGCTTTCCATCCGCCCAGCTCACTTAACCTCTCAACGCCAGGCCTGGGAGGGGGGAGTTTTTTCTCCCCACCTGGCAGGGAGAGAATGAAGGCACGTGTAGGGGGTGCCGAGCGGAGGCTGCACTTCCCGGTCTGATGTCAGAAGGGAAGGAAGCCCCTCCCCTCACTCAGGGTGGCAGGACCTCAGAGGCTGAGGTCACTGAGAGACAGCAGAGCCCAGGAAGGCGCTGGGAAGAGGAGGTGTGGGCCGGGCCACCGTGGGAGCCAGGGGAAGTGCCAGGTGATGGGGCGCCAGCCCTCTGGGCCGCAGGAGAGCCGCAGGGCCCACCCTGGGGCAGCGCCCGCTTTGACCATACATGGGTCTGCAGGAGTGGGCCGGGCGGTCACTCTGGGCTGTCCCGGCAGGCTCCCTGCACACCCCACAGGGCTGAGGCCCGGCCGATCCCCCTCCTGGCCATAAATCACCATAATTCCCGGGCATTTTCAAACGCTGACCACAACCCTTAAATTCAATTAGCAGAGTAGACTGTCTGTCCAGCTTGTTCTTCTCAGATTGATTTGTGTCTGTGTGTAAGAGACGGAGCGAGGGAGAGAGATCAGCCTCTCTGCCTCCCGTGGCCCTGCCCTCTGAGATGCACCTGCCCTGCCGTCCTGTACAGACTCGGGCTCCATTTCTTCCTCCTCCCTGCCCCTCGATGCCCATCACCCTGCCTGCCTCTTTCAGGGCCTCTGTGTCCTTCAGCTCCTCCTCTTCTCTGTCTCCCTCTCCTCCTCCTCCTCCTCCTCCTCTTCTTCTTCTTCTTCTTCTTCTTCTTCTTCTTCTTCTTCTTCTTTTTCTTCTTCTTTTTTGAGACAGGGTCTCACTGTAGTTCAGCCTGGCCTTGAACTCTCAGGGATCCTCCTGCCTCAGCCTCCCAAGTGCTGGGATTGCAGGTGTGCGCCATCATGCCGGCCTCTTCTTGTTTTTCTGGGTTCCCCTTCCCAGCACTGTCTTTTCTCTGAATACTGTGGCTTTCTCTTGGTGCCTCTGAGGACTGGTCAGTCTCCTGGGGTGACTGTCCCCCAAACCGGTGTCAGATCTTTAGGGACTTCCTTCGAGGCCTGCCCCGTCCCCTCCTGCCTCTGCCTGGAACTGAAGCCCCCAAATCTTGCCTGTTCTTGGGTGCCCCACGCCAGGTAGGCGTGCACACAGTAGGCACGGAGGCAGGTGGTGGAGGAGGGACTGTGTCCTTGGGCAGAGTGGGGCGCAGGCTGGTGTCTGCCCTCCCCGCCTCGATCACAACCCCAGCCCATGCCATGGCCGCAGGACAGCTTCAGGCCTCCTCCCCACAGTGCTAGGGCTAGGCAGTCGCCCTCCTTCCTCCGGGCTCCTGGCCCAAGCCCCCGATGGTATCTCCAAGAGTAACAGCTTCCTACCTCCAGGAAGAAGGCCCCCCCAGCAACTGAATAAACACAAGTTTTATGGGGTGATTAATACTAGGACAGATAAACTCCAGCCTCTTGAGGTCTCCCTGCTCCTCTTGGAAATGTGAACTCAGGAAGAGCAGTTGTGGTCCTGGCAAAAGGTAGGGAGGGACACAGTGTCCTGAGTGTCGCCTGCTGGTGTGTGGGGAGAGAAGCAGCGACCCCCATCCTGAAGCGCTCGTACATGGGACCTGCTGTAGAGTTGTGTCAAGGTGCCTAAGTCTAGTGCTGTGACTGAGTGTGGCCTGAAGTGTGGGCATGGGGCTGGGGAGCAAGCCCAGAGGACTTCCTGGGTAGGCGAGTTCCACCCAGGACCTACGGAGGTAAAAGCAAGAGGCTGATGAAGAGAGCTGATTTGCGCCAGGGAAGAGAGGATTCGGGGATGAGCAGCAGCGGGGCAGACCCTCGGGGGAGGGCTGGCACAGGAGAGTGGCAGTGATTTGTGCAGTGAGGGTGTGCACAGGGGTGGGCATCGGGGGACAGGGTGGAGAGTTGTCGAGCAGAGGACGGTACGGCCCAGGTGTGGTAGGGGCCGCCCACCTGTCTCCTGCTGGTCAGGGATGCAGGCCTCACAGGCTGACCAGGAACAAGGGCGTAGCAAGATGGTGCTGCAGGAAGGCGTCAGGGCCCGAGGCTCAGGGTGTTCCGCTCCCAGGCCCGGAGAGACCCCACTGCCCCGGGATGGCCAGCGTGGGGCCTTGGGCAGCCTTCGGGGCCAGGCTGCTCTGGGCCGTCCAGGGCGTGCCTCAGCTTGGCAGCAGGAGAGGGGAGCCTACCCGGCAAGGGCTGCTCTGCTGTCTGGTCTCCTGCTTCCCAGGCTAAGCCAATATTTACCCTGGTCCACGGCTGTCCGAGGCCAAGAGGCAAATGTTAGTTTAAGGGGCCTGAGCCAGCTTTTGGGATGGAGACAATGGAGGATGCACATCATGGTTTCTTTGACAATTTTCTTTTTCATTAATAAAATCTTTCATTTTAATGAACAATTTTTCACTAAGAAAACATCTTTGGTGGTGCATACCTGTGATCCCAGCTACGTGGAGGCTGAGCATAGGACCCTGAGAGATTTTGAGGCCAGCTGGAGCAACTGAGCAAGACCCTGCCGCAGCAGTATCACATCAAAGGGCTGGGACGTTGCCCGGCGGCAGACTGCCCAGCATGCACAAAGCCCTGTTCCCACCCCCAGTACCGGAGTAAATCTCGCTGTTCCTTCAGCGGCAGACACTGGAGACACTCCCTTTCCACTCACCCCAGTTCTGCCAGTTGTATCCAGCACCCCACCTCCAGGCTTCCCCGACCGCCCCGGCTCAAAAAAGCCCCTTCCTCTCCAACCACCGAAGTGCACGCTGGTCTACGTGGCCCAAGCAGCTTTTCATCATGTGTCGTTTGCTTTCTATGACGACAGCCTGCACACCTTGCTTAGAAAGAGTTATTATCACACCCATTTTGTAGATAAGGGAACAAGAGGCTCGGAGAAGTCCCACAGCTTGGCCAAGGTCGCACAGCTCGTAGTTGGGGAAGCTGGCATTTGAACCCAGAGCCTGGGCTTTGTTGCCTCCTGGCTTCTCCATCTGGGAAGATGGAGACTCATCTTGAGTCCGTCTGAGTGCCGGATGGAGTCTGAGTGCCCCTGTGGCCTGGGGCCTCTGGGACAGGGTGTTGAGAGCTCAGGTCGGGGATTCCTGCACAGTGGGGCCCAGGAGGCGGGGAAGTGGGTCCCGGGTGGTGAGATCATCTGTGGGTACGGGCTTCCCAAGGTGCCCGCAGAGCTGGCTCAGCCTGCCGTCGCGGTGAGGCTGCGTCCTCCTAGACGTGGTGCTTCTCAGTTTCGGATCCGTTTCGCATCTCTTTGGGCCAAGATGTGTTCTGGGGCCCCTGGAGCAGCCTGGAGGGCTCAGAGAGGAGCTGGGCCCTGCAGAATGGGGCCAAAGCCTGAGAGAACTGAGCGGAGACTTCCGGCCACGCGGTGGGGGTGTGTTTCTCACCCCACTCACCCAGATGCTGTGAGGCTCTGAGGCGTAAAGGTGTTTACAGAGCAGGAAGTGCTCTCGTCTCCAGGTTAAAAGGGAACACTTCATTTAAACCCGCCATCCTCTCCCTCCGCCAAGAGACAAATCCCAAAGCCAGTCCTCCAGGCTGAAGGAAAACATTGTAATCTGAATTCTTTCTGGGAACAAGATCTCAGGTTCTCCAGCTGGGTTCCCTGGGACCCCGGGGCTCTACGGAGGTGCCTCGAGGCAGCTGAGAAGGACCAAGAGGGCGAGGGGCAGGGTCCTTTGGTCACCTCCTGGGCCCCTGCGGGACCTCCTGGTTCCGCTGCACACACAGACCCACTGCTTTAGAAAAATGAAGTTTGGGGCCGGGGATTTAGCTCAGTGGTTTTCCCGCCTGCTGTGCAAGCGCAAGGACCCGAGTTCGATCCCCGGGACCAAAAAAGAAAAAAGGAAGTTTGAGAACCACTAGGCCACGTAAAGTGGAGACACTACTAATCCTCCGAGGACCCATGTCCAAGGGCCTGTGACTGAGACTTGTCTGCCCCAGCCCCAGCCTTTCTCTCCTGGCTTTCCTGAGGTTGCACGAATGGGAGAGGGTCGAGCGGGCTTCAGGGTGCTGCGTTGGGTGGAGAGAGCCCTCCTCTGCTGCCCAGTCCCTGCCCGGCCAGCGCCAGATGCTGAGCCTGGGAGGATGTTTACGGAGACGTGAATGGCCTGGCAACGCCTTCCGCCGGGCGTTAGGGTGGCTGCAGGCTAACCTGTGGTTAAAGATTATCCCGAGCTCTGGATGTGAGACTCTGAACAAACGCGACTCCTGGCTGCTGGCAGCCTGCTTGAGAGGAGACCCCTGCGCCAGCGCCAAGGCGGGCCGAGTGCAGCAGGCTGTGTGGCCTCTGGGTGGCAGCTGACCCGGGGCCTTCTCACCGGGTTGCTATTCTTGCCCAGGCTGCTCACCCAGCATGCTCTTCCCCTGTGCCTCTCACGGCCGGCTAGGTTGGTCCTGCTTCCTCCAGTGCAGCTTCCCCAACCACTGACTTCAGCTGCCTCGGCCCCAGTTGGAGGTCTTTATTCTAGGGTGCATATCACCCTGTGGAACAGGAGACTCAGCGGGGGCCCCAAGGAGTGGAGGACATGCAGGTCCATACAGGGAGAGCTTTTCCAATGGTCAGTGATTCAGCCGGGTGTGGTGGTGCATGCCTGTGATCCCAGCACTCTGGAGGCTGAGGCAGGAGGTCTGCCATGAGCTCGAAGCCAACATGGGCTACATAGTGAATTCAAGGCCAGCCTGAACTACATATCAAGACCTTGTCTGAAAACCAGAAGAAACCAAATCAAACCAGCTATTCAGAGATGGGGCTGGGAGCCAGAGAGGTGTGAGCTTCCTGTTCTCAGGGGCATTCTAGCCAAGGCTGAGCGAACTGGCAGGGACCAACGGATTGTCTAGCTCCTTAACTGCTCTGTTCCTCTAAGGTCAGATCCAATCCCAAATGCTTAGACTCTCGCACCTAAATCATATTCAATGTCCCCTCCTGCTGGCTCCTGGTGGGTGGGGCTGGACTGGTGGCCTCTCCCGCCCTGCCCAGGGCTGGGCACACAGTAGGTCAGTGAGTAAGCGAAGAAGCTTCTGGCACTGGGCTCCCTGCTCTTGAAGGGCCAGGTTATTTCTGCTCTGGCCCAAAGTACCTGTAGAGCCACCGCTGGGCACCAGCATAGGCAGGAGCTGAAGGCTGACAAATGCCATCCCGGAAGAGGGGACAAATGGTGAGCCAGCTGCGACCTTGTGCCACCCCGGCCTGTCGTAAACACCTCCCAGGGTAGCTGTGTCTGCAGCACTGGTTAGCTAACTTGTTGCTTCCAAACATGGGGCTGCCCCGCTGCTCGGGGTCCAGGTTGCTGTGCAGTCTTGGGCAGAGGTTGGCCCCCTACGCTGTCCCTGGATGGGCCTGGCTGTCCCTGTGGCCTCGCTGTGCCCAGGCTGCGGCTGCTGTGCCTCTCCAGAGGGCTCTGCTCCACCCAGGCTGTGTCTATTTCAGGGAGTGCAGCTGGGCCCCCTGACGGGCAGGTTATTTTGGAGCTGGCCAGGCCCTACAGCTGCTCCAGCATCCACAGACTGGAGGGGAAGGGGGAGAGGACATGGCTGGGCTGGCTCTGGCCCCAGAGACTTGGGCCGTTTAGCTTTTCCCAGCAGCCCTCCCAGCGCCACGAGTGTTTCAAGCAAGGCCACAGGGGCCCGTTCTGCGCCCCTCTTCGTCATCTCTCCTTTCCTCACTTCACCTCTGACCTCCACTTAGGGCTGTTGCTTCCCGGTCTCCAGTCAGTGACTTCATTTGGCGTTCCCTAGGTGACCATCGTGGCTGCAGTAAGGTCTTACACTGGGCTCCAAAAGCACCAGGTGGGCCTGGCCTTGGGTGACCAAGGAGACCTGAGCAGACGCTAACCCTGGCGTCACCAGAGATCTTTGGGTGCCGGGGGCTCCTCTCTAGCCCGGACCTTGGCCTCAGCTTCTCTAGGCAGGTGCCCCTGCCCCATTCCCAGGTGACCCATCAGAGACTACAGGGACCTGCTTGCCCAAGGTGGCCAGCCATGTGCTGGGCTGGACATTCGAAACCAGGACCAGGCTCCCCAGGGCCCATTCCTCTGAGGTGTGTGGAATGCAAACTGACTAGCTTTGCTTCTTTAAAAGGCAGAGTCGGGAACTGGGGATTTAGCTCAGTGGTTCCAGCACCTGCCTTGGAAGTGCAAGGTTCCGAGTTCGATCCTCCGTACCAAAAAAACAAAACAAAACCGCAGAGTCTTGCTATGTAGCTCAGGCTGGCCTTGAACGGTCTCAGCTTTCTGTGTGCCGGGATTACAGGTGTGCACCACTAGGTCTGGCTGATCTTAGCAACTATGAATGGTCATTATTACCTAATGGTCATCATGGGCCAGGCACCCATGCTCCTGGGTGCCAGCGGACCTTACTGCATTTTGTCCCAGCGCCCCTTCCAAGGGGAAGCTCGGAACACAGACTGTACGAGCCCACAGGTACAGATCTCACTGCTGAAGAGAGACCTCACAAGGGTAAACTACTTTCCAAGGTCACAGAGCCCTGGCCCAAGGAAATGGGCAGAGCCAGCATTCAAGCCCAGGCTGATGAGCTCAAATAGAGGGCCTTTACTCCCTCCTGTCCTACCCACCAGTACTCGGCCTTTGGTTCCTAAGAAAACCCAAGTGCTCTTGGGCTGCATTATTAGAAGTACCATACACACATCAGTGGCGTTGACAGCCACACTGTTCCTTGAGATGGCCAAGGGACATCGGGAGCCCTGTCCGGATCTGTTCAGTGTCTAAAAGGGGGAAAGGTGTGTGGGTACCACGTATTCCCTGAGGTCAGTGGATTAAATACGGGGAGGTAGATTACAGTGTAAGGGAAGGAAACTCTTAAAGATGTTAGCTCAACAATGGAACAGCCTGTCCAGGCGGCATGGACACTGAGGGGCTGGCATCTTCAACAGCAGAGGAGCCCTGGAGAGCTCACACCCAGCCCCACCCAGGAAACGTGGCCAGCCTTGGCCACAGCCTGGCTGGACATTCTGAGCCCCTTGATTTCCTCTGCTCCCTGCTGTTTGCTCCTCCTCTTCTAGCCCTCTGGAATCCCCGAGGCTCAGCCACAGGTTCTCTGCAGGCCACACCACGGTCCCGCTCTTCCTGCTGGGCAGGTCCCCTGCTCTCTGCCTCCGCATAGCCCTGCCTCTGCGCCATCGCTGTCACAGAGTCAATTCTCTGGAAGAATCGCATTTTCCAGTTGGCTCCCTCCTTCTCGCCCACATGAACCGGGAAACCCAGGCCCCAGGAGGCTTCTCCAGAGCAGCAGGAGGCTGGGGAGGGGCAGTGCCTAGACCTCAGGGGCCCAGACAACACAATCCCTGCAGGGGCCGGGGCGGGTGGGTGAAAACGGGGAGACTCAAAGGGGTGTCCCCCAGGCCGGAGCTGCATCTGCCTCTGCCGTCCCCACCAGACCAGTGCCCCCAGCCTTCCTGCCGCCCTCGTCCAGTCCCCGAAGGCAGCACCCAGAGGCGCTGAGAGAACCTTCCAAGGAGGCAGCAGTCAGGTGACGTGGGAACGCTGCAGTAGCGTCTGCCAGCAAGGAGGGTCTGAAGTGATGAACGCTGCCGTAGGGTGGGGGTGGGGGTGGGGGTGGGGCGGCGGCAGTGATCTGCTCCGTGGCTGCCACGCCGCCGCCTCAAGGGCTGCTTTGAGGAAGAGCTTTAAGGAAGGTGGTGTTCATTTTCATCAGGGGTGCAGGGCCTGTAACAGCATGCAAGGAATGAGTGCTGGAAACAGCTCTGGCAGGCAGAGGGGTCGGGACACAGGAAGTGCGCTGCTCAGGAAGGAACTGCCTGGCAGTGGGGCTCTTAGCCCCGAGTCCAGCTCCACAGATGGCTTGGCTCGGTTCACTGAGGGCCCGAAGCTGCCGCCGAACCAGTGCGCATGTGCATCTTTCTGCGGAGACAGGTCAACATTATCACATTTCCAAAGAGATTTATTAAATATAAACATTAAAAACTCTTGGTGTTTACATAGCATAACTCAATTTTTGCCTTAAAAATAACCAAAAAAGGGCCAGGGATTTAGCTCAGTGGTATCGCCGCCTGCTGCACAAGCACAAGGACCTGAGTTCGATCCCCGGTACCAAAAAACCCCCACAAAAACAAAAGCCCAAAAAATACATTTTAAAAAGGCTAAAAGGTGGTAATCCAAACATTAAAAAAGTGCTTTCCCCGGGGTGGGTGCAGAGAGACGGTTTTCTTTTGGCTGCATCGTATTTTCTATAAAATAGAGTTTGTATCACTTGTGTGATTAAGTGAAAGGACCTGACTTCCAGCTGCCTCACTCTCAGAGCCACCTCCGGATGAATGAGTGTGTCCTCGGTGTCTTCAGGTGGCAGAGGCAACTCCAGGGACTAGGGTCACACGAGCCCCTGCGCAAAGAGCAGGTGGGCGGGGTTCCCTGTGGCCTCCGGCGTCACAAGCTCTCACTGCAGCAGCGCTGGGTAAAGGAGGGCCCCGGGGTAACACAAGAAAACGTTTTTGAAGGGCAGGGGAAGTTGCTGCGGACCAAACCTAGGCCTTGCACTTAAAACAACAACAAAAAAAGAAAAAACGATAAATTCTTAGTTGGGCGTGGTGGCGTACGCCAGTAATCCCAGCGCACTGGGAGGATGAGGCAGGAGGGTCGCAAGTCCAAGCCCAGCCTGGGCAATTTAGCGCGACCCTGTGCGGAAAAATAAAAGCGGTGGAGACCTAGCTCAGCGCGAGGGCCTTGGTTCAATCCCAGTACCAAACAAGAACACGGAAACCTAAGTCTTGCGCATGCTTGCTGTAGCAGCGTCGAAAAGTCGGCGTGGGCTCCAAACACTCAGGAGCAATCACGTGGTCCCGCCCAGCTCATTCCTCGTCCCAGGGCATAGTCAGCTGCCTGCGGCCGCCTCCCGCCTTTGCCCTCCACCTGTGTCCCAGGGCCCAGCGGGCCTGACGGTCGCTTCCTCCCGCAGACAGCGAGCTGGTGCTGCCCGACTGCCTGCGGCCGCGCTCCTTCACCGCGCTGCGCCGGCCGTCCCTGCGGCGCGAGGCGGACGACGCGCGCCTGTCCGTGAGCTTGTGCGACCTCAACGTGCCAGGCAACGACGCCGACGAGGTGGCGCCGGCCGCCGGCTGCCCGATTCCGCAGAACTCGCTCAACTCGCAGCACAGCCGAGCGCTGCCCGCGCAGCTGGACGGCGACCTGCGCTTCCACGCGCTGCGCTCGGGCGCGCACCTCCGCGTGCTGGATGAGCACACCGTGGCGCGCCTGGAGCACGGGCGCGACGAGCGCGCGCTCGTCTTCACCAGCCGGCCCGTGCGCGTGGCCGAGACCATCTTCGTCAAGGTCACGCGGTCCGGTGGAGCACGGCCCGGTGCGCTCTCCTGGGGCGTGACCTCGTGCGACCCCGGCACCCTTCGGCCCTCCGACTTGCCCAGCGGTGCCGAGGCGCTGGCTGACCGCGAGGAGCTCTGGGCCGTGTGCCGCGTGCCCGGGCCGCTGCACAGCGGCGACATCCTGGGCCTGGTGGTCACCGCCGACGGCGAGCTGCACCTGAGCCACAACGGCGCGCCCGCGGGCATGCAGCTGTGCGTGGACGTCTCGCGGCCGCTCTGGATGCTCTTCGGCCTGCACGGCGCCATCTCGCAGGTCCGCATCCTCGGTGAGTGCCCCCGCCCCCCCCCCCCCCCCCCCCGCCCCCCAGGGCAGCTCGGACCGCACTGGGCCGCTGTGCCCTCCAAGGACGCAGGCCCCTCCCATGGGCGCCCCGACCCACAGGCGCGCCTGGAAGCCCAGCACCCTAGGAGCCCGAGGCAAGAGAATTGCAAGTTGGAGCCCAGCCTGGGCAACGTAGAGAATTAGCCAGACCCTGTCTTAAAAAAGAAAAGAAACATGAAAACGTAAAAAAGAAAAAGGTCTGAGACTGTAGCTCAGTGGGAAGGACGCGGCTTCAAGCCCCAGTACTGCCTAAACGGTGGGGGGTGACTTCCTCCAGCAGCGAACTTTTTGATGCTCAATTTCCGTTTTTCTACAATGAGAGTAAAGGAATCTGGGTTTAAGTGTGGTCATGGGGCTAAAAAGAGACAAGTTGGTGTGTCAGGAGTCAGGTGTCTGCAGGTGTTGCCTGGGTGTGTGCGGGTGTGTGTAAAATAGGGATCTCAGAGTTCGGGGCCTTCCTTTCCAGGGGTCAGGGTGGGGAGCAGACTGGGAGAGGTGGGTTTCTGTACACTGGTGTCTCACATTGTTCTATGGGGCGTTAACAGGCGGCCTTTGCAGAGGGGCATTGTGGTTTTGAAGTCTGGGAAACGCTGGATGAAGAAGGGGAGCGGGGGAATTCCTATTGCAGGGCTCCTTAGAGCCTTTGATATGTGGTGTGAGTCTTTCCAGGATGGTGGTGGTTGCGGGGTACAGTTTTTCCAAATGAATTTGATCAGGAATCTTCTTTCACAAAGCACATCTGGGGGCCCCGGTAGCAGAGGCCCTTGCTTTGCCACTGAGGGACCTCTGACCAGGCCTGGTAGGCTGGGCTGGCTTCATGAGCCTCATGTGGAGCCCCTCAAAGCTCAGGTCGTTGGATCCCACCACCAGAGGTCCCAGTCCTGTGGACTCTGGATACGTTCTGGGTATCTGAGCTTTTCTTTCTCTTCGCCTGGTGCTGGAGCATGCTAGGCTGGAACATGCTCTACTACTGAGCTATGGCCCCAAATTGCTTTTTTTTTTTTTTGACAGGGTCTCGCTATGCAGTTCAAGCTGGCCTTGAACTCACTATGTAGCCCAGGCTGGCCTGGAACTTGCAGTGATCCTCCTGCCTCAGCCTCCAAGTGCTGGGATTGCAGGCATGCACCACCATGCCCAGCTTATTTTTACTTTTTAAAGCAAGTATGCTTAGCCAAGTTTGGAGGAGCCTCGGGCCCTTGTAGCCCTTAGCCCTGGAGTGTGATCGCTGGAATGATGCCTGTGGGTGTGTGAGCCTGCAGGGCTCCATGAGGCTGGCACATGGGTGGAGACACGTGTGAGTAAGTGGTATGTGTGTGGCACGATGCTGGTGATGGTGAGTGTGTGGAGCGCTTGTGTAAGCAGATAGAATCAATGGGGGACTTCCTGTGCTGGGAGGAGACCAGGTGCAGCTGCAGTGGAAAATAAAAAGGGGATAACAAGAAGCGAGCAAGGTGCTGAGAAGCTAGAACTAAGGGAAGCCGAATCAAGCAGGAAGAAAGAGGAAGCAGGCTGGGGGAGAATTAGGAGGAAGTAGAAAGCACTGAATGGGAGGGGCAAGAAGTGAGGCAGTGCCTCTCAGGGAAAGGGACTTCCGGACTTCCATAAGAGGAGGTGGCGTCAGCAGCCAGCGTGTGACTGAGACAAAGGAGAACTTTAAAAAAATCAGGGCGCGGCTGTCCCTGGAGGTGTGCGGGCCAGGATGGATTTTGAAGAGTAGCACCCAGAATCCAGTACTGCTGACGGGGTGCTTGGAGCTGTTGGGAGGATTGGGCATCTCACCAGCACGTGATGCCGGGAGATCCCATGGACTCCCGAGGAGAACGGGCTGGGCAGTGTGTGCAGCGCCCTGGTTGACCTTGCAGAGGGAAGCCTGGCTTTGGGGAGGCCCTGAGTGAGTAACAGTGGAAAGATACCACCTTCACTTATTTGTGCCACAAAGCCTGCAGCCAGTCACACATTTATTGCCGAAACATTAGAAATAGTCTCAATAAAGACAGAACTATAATAGGGATGCCTCGCGTAGCTGGAGATGTTTTAAAGATGCTGGCTGGTGCAATAAGGCAAGAAAAGTAAAGGAAGTATTTCTGAAAGAAGCTAATTGACTTGAAATATTAACGTAGTAAGAGAAACCCTATCTATGTGCCTAGAAATAATAACGCGGTTGCATGGGTTAGAAGTAATAGTAGTGAGGTTTCCCGGAATACTGGCTCCTGTGCTGTGTTCTGTGAGGGCTGGGGCAGCCGAAGGTGGGCCGGGCCTGCAGATCTCAGAAAGGTCCAGGTCCAACTGGAGAGACAGAGCTGGACGCCGGGGCACCGAGGCCTAGCAGCCCGGGCTTCTTGGTGGCTCAGTCCTGTGTTCAGCGAGGGCACCTGCAGGCCGGGGTAAGGGCAGGTTGGGAGAGTGTCTGAGGGCAGGGGGAGTATCGCCCCGTGAGCTGTGCTGGCTGCTGGGCAGCCACGGAGTCAGGCCTGGCCCCTCGCCCGGGGCCGCTCCGCCCTGGTGGCCAGCACCCTTCTCCTGTGCAGGCTCCACCGTCCTGGCTGAGCGGGGCGTCCCGTCGCTGCCCAGCTCCTCGGCCTCCACGCCGACCTCGCCCGGCGCCCCGGGTGGCCACCTCTCCGATCTGCTGCTCAGCCCGCGCAGCCCCGGGCCTCTGGGCAGCCCTGCCGGGGGTAAGTGCCCAGCGCCCCCGCCTCGGAGGCCGTGGCTTGGCCTTCCCGCTCCCTCCCTCCCTGCGCTTTCTCCAGGGGGCTTGTTTTTCTGTTGACGTCACAAGGGAGGGCGATGGTAGCTCAGCAGAGGGCTGCCCTGGAAGACTCCCATCGGTGCAGCGCCTGCCTCGCTGCCTCACAGCTGCCGGCCCAGGTCAGGTCCGGGCGGCAGAGTCGGGCGCTGAGCTCCGCCTCTTCCCACGCGTGGGGGCAGGCTTCTGCGCAGGCGTCCTGCCCGCACCAGCCGTCTCCCCTGATGGTGGCCCTTGCCTCCAGGGACAGCCCCCGACTCGCCGGTGAGCCTGCCGGAGTCCCCCGTGACCCCGGGCGTGGGCCAGTGGAGCGACGAGTGCACCATCTGCTACGAACACGCGGTGGACACGGTCATCTACACGTGCGGCCACATGTGCCTCTGCTATGCCTGCGGCCTGCGCCTCAAGAAGGCCCTCCATGCCTGCTGCCCCATCTGCCGCCGCCCCATCAAGGACATCATCAAGACCTATCGCAGCTCCTAGCCTGCTGCGGCGCCCACTCGGCGCGCCCACCTCTGCAGACTTCAGCCCAGTTCTAGCCGAGGGGCAAGCCAGCAGGCCCTCTTCTCACCTTGGCAACTCTTTCTCCTTTTCCACTAAACGTGGGAATCTGAGGCCCCTGAAGGCTGGAGCACAGAAGGGGTCAGGGGCAGGGCAGCGGGGCAGGAACACCTCACTCCTGAGGGCGGGCGGAAGCTGCGCTCTCCCCAGCTCCTCCCTGTGCGCCAATTTAGGCTCAAGTTGGGGTCTCAGCCTGTCCTAAACCTTCCCCATCAGGGCGGACTTCTCGGTCCCTGTCGTCCGTGTGGTGAGAACTAGCAGCGTGTACCTTCCTGTGGGCAGACTCAGACGAGCCCGAGCCCGAGCCCCTGGCCGGGGCAGTGGGGAGGGACTGGGTTTTAGCCTCCCTGGGCTCCCTCAGCCGACTGTCCCTGAGCCCTGAGCAGGTCGCAGTCTCTCCGCAGAACCCAGGCGGGCAGCTCTGCAGTTGCCGTCTAGCCCTCCGGCCTGCGCCACCCCTCCTCCGACCTTTCCTCCTCACCATGGCGATGGCGCCAGGCCTCTCCCCCCCGGGCAGCGGAGCCTCCGGGATGGGTGGGTGGGCAGTCTTGGGCAGCCCCTCCTGGGCTCAGCCCCCGGCCCAGTCATCTCCCTGGGTGCTGTTGCCCACGCTGCCCTTGGGTGTGGCGGTCAGGGCTTGTGGGAGCAGCACTGCGGCTGCCCTGGGGCCTGTGTCCCCTCAGAGGTAGAAGAGCCCCGAGGCGCTGGGCGGGGCGGGGCGGGGCGGGGCGGGGCTCCTCTGGGCTACCCGCAGCCCTTTCCTTTAATTTATTTATTTATTGGCTCCTGGGCTTTGCTCCTGCGAGTTCCCGTCCCTGGGCCCCAGAAGAGCTGGTGAAGGTGGCGGCAGAGGCGGCTGCCACCCCAAATCTCCCCTGCCCTGGCTTGGCGCTCCAGCCTGAGGGCCGGGGAGGGAGGCGCCCAGCACATCGTGTCCATTTTCAGAGAAGCAGGCTGTCTCCTTGGCAACCAGGGCTGAGGGGTCATGCCGAGCATGAAGCGCACCCTGGGGACCCGTCTCCGTCTCCGGAGGGCAGCAAGTGCTCTTGGGCAGGGCTCTGCTGCCTGGCTCCCAGCATGCAGCAGGAGGCTCTGGCCTCCCAGCCCCTCCCTTGGCAAGCAGGGTATGGAGTTCTGGTCCTGGCTGGGCAGCAGCCCTAAACCTCAGGTCCCCCTGTGCCACATGGCTGTTTGGGACGGGGCAGGCTCTTGGGGTGGCTCTGGGGCTCCTCAGTGGGGCTGCCCAGGGTGCGATGCGACGGGGTCTCTGGGCCAGGCCTCAGTGTGCCAGCCTCAGGGGGCTGGGCAGGACAGCGTGGCACTCCTGTGAGAGGCTGGAGCCAAGGAGGGGTGTCCTGGGGACGAGGTCGCCAGTGCAGGGGCTGCCTGGCCCCTGGCAAGAGAAGCAGCCATCACCCATTCTGTCAGTGCTGGGTTGTTGATGCCTCGTTGTGAGCTCGGGTTGCTGTGATGTGAATAAAGGTGATTTCATACCAGCCTGAAGGCTGTGTGCTGCGTGTGGAAGCTGGGAGGGCGCTCATCCGTGGGTGGGGGGACAGAGAAGACTCCTGGAGTTGGGGGTGGAGAAGCTGGGGTGACCTGGCTTTGGACTGCAGGCCAGGGATGCCGGGGGGGGGGGGCTGTAAATTTGGAGGGAGGAGCCACTGCTTTTTGGGTGGCCACAGGTCCCAAGGTCTGTGGGAGGCCCTGGGTGAGCTGGCCCAACCTGGCAATGGAGCCCGTGGAGGGGACAGCGCCACCTAGGGGCGGGGGGGGGAACAGGCCCTCCACCCAGGTGCTGGCACCTGTCCACAGCTGGGTGGTGCAGCAGGGGGAAAGGAAGCCTCCAGGCTAGGACTGTGACTTGCTGCTGATGGCCCACAGGTGGTCCCACTGGTTGAGGTGCACCTGGGTGGTTCCCCAGGCAAGGACTCTTAAAGGGACTTTCCAGATGTGCTAAGTGCTGCACCTGGCTGGTGGGAAAATCTGGGGGTGCAGGGAGACAGCCAACCCGAACCAAGGTCTAGGCAGCGCTGGAACTGGGCAGGGGGAGGGCCAGGCTGCAGGGCACCGGGACGCCTGCCCACCCATGCTCTCTCCTGGGAGGGTGCTCTGGGTTCGCAGCCTCAGCCTGGCCTTGGACCTTCTACAGCGCCACCCGCCCTGCTTACAGGAGCCCCGCACAGGGAGGCTGGGGCCAAGCAGAGAAACCAGGGCTGTGGTTCCCAGAGCCTCCTGGAGGGCCTGGGGCTCTTTAGCCTGACTCTCGGCAACAGCAGTGGGGACGAAACTCCCCTCCCATGTCCTTGCAGAGGGCCCTGGGACTCTGGGGTCTGTGCTGCCTTTGGGGTCATGAACTCCCAGGTGAGTGAGTTTTCTGGTGTCCGGGAGAATGAGGTGATTCTGTTCAGTTAAAAGGGCCAAAAAATGGGCCGGGGATTTAGCTCAGTGGTTTCGCCGCCGGCTGCACAAGCTCAAGGACCCAAGTTCGATCCCCGGTACCAAAAAAAAAAAAAAAGGCCAAAAACTTTATTTAGTTTTCAGGGAAATACAAGATGCATGTAAACATAAACCAAATACAAAACAAAACAACCCAAATCTTACAGTCTAGAAGCATGCCAAGACAGAGCATTTCTGCAGAGTCCCGTCAGACTGATAAAGGACACCTGGAAAGTGGCAGGCCAAGGGGCTGGGTCCCCTTCCCAGGACACTGCATGTTTGTGATGAGATTTGAAAAGCCCACCATTGGAACTATCAGAAACATGGAGAAAGTTTAGCACCACCATTGACCCTGGGAATATTTAGCACTCACATAGACTGCACCGCATGTAATGTCCATTTCTCCAGTTTCTCTGCTAGGGGGAAGAGGAAAAGACCTGGGCACCGTGGAGCCCACTAGGGGCTGGCCGGGCCGTGGGGGTGCCATGAGGGATCTCCAGCAGTTCTGGAGCCTCGGCGCCACCTGCCAGTGCAGTCAGCCACGCAGCCCACACAGCGGCTCCTGTGATGGGCACTCACATCGTCCTGCCCACCGTGCCCTCGCTGCAGACCGCTCCCTAACCAGCAGGGATGCCCATTCCCCACCCCGTAGCCTGGACTTAAAGCCTGTTGCAGAGAACAAGTTGAAAATTCGAGAGTGGCAGCCATTTACCCTTCTTTAAGAGTAGTGTGCTCTGGTCAGAAGCCACTAACAAAATGGAAGGGGATATCGATGGGCATTCTTCACCTGTCCAGCTCCTCCCACGGCAGGCAGACCGGCAGCCGGAACCACTGCAGGTATAAAGGAGCCTCGTGTGGAGGGAGAGGCGGCGAGTGAGGCTGTCCTCCCAGGTGGACCTGACAGACCCCAGGCATCAGTCTGGGGACGGTGCGTCCTCGCGGGGTGGCCATCATACTCACGCATTGCTAAGTGAGCCCAGCTCTGCACTGCACGAAGGCCTCAGGCAGTGAGCTGGGAGCCTGGAAGATGGAAGTGAGCCTGCAGAAACGGGCCTCTGACTCAGACTCGCCTTGCTTACAGCACTCCCCTTGCCCGCTGCACTGAGCAAATCAATAACCATTCGCGAGAATCAGCTGTGGCCAGTGAGGACCAGACTCCCCTGGCCAGCTGCTTCTGGCCAGATTCAGAGGATTTTCCAAACTTCAGCTCTGGCTGGACCCTTGGGTGTCAAACCATGAAATTCTCTGCCTGCCTGCTGTCTTCTTTCTGAAACACTCAGCATCACCTTCTTCCCTCTTTCTGATCAATAAAGACAAAACAAACCTTCAACTCTTTCTACCTCCCCACACCTTTCCTGCCGTCTGCCGAGAACACACCTCTTCCGGAGGCCGCCTCCCCAGCGAAGGGAGGGAAGCCCCAGCCATACCGGACGTGCACACACTCCCTTCTGCCAACATACCTCTCACTTGGCTCCGACGTGCTCAGCCCACCCTTTTGCTCTTGACGATTCTCTCTCACACACACCTCCCGAGGTCCAGGCCACTGGCCAGGATGGGACTGGGAGCAAGGTGGGACCCTTCAGCATTGGGACCCCACTCTGTAAGGACACTAAGTTCTAGGGCTAGGATGGGAGAGGATGCTGATTGTCAAGGTCGGGTGCAAACGGGGTTGAGAAAGACAGCACAGGGGAAGGGCGGTCACATGCAGATCCCGGCCTCACAGGCAGGCTGGGGTCAAGGCCTGGGAAGGAAGAGCCCTCCACGCAGTCTGTGAGCACCAACGTGCCTGCCTTCCAGCCTGGGCACTCAAGTGTGCTGAACAGAGCGGGAACACAACAAATCAGTGGGGCCATTCGGCTCCAGCGCTGTTGGGCCACTGACCTGGCCTCTGATCAGAGCTTGGGAGCTTGGGCACCACACACGGGCCTGCCTCCACCAGGCACGAGACAGCCCAGCGCTGTAAGACCCAGAACCCTCCCCCTGCGTCATGGCGCGGACGGGCAGGGCCTGGCTGAGACCGGAGGCACTGCTCTGGGCACATGCGGGCCCTGCTGAGCGCCCTATGGGCCGGTTCTCACCTGGCCAGCCTGACCCTTCTCAGAAACTGGAACCCAGGGGCCGGGTGCTCTTGTATCTTACGGGGCTTCTCACACAGGTGACCCGGAGGCCAGGGTGGGAGTCGGCCTGTGGGGTGACGCCTGCGGGTGGTGAGCTAATGTAACCACCTGGGCACTCCCAGGTCCAGCAGCAGTCTCTCTGCCACATCTTTATCCGGAGCCCAGGACGATGGCTTAGGCTGCTTCTGCTAGATGTTAATGCCAGTGTGAAGTTTCCAACTGAATAATAAAATAATAATAATAATAATAATAATAATAATAATAAAAAGACACATTGCACTCTCCAGCCAGAATTGTGTGCATGGATGACACACACACACTTGTTCCCAGAAGCTGCGAGTCCCTTGGGACCTGCCCAATGCCAAGGACTTGTTCAGTGGAGACAGCCTGCCCGATATTTTTCTCCAACCCCATGTTATTTAGTTCAAGTGGGAAATTACCTGCACTCTCATACACACGCGTGCACACACACACACGAATGCACACACAGACACAACACACAGCCCTCAAAAAAGTGAGGGAATCGTAATTCGTTAGTGATGTGGACATTTCTCTTTCCAGAGAGCTTTGCATGGAGAGTTTCAGACACTGGCTGTGTGGATCACCTCCTCCAGGGAGAGTGAGACACCTCCACGGCCCAGTCCTACCCTGGGCACAAAGACCCCCATCTGTGCAGAGACGGTTGGTGCCACAAGCACGGTCCCGGAGATGGAGGGGACGAGCTGGCAAGGACATGCCTGCCGCCCGCCCTCACAGACTTCCCATCCCGTGGCTTCCTCCACCAGCAGACGAAGAGGGAGCCAGGGTGGTACCGGCTGGGGACTCCTGCCTGCAGAGCCTGGGCAGACCCAGTGGAGGCTGCTGGGGTGGGGCAGGGTTTGGGGGTGAAGCAGGTCACCCAGGCTCAGCCCCAGGGCTGCTGCAGGTCTGTGGGAGGTGGCTCTCTCCAGGGGTGCAGGGCTTAGGGTACCCACACTGTCCAAACGGGTTTGGTTATGACCAGGGATCCTGCCCGTAAATTGAACCGAGGTTCCACAGTTTTAGAAAGATTCAAACGTCCATCAAAAGGGTTGTAGCCCGAACATCAGGAGACTGGGGTGAGGGGGCTGCTGGGAGCTTTTAGGACAGGTCTCTCAGAGCAGCTGGCTACCAAACAACGGAAACCAAAGCAAGGACTGATCCTGGAGGACTGCCCTCCACTCGGGACCACAGCCCATGCCTCTTCCCTGAATCCCTTTCTTCTGGGTGGACGACACTCTACAGTGAAAAGGGCTGTCCTCTGGGGACCCCACCATCTTGCCAGGGGAGGAGGAGGGCCAAGAAGAGGCTGAAGCATCGAAGCCCACAGACCCCTCCATCCGTTCCAGTTCTGATCCCCAGCCACCCCTCCGCCCTGCAGTCGGCACTGTGGGCTCTCCCTCCTCTGCCCAATTGACCCTGGCATCCCTCTTGTAATATTGCACTTTTCCTGGCTCTCAGATTGTTTTCGTTTTTGATTGAGAATGCAAAGTATTTGGAGAGGGTTGGGGAAGTGAGTAACCTTAAAGAAATAATATATTAGTTAAATACAAAAACAGGAAAAGTAGGGCCATTTCATCTTTTTTTGCCCCTTGAAAACAAAACAAACTACTAAACCAAGGTCTAAACTTAAATAGCTCTACATCTACTCTGCAGGTACTAGTAATATGAAAATAATGCTTGGCCAGAATTCCCTTGTCCTTTTTCCTTAGAGGATGAAAGTGGTAACATGCCTTTCTGAGGAAAGCGATGGATATAAATGCCAGTAAAATACGCTGCTCTAACATCTGAAAGTGATTACAATGATTCTATATAATGCCTTCGTCAGGGTGGAGAATTGAGGAAGAGGAACTTCTGGGGCCAGGCTGGGGTGGACAGGCTGAGAGCCCGGCCACAGCCAATGGGTGCAGAGACCCGGCGGAGGCAGCACTGCTGCCCAGGTCCCCTTCTGGCTCCTCCGAGGCCCTGTGGCCTAGTGGAAAGAAGAGCCAGGCAATGCAGCCAGGCCTGCTGTGACAGAGGGCACAGTGGGAGAGAGATGCACATCATTTTTCCCTTGTCATGAAAGAAAAATGTCTTTAAACTGAAGGAAGAACAAAGCACCAAATGATGCATCTTCGGGCATTATATAAACCTCAATAATGACCTCAGAAGGGCTCATTATGATTAAAGTTGCAGTATACAGCAATACAATGTCATTTCACATTTTCAATTGCAACTAATGGAAAACTAGGTTTGGACACTGCTGAGATTTCGTTCTTTTTTCCTTTGAGTCTGGTCTGGTTTTCCTCCAGATGGGTCGGAGCCCAGGCCTCTCTCTGCTCCACTGCTGCCAGCAGCCCTCTCTGAAGTCACAAAGCAGCTCAGTGGCTCTAGGGAAAGGCCCTCTCGCCCCGGGCTGACGGGCATGCACCTTCTTGCTTCAAGTATGAATATTCTTTGGGTTTGCAGGTGTGGTGTGGTGGGCTGGCTGGGGCTGGAGGGGAGGCTGCGGGGCGGAGGCTGAGGCAGGGTGATCCCCGGCCACTGCAGGGCTGACACGATGTCACCCGGTGGCGTCTCTACTTTCCCTGATGCCTGAGCAGCTCCCAGCCACCTGGGCTGGACATCACAATGTAAACACGATGACCACATGATCGCTGTACGGGGCGGGGGAGGACCAAGGGACTAATGCAGTGGGCAGTCTGCCGTGAACTGGCTGCGCGATCTGGGGAAGGTCATTTCCTGGCCGTGGGCTGCAGGAACAGAAAGGGACAGCACGGAGTGACCCCCCCCCCCCCGGTCCCTGCCAGTCCTGCTGCTCAGTGACTACTCCACGGCTTCAGAGCACTGGGAACCTGGGAGAGGGCATCCCAGGGGCAGAGAGCCCGAGGCAGTGCAGATGGTGGGGCGGGAAGGGCTGGCCCTAGAGATGCTCTGTGGCTGCAGCCCCTGCCTGGTCCCGGCCCGGCTGGCACCAGTGACTGGATGGCTCAGTGCAGGCATCTGCGGAGTGAGACCGTGGGCCCTCCCCTGGAAGACAGCCATGTGGAAGGTCCTTCACCAACAGTCACTCTACTTTTAACTTTTATTTTAAATAATCATAAATTACTTTTTTTCTTTTAATAAATATGTGCTGTTTAAAAATGAGAAAAGTATATACTGCATCTTTAAGTAATGCACTTTGCTCTCTGGGCTTCTTTTCATTCCCTCTTAAAGTGCATTAATTAAAAAATAATGAACCACTTCTTTATCATTATTGTTCAAATAAGTACAAATAATATTAAGATGAAGACACTAAACCACTACCATTAGTACTGCAATCTAGCAGATTAACTCACCATCCTGCTCTATTTAATACTGTCCAGCAGACAAAAAAGAATAACTAATTTCAATTTTAAACTCATGAGCAAAACAAAAGGAAACAAGACAACCTCACCCTGGCCCTGGGACAAAGGGCGTGAGTGGTTTGCTGGGCCGGGGGTCCCAGGCAAGGCCTCTGGGATCTGGGGCCACCAGACACTGGGTCCTGGCTGACCTGCCCTGCAGGAGCAAGCGGCCCTCGTCCATTGCTCTGAGGCCTGCTCTGCTCCAAACAAAGGCACGTGCGGAAATCTAGTCCCATGATGGGAGTCCTGGGGAGGCCCAGCTTCTTCCTGGAGGGTCCCCTCTGGAATGTCAGCAACAGAAGAACAACTCGCAGTTGACAGACCCTACAGGGGACTCCATCCTCTGCTTCTGTGGACGACCACGCCGTCGCCTGGCACAGGGCCCCATCTTCTGGCACTGGCAGCAGGACGAAGGGTTGGCTGGTGGTGTTCCTTCTGGTCCCTCTGCCCAGGCCGGGCCGTGGCTGCCTCTCCACAGTTCCTGTGTGAGGCTCTGAGCCCTCCGAGAGGGAGAACGTACACAGAACCGGGGCGCCTGCAGCCTGGCAGCTGCCTCTCTCCGGTGTCTGGCTCTCAGTGACAGTCCTCCCTCTGGGAGTGCTCACCCCTCCTCCCCAGCAGGCTGGGCAGGAAGTTTTTCGTGGCTAAGTCTGGGACCTGGGCTTACCCAGCCCCCAGTGCCCTGGCGAGTGTCACACCCGGCACTGTCCACACAGTGGAAACCAAATGAAACGGCCCGGCGTCCGGCAGGGCAACACAAGAAACCAGAACCGAAACAGACCTCTCCCACAGAGTACAACACCAAGCCCACCCACTACCCACCCGTCCCACGAGAGGCTGGTGCCCTTGGACCCCAAGCAACTCGAAAGAGCAAGCGAAACCAGAGGCCTGATACATCACCCCAAATGAACAATCCTCTCTGGGAACGTGCGGAGGAGCCACCTGCTGCGAAATACCCGGCAGTCTGTGCGGATTAGAAAGAGCCCAAGGAGAACGCCCCCTTGGGGTGCCCGAGGGGGGGGCAGGCCCGCTTCCCAAGGCCAGGCCAGGGACATCTAAGGCCAGCCCTCACTGGCACTTTGGACCTCCCGTTTCCTCAACTACAAGACACTGACAGTGGCCTGGCCCGGGGGACAGGAGCTCAGAGGAGACAGCTCCACGCCCCAGGGCCAGCGGCCTCTTCCTATGTGCCCACCACTGAGGGAAGTGCCATCCCTGGGAAACTTGAACAATTCCTAAATAGGTCAGATAGGACAATACCAGGGCTACCTCAGGGTAAGAGGAGCCAAGCGGGGCGGCTGCAACCGCATCCTCTCCAGGTTTGCGGCAAAGGCACGACGGGGCGTCCTCGTGGCCCGGCAAAGGGTGCAGTCCATCGGCGGCCACCACAGGGCGACACGGCTCCCAGGCGCAGATCTCCCCGCCTTCCCCTCCTGCCACACTCCGCCTTTCAGCTGGACAGTGGCGGGCAGGTCACACTTCCCGCAGGCTTTCGTGCTGTCCTCCCCCCTCCCAGGCTGTCCTGCCGCTCTCGTGTACACGTCGCTGGTCACCCAGCGGCAGCGCAGCGGGCACTGCAGCCGGAGTGACCCTCCGCCCTCCGCTAGTTCTTCTTTTCAAGGTAGTTGGAGGGCACCCAGCCTCTGAAGGGCTTCACCTCATCCAGGATCTGGCAGTACCACCAGCCATTGGGGTTCCTCTCCAGCACCTCCATGGACACCCCCTCCTGGAAGCCGGCTGTCTCCTCGTCCCCCTCGTAGTCCGCGATGGACACGTACACGTCTCTGAGGTTGTTGTGGATGAACTGGGACTTCTCGATGGGCTTGGGGCGCACCGGGGACACGGCGACGCAGCTGCGCTGGCTGGGCGGCAGGGGGCAGTCCGAGCCCTGACGGGCGGCACGCTCCCCGAGGCGGCCCTTGGCCTCAGCGGCTGCCGAGCGCGCACTGCTGAAGGAGGAGTTCCGGCGGACGCGAAGGCCGTCGCTGGCCGTGAGGGACTCGTTTCTCCGCAGGGCGCAGGACAGGTTGTTGTCTTTGGCTGGCGGGGACACGAACACCGACTGGGGCCTGACGGCCGCCTGCCGCACGCCATTCCTCATCTGCACGGCCGCCGCGCCCGCGGGGGGCTTGGAGGGCACAGGCGGCGTGGCCCGCTTGCTCTGGTTGACGGTGTTGAGCGCCTGCACGCGCCTCTCCAGCTGCTCCAGGCTGTCCGACCTGCCCTCGCTCGGCCCGCTGCCCGCCGCCTCCGGCTGCTCTGGCACCAGGTAGTGGGAGGGGGCCCAGCCCTCCAGCCCCCCGAAGCGCACGTACCACCACCCGCTGTCCAGCTTCTCCAGCACCTGCACTGCGGCGCCCGCGGGGAAGCTGAGCTCTGACTCCTGCACCTTCTGGTAGGCGCTGCAGGCCACGTAGGAGGCGGCCGCGGCTGGCTCCTTGCGCGGGGCACACGCGGAGGCCAAGGAGACGCTGATGACGTCAGCCGAGCCCCTCCTGGGCCCCTGGCCCGGCCCCTCCGAGGCTGCCTGGGGGGGCAGCTCCGAGTCCTCGCTCCGGGAGCCCTTCAAGCCGCCCCGGACCTGGCCAGTGGGCCTCAGCTGGCGCCGTAAAGTGCTGATGTCCATCTTCTCTCGGCTCTGCGACTCCGCGCGGCTCAGTATCGGCTTGGGCCGCAGAGACGGTTTGGCCCGCGTGCAGGAGGCGAGCCCGGCCTTTGGGTCGGCGTCTGTCTTGGCGCCAGCCTCGGGAGTGCCGCGGACGCCCGCATCCGAGGCAGAGCGGGGCTTCAGGTCACCGCTGTTCTTGCACAGGGAGGAGGACGGGGAGGAGGAGGAGGAGGAGGAGGAGGAGGAGGAGCAGGTGGTGTTGATGGTGACAGACGAGGAAAAGGAGGCCGAGGAGTGGTTCTTCCCCAGTCCCGCCTGGGCGTTCTCTGCCTTGAGCTTCAGGAGTGAAGCGGACTTGGGGGAGTTCTTCCTGCCAAGGGACAGCGAGGAGCCCCCTGGGGAGTCACTGTCCCCGGAGGAGCCTCTGGCCGACAGGGTGTCCTCGGCGTACGGCCGGAAGCCCTCGTTTTCATAGATGGTCTCCTCTTCCAGTGCCACGTCCTCGGAGGATGCGCCCACCTTGAAGTGGGCTCGCTGCAGGGACGCGGCAGGCGAGGGCCTGCGGGGCTGGGCAGGCCGCCTGTCCCCCGGGGCCCTGTCCTCCGTGGGCTCCTCGCTCAGCTCTGGCTCCGAGTCGAAGCCAAAGGCAGGGATGTCATACTCAGGCTCCTCGTACTTGAGCTTCAGCGGGGACTCCTGGCTCTCGCTGGCATCTGCAGGGGCCTCCTCGGCCTCCTTGGGCTTGCTGGGGGGCGCCGGCGGGGGGACCTTGGGCCGGGTCAGCGTGCTTGTGCGGCGGCTCAGGTTGGGCTTCTTGCGCTTGTCGATGTATGAGGCGGGGGCCCAGCCCTCCTTCTCTCCGATCTGCACGTACCACCAGCCTCCTGAGTTCTTGTCGATGACCTGGGAGGAGAGGGCAGACGGGCAGTGAGGTGGGGGTCTCCGGGACCCTGTGAGCTCTCAGATGAAGAGCTTCAGATCTGGCTGCAGGCTACATCATCTCCAGTTCACAGATGAGAAACTGAGCACTTGGGTAAGCAGCTCAAGATCCAGTGTAGTAGATGACAGACCGGAATTCAAGCCCAGGTCTGTCGCATCTCTTGGGGGCAGGGTCTCGCTCTCCAAGTCCCTGGCCCTGATCCTCTAACTCTGTCAATGCTCTGGCCAAGCAGACCCCTGCCTTCCCTCAGCTGCCACTGCCCCCAGCCCTTGCAACTCCCCATTCACCCCGACCCAGCTGTGCGGGAGCTGCCGCTCCACCACCCTGTCCTCCTTCCACCAGCACTGCCGGATCCTCCCTGAAATCCCTCGGAAGGGTCTCTCAGGTGAGCGTGGAAGAAGTCGAAGAATGAAATGGGGCCCCCAGGCAGAGCGTCTTCCCCAGCATCCACTGTCTGGGACGTTCCACTGTTTCTGGAAATGAAACCTCATCAGCTAATGAGATTCCTTTGGGTTGAATAGTTTCCTACAGAAAAGGGGAGGGCTTTTGGGCATTCCTATGTAGTATAAACTGGTTCCAGGAGCTTCCTCTTGACTTCTACCTGAGATGGGCCACTGGTCAGGAGTGTGGGTGCTGGTTGTGAGGGGTTCATTAGGCCTGGGGAACATAAAGGAAGGTAAGTTGGGCTGTGGGACATCCCGGGAGGAAGAGGTTGCGGGGAGACCCTGCAGGGAGGCCATGGAAACACTGGGACCATAGGGCGAGGCTGGAGGAACGGAGGGAGGACCAGAGGCCAAGGCAAGCTCTTCCTCAGACCTGCTCTGCTGCCCGTCCTTGCCCATCCTCCATCCTGGCCCACCCTGTGCCTGCACCCAGGCTCAGGCGGGTCCTCGGTGAGAAGCCTGCAGGCCTTCCGGAAACCTAACCTCCTGGAGAAAATGACTTCTCCTGGAATTTGAGCTCCCAAGTTCCAGGCATGTGATCGAAAATGTCCAGGTCGGAGATGTCCTCTGTTCAGTGGGCAGAGGCTGCAGTGAACCTGACAGTGTCATGAGTATTACTCGGATTTAACTCTGACTACACAAAGCCACTAAAGAAAAATGACCGAGTCACAGATCTCCTCTGTCCCCTAGAATATGCTCCATACAGGCCACAAAATACGGCAGTGCATCCTCACTGAGGCCATCCTCTTAAGTGAAATAAACAGGACACACCTGTGTAAATACTGAATAGTTTCTCTGGTGTGAGAAACCGAAAGTGTAAATAAGGATTAAAATGATTAAAACGAATAACTGATAATGTGAAATAGGAAGAAAAGGTCCAAAGGAGTAGGGAAAGTGGAAGGGGAAGGGGAAAGCAAAGAAGGGAAAAAAAATATGAGAAAAGGAAAAAATGGAAACATAATCTTTGTAAATAGGGAAGGGAGGGCAGGGAATGGGGAGAAAATAAGAACCAAGATCCATCATGTGCAGTACAAACAGCCAATGATGAATGTGAATGTACTGTATACCTAAAATGTACCAATAAGAGAATTTAAGCAAAAAAAATATGGCAGTGCATCCTTATCCAAGGCTTGCCTTCTATGGCTTCAGCTAACCATGGTCAGCTGCAGAACAAAAACCCTAATCGAAAAATTCCAGAAACAAGCAGTTCTTATCATGGTACACTGTTACAACCTTAACGATATTTTTAGTTATTTTCCCTAATCGCTTCCCTGCTTAATTTCCAGGTCGGGCTCTGTCGTAAGTGTGCGAGTATAAGACCTGGTGCTGCCTTGTTTCAGTGCCCTGTGGCTGAGGAGGGCAGAGCGGCATCGGTGCTAGACCAGACCGGGGGGAGGCGCCCAGGCTCTCACCCACTTCGGAGCCCATGAGGGAGATGGGATGACACAGCCAGGGGTCCCGTGCTGAGGACGTGGCCAGAGCTGGTCCCAGTGTGTTAATCCACCTGCCTGGTCTTCTCCCAACAACAGCACTTGCTCGTGTGGATTCTGCTGGGCCCTGGCCCTAAGAGCTCCCGGGAGAAGAGGTTGGCGGGGTCACACAGGCCTGGGCAAGGCTGCTGCATCTGTACCCTGGGGACGTGGTGCTGCTCCTATTCTAGGCTCTGAGAAGCTCTGCAGTCAAAGCAATGAAACCCTGGTGCGGCAGCACAGGCTGTAACCCCAGCACTCTGGGAGGCTGGGGCAGGAGGGTCACAAGCTAGAGCCCAGCTTGGGCCACTTAGAGACTTAGCAAGACCCTGCCTCAAACAAAACCAAAACCAAAACGTGGGGATAGAGCTCAGTGTGAAGTCCTTGAGATTAATCCCCAGAGAGGGAGCAGCAACCCACTGTGCCCCACGGCAGCTCTTTGCTCCTGGGCGCCCCATTCCTGGCTCCTGCAGTGTTCTTATTGCCCGTGGCACTTGCTAGCGTCCAGCAACGGTTCGTGGCTGTGCAGCTGGCTTTGGTGCCATCTCGTCCGCCCTCCACCCCTAACCTTGCTGTCAAGATCTCAACAGGGAGCGCCACACCCGTGGCCACCGTGAGGCAAACAGCCCTCAGCCCGAGGCTTACCTCTGCCTTCTGTCCACCCCGGAAGCTGATCCCATCAGAGATACAGGACTGGAACTCGGCGATGGTGTAGTACTCCACCTCAACAGAAGGGGGCTCTGGCGGCTTGGGCAGCTGGAAGCCCTAAGGCAGAGAGAGAGCGAGGTCAGCGACAAAGCCAAGGGCTGCAGCCCACAGCGTGCGTGTGGCTGCCTACACCAGCTAGGTGGCAGCTGGCCCAGCAGGCCTCTATGCCCCAGTCCCAGGGTGCACCCCAAGAGGCTGCCCTGGGGAGCGCTGGCCTGAGTGATGGGAATGCTCAGTGTTAACAGGTGCACTTCCATCCTATCTCACGAGGATCGGTACCTGGCCCCCCAAATGAACACTAAAAAGCAGAGAAGTTCTAACAGAGCCTGGGCACTTGTGGGTTAACAGAGTGGCCATCTTGCAGGGGGGTCGTGTGGGGGAGAGGTAGGGCCAGCGGGTCCCCATCGCTTGGGGTGAGGCAGGAGCATGAGGGGCAGCGAGGTCGGGTGAGAAGGCTTTTGGCTGTGCCAAATGGATGGGCAAGCCCTGAACGGAATTCTGGAGACCTCGTCTCCGTGGGCAGGCAGTACACACTAAGGTCCTAGATGCCTTTTATTTTTTGTGGTGCTGGGCACTGGACCCAGGGTGCTCTGCAGCTGAGCTATGTCGCCAGCACTTTCGGGTTCTTGTTCTGCGACAGAGTCTCTCTAAGTTGCCCAGGCTGGGCTCGAACTTGCAGCCCTCTCACCTAAGCCTCCTAAATAGCGGGGTGACAGACTCATACCACCATGCCGTGCCTTTCGGATGTAGGCAAATTCCAAGCATGGCACTCAAAGACGGTCAGGGTTTGGTCTCAGCCCCTGATCTGTGAGCCTTATTCATTTGGTTCATCACTGTTTGCGGTGCATGCACTACGTGCCAAATGCTGGACCGAGGCCCTGGGCACCCCACCGTGAACCAAACGAACAACTAGTCCTGGTGGGTCGTGGCTTCAGCAGGCCTCCACGCTGGCCAAAATGGGCTCGCTGCCTCCCTCTTTATATGTGTCATGCAAAAGGGGTGGAAACAAAGGCAACTGAAAAGAGAAAATAGGGAGGAAGAGGCAGGAAGACCCAGAAGACCCTACTGGGTTCCAGTCCCAGCCTTTCACCAGCTGTGTAGCCCCAGGCCCTGACCTCTCTGGGCCTCAGTTCCCTCATCTGTGAAACGAAACCAGTATCAGGGCCATTAAGAAGAGGCCAACAAGCAGAAGGCTGAGGTCACCTTCCCCCAAACCCTCCTCTTCTTCCCAGCCTTCAAGGCTCAGCACATCCTAAGCCTGCAGTCAGAGCTGAGCCGCCCTGGGTCAGAGTGAGTGAGGGCTGGAGGAAGCCAGTTTGGAAGCACCGGGTGGGAACTAGCCAACTGTCCCTGCTCTGGGGCTTGGCTCTGCAGCCATGCCTGGGATTCACAGGGCAACCATGGAAACAGCAGCCTGCCTCAGCACCCAGGTCAGTGTGGAAGGAGGAGCCTTTTTTTGCCCAAATTGAGTCTGCCTGAAAATAATCAGCTGGGGCTAAGAGAGATGGGAGGGAAAGAGAATTCATTGTTTAGCTGTATAATGCAAGTGGAAAAGAGAGAAACTCCACTGGGACTGATGGCCAGGGCAAGGAAGGTTTGGAATCTCAACCAGGGGCCAGATCTTCCAAAGCCCTATGTGTGCCGACCGCCACCTCTGCCATGGTCTGACACTACCTTCCCCAGCCCAGGTATCACCGACCCCCGTGACCTGCCGCTAAGCCCAGGTGGGAGTTCAGTGTAGCGCGCAGTGCTGCCCAGCAGTTGAGTCCCCCAGCGAATGGAAACCTGCCTGCCGGTCCTGTGCATGTATTACTGCATCTCATTTCTATGGCAGCCCCAGAGGTAACTACCACTGTCTCTGTCTTACAGATAGGAAGCTGAGGCCCGTGTGGGGTAAGTGACTTTCAAGGTCTCTCTGCTCCTAGGAGTAGAAGTGCAATGTGAATCCATGCCTCGCAGGCCCAGAGCTCTGACCCCACCCCTGGGTCTTGCTGCCTCTGATGTCAGTCCTTGGTCCCAGGACTCAGCTTTCACCCACGTGCTGCCCCTGTGAGCCCCAGATTTTGACTGCACGCCTGCCTGACACCCTGGTCACCGGGAAATGCCGCCCACCAGACTCAGGGGTCTCGAGAGCATTAGCTCTCTTTAGGCTTTGGTGTGGGCCAGTCCTTCCGATTCACCCTCTCCCCCATCATCAGGCATTCCTGAGTAAGGCAATGCTGAAAGGTTCCCAGGCCACACGGACAGCGGCCCTGTGTCCGGCTGCTAGCAATGCCAGTCCAAATGTTTATGCCTGCCAGTGCACTGGCTGAGAGGGAGCCGTTCTGCTTTGGCTAGCAGTGCATTTCTGATTATAACTGTTCACCGAGGCCCCCAGAAAGGTCAGCTCTGGCAGTTTCCCTTTCTGCCCCCAGCCCCACAAAGCTAGAAGCCTCTGGGCTGACTGCTCTGCGGCAAGACAGCAGATTGGGGCTGCTGCAGGGCATCACAGGAAGAAAGGAGAGGAACTCACTACACATACCAGGCTCGACTCTCTTCGAGGTGGAGGTCTTGTCCTTAGGTTCGGGGAGCCTAAAAGAGACAAGGTTCATAAATCCCAGTCCTACAATGAGCAACGGGACCTGCACCTGCCTTCCCTAGGGGCACCCACCACATAGAGGTGGACCCGATGCCCAAGTCACCGTGGGCAGGGAAAGCACAGACCTTAATGGCTTCCCGGGCTGTGTTTCGGGGGATCCATGGAGCCCGTGTTACGTGCACAGTGAAGTACAGACATTGTGGGCACTGTTCAATCCGACTGTCAAAGGTAGGAGCAGAGAGTATGTCTATTTCCTGCTCACTCCTAAGTCCCCAGCAAGAGGGTGCCTGTTGAAGATCTCCCAATTGGCAGCCTGAAAGGTTTCAGGCAGGATAGCCAACTTAACCAAGTTCAAGGCTAGGCTGAAAAAAGAACTTTCTTCCAGAATGCAAGAATGGCAGGACACAACCCAAAGCGGGAATTCAATACGGACGATTTGGTCTCAAGCAAAGGGGCCAGAGGTTGAAGGTGCCAGAGACCCCAGGTCTGCAGTCCTTGGGGAAGGTGCTGTGAAACTGCCTCCAATTCCTAGTCTCTCAGGCTCTGAAAACTGGTGGACAGGGAGAGGGAAAGGGAGGCTAGACCCAGATGTCCTTCCAGAAGGAAACGTGGTGGGGTCCCACACTCCCTGGCTTCCCATACAGCCAGGCCCCCCCTGTAAGAGCAGCCAGAGGCTGGCAAAGGCTTACTGATCTGGGCCCTCTGTGGGGCAATCCTGGCCACAGCCGGGGAGCCCTGGGCCAGTCTGGAGATGCTCCTCTCTGGGACACCTGAGGCGCTGCCGTTGGAGGCGTTGCAGAGGATGGGCAGGCTGATCTCCTTCTTTGCGGGCGCCTCGGAGCCCTCGCCTTCAGTGGGCAGAGTCTCCTTGTCCTTCTTGTTCAACAGGTTGCTTATCTCCATGATGTTCCCGATGATCTCCACGGGGCCCGCGAGGTTCTTCTTCCGGGTTGGCAGGTCGTCCTTGGCCTTCTTCAGGTAGGATGCGGGCGCCCAGCCCTCTTTGCCCAGGTACCTGTGGGGAGGGGGTCACACCAACGTTAGAGGTCTGGTGCTTGGCTTCACTCTCTCCTCCCAGGCTCCGGGCTCCATCTGGCCCTGCCCAGCCAGCCTTTTCTGTCACGCTTTGGGGAGACCTGGCAACCAACCGAGGGGAATTCTAGAGAGAAGAAATGAGACGGTGTGAAGGTGGTGCTCAGGGTCCCACAGCCTGCGGCAGCGATGCAAAGCTTTTAGGGTTCTCAATGCTAACGAGCAATCGGCTGTGCCACGCATGTTATACGCCTGCCACCACTGCCCTACAGGAAAGAGAAGTGCCAGAGAGGAAAGAGGTGTCACAGGTCAAAGTCCTAGGGTATGGGGCTGAGACAGGTTTCTTCCCTGGAGCTCAATTTGTTTCTTTTCGGCAAGATCAGAGGTAGAGGAGCTGCTAAGATGTGTCCAGAGGGAGACACATGGAGAGCAACTCGGAAGATGTGTATAAAAAAGGCTGATGCACGGGCGAGGGTGCTGGTGCTGCTGCAGGGAGAGAGATGGACTGCACTGGCAGGGTAAGTCCTCGACGAGGCTAACGGTAACATTTCAAGCTGGTAGGTCAAGGACCGACTTCAACTTGTGATCTGAGGACAGCTGATGATCTGGTTAGGAAAAACAAGTAAGGGAGACCTGGCCTTGCACCAGAGTAAAATTTTTTTGGTACCGGGGATCGAACTCAGGACCTTGTGCTTGCGAGGCAGGCAGCAGAACCACTGAGCTACATCCCTGGCCCCAGAGTAAAATTCTCAAAAAATGAGTCGTGAATGTTTATCTAATCTTGGGGGTTGAGAAAGCTACTCTAAGTGGGACTTAAAAGCAGAAACCACAAATGGCAAGATCAAAGCACATGACAGGGTGAAATGAAAACCACGGATGCGGCAAAACAAAAACAAAACAAAATGAAACAAAACCAACAGCTCATTAACAAAAGCAAAAGGCAAATGATAGGGATGGTTTAATTTTGGGGATTTGATGACTCCTTAAGACAAGTGTCTCCCCCTTTTATGCCCCCATGACATTGGGCTTTACCCAAACCCACCGGGAGCTCACTTCCTATCTAGCAATCGCTGGCCAGTGCCCCCACGTCTGGCTTGCAATGTCCCCATCTGCACTCCGGGCCACATCGTGTCTCTGGAAAGACTCTTCCAGGCCAGATGCCTGACACCTCCCCCCTCCCCCAAGTGGCCTAGCTCTTTGGGAGCTTGTTAGGTACAAGAACAGAAAGCAAGCTGACATTCCCATCACCATGTCTGAGCTTGCCAGGAGCTCGGGTAAGCGACTCCTGACAGCTGTGCCACAGGCACACGTGGTCCGGCCCAGGCTCACTGCCTGGGGACAGAAGGCAAACAGTGAACACAGGGATGGAAGCTGGGCTTGTGAACGCTCCCAAATGCACCAGGTACACAGAGGCACAGGGTTTCGGGGGTGGATAGAAGCAACGATTAGTGTCCAAAACTGGGCATGGTGGTGCACACCTGTAATCCCAGCACTTGGGAGGCTGAGGCAGGAGGATCATGAGATTTCAAGGGGGAAAAGAAGGAGAAGGAGGAGGAGAAGGAGGAGGAGGAGGAGGAGGAGGAGGAGGAGGAGGAGGAGGAGGAGGAGGAGGAGGAGGAGAAGAAGAAGAAGAAGAAGAAGAAAAGGAAGAAGAGATGGCCCGGGGATTTAGCTCAGTGGTTCCACCGCCTGCCTTCCAAGCGCAAGGACCCGAGTTCAATCCCCGGTACAAAAAAAAAAGAGGAGGAAGAGGAAGAGGACGAGGAGGAGGAGAGGAGAAGAGGTGGAAGAGGAGGAGGAGGAGGAATAGCAGCAGGAGTAACTGGTGTCTAACCTTCCTCTAATCTGACACCCACGGCTTGGAAAAGCAAAGCAAGTAGCAGAGGCCACAGCTGGTGTGGCAGAGCCTGGCCCAGAGTCCAGTGTCCTTCAATCTTGGAAAAAGATGAAGACACCTGCTCTGGCCCTCACCAGTGTCTGTTTGCGTGAACACGTGTGACTCTGGGACAGGGCCTGCGGGGGTGACGGTGAGGCCCACCTATAGCCTTGAGTGCTCTTATTACAGCCCTCGGTGTTCCTTCATGTTACAGGGACAAAGCTTGGCTGCAGGCAGAGAAGCACGGGCACCAGGAGTGGCTGTGTGCCTGGGTTTGACTCCTGTAGCACGGCCCAGACTCCAGAGGGAAGCAGGCTGGAGAGGGAGGCCCCCTGTGTGCGTGCGTGTGCATGTGCGTGCCTGCATGTGTCCAGGGGCGGGGGGTGGGGAGGAAGACAGGAAGTGAAGACCAAGGAAGAGCCCAGAACGCTGCGAAGTGGCATGGCTAAGGGGTGTCTGGCAGCTTCTCGGGGTGGACTTGTGTCAGCAGGGCTTCCTCTGCTCAAGCTCCTGCTGGCCAGAGGAGCAGCCTCGAGACAAGAACTGACTTGGAGCCGCTCAGGCTGCTTTTGCTGGTCATTTTACAAAACTAAAAACCGAAACAAAACAGAATAGCAATTGGCCCTATGGATGACCGCCAGGCGAATGAATGAGGCCGCAGCCTGCCGGGACGCTTGCCGGCCTGTCTCTCGGCTGTGGCTGCTACACTTTTGGTTTGGCCCAGTTTCCACTGCTTAGAGAACATGGAAGTCCAGGGGCAGTGGCTCCGGGCAACACACACCCAGGTACACAGCCCATCTGACAGGACAGAAAGGGACATCTCAGCTCTGAGCGAGAGCACCAGGTGGGATAACGTGGAGCTGTGTCTTACAAGGTCGCAGCAGGGCCCAGCCTCCGCCTGGCCAAGGGCCCTCATCCTGGCCCTCAGCACCGACTGACTTTCAGCACCATCACGCTCTGCCATGCTCAGAAACTGTCCCACAATACTGGGTCACTCTGGTCACGGAGGTGCCACAGCACAAGCCTAGCCCTCCGGCGAGACCACTCAGAACACACGTGCTGCCCACAGTGGGCGTGGTGCTGCCTGTTGTGTGGGCTGTGGCAGGGTCCCCAGAGCCCACCCACGGAGGCCTGTCTCCCTCAGCTGGGGTGCAGTCGAGGACAGGCCAGGGGAGTCCTCACAGTGGAGCATCCCAGGGGAAGCAAAAGCAACTCCTGGAAGCAGGTGTGCTGGGGAGCGAGTCTCAGTCCAGCGACGGGGTGTGAAGTGCAGTTACCTCCAAGGTGCCAGGAAGGCCCCCTAAAAGTGCGACCAGACCCTGCGAGAGGGACCTCTGGTGCCGAGCTGGCCTTGGGCTCAGGCCTCACCATCAGCTCAGCAGGGGAACAGCCCACATCCCCCAGGGATGTGGGCTCTAGAGCCCCCATCCAGGACACTGAGTGCTGGGCCGTGCCAAGACCTCAGCAAGGTCTGCAGACGCCAACGCTTCAGGCCCTGACTGTGGAGCGGGCCAGGCAGCCGAGGCTGGAGGCAAGAAACCCAATTTAGATGTTCGGAACTTTGGCAGATGCCAGGAAGGGACTGCAGCACCGCTGAGGGGGCTGAGCTCAGGCTCGGTTTTCCCAGTCCCCGGAAAGTGGATGTGAGGTGAGCGCCCCCTGGTGGAGCTTCTCAGCCGCGCAGCGATGGGCAAGCGGCTGTCAGCAACTCCTTGGACCAGAGGCGGCTGCGGGGGCCCTCACCTGATGTACCACCAGCCCTCCAGGTTCTTCCGGACCACCTCCACGGTGACGCCCTTCTCAAAGCCGACCTCGTCCTTGCTTTGGCTGGTGTAGGGCTGCACGGTGACGTACTTCTCCTCTGGTGGCCGGGGCAAGAAAGCAAGATTACTTGAGGCTGGGTGTGGGCCCGCTTCCTGTCCTCGGTCAGCGTGCCAAGGAGCCCTAGGTCGGTCTGCTTCTCCACGGCAGGAAAGGACCAGGTCTCAGGGTGGCAGAGAGGTCATGGGGTCGGAGGTCATTGCTGCCCCCCCACGCCAAAACTCTGGGCAGCATGAGGTCAGCTCTCCCCGCCAGGCTGCCAGCGCCTGGCGTCCAGGTGGGGTTAGTCTGAGCCAGAAGTCTGAGGCCGGTGCCAGGCACCCCCGAAAGCCTCGGGGCTGCCCCGCACTCTGCTGAATGTGCTGGGCCCCGTCCTTCATGTACTTGCCCAGCTCCGCTCCTACCTCAGCCCCTCAAATTCCTCCTTGGTCTGGCTTCTCCATGGCTCCAGGGGTGCCTCCTGCCCCTGATAACAGCACATCATTTCCCCAAGGGGGTCCACAGAAACACCAGCTCAGCAGGCATGCTGAAGGTCGAGTTCCCATGGCCGTCGTGTGGGGCTGCCCCAGGCCCAGGCAGGTGGCCCTCAGAGCCTGCAGGGCCACGTGTGCCCCACGGCTCTAGAGCTGCAGGTGCTCGGATGGCTGCCAGCTGGCGCTGGGCCCCGTGTGGTGCTGGCTGTGCTACTCTCGTGCTGTGTCTTTTTGGTGTTTTTGAAATACTGGGGAATGAACCCAGGGCCTCCTGCATGCTAGGTAAATGCTCTCCACCTGAGCTGTACCCCGACCTTTTTTTGAAACAGACTTTTACTACATTGTGACTTCAGGGTCCTGTTGGAGGTTTTCCCGAGGCACCTCAGAAGAGCATGGGGGGCAGGCGTGGGAAGCTGGGGTACTGGGCATCTCCTTGGCTTCCTACAGCTCCTCCTGGGTCCTCTGCTCAGGCTGCCATGTCTACTGGGACCTCCTCCTGTCCTAGGGAAGCGCAGCAGGTGGACCCACTTCCGGCCAGCCAAGGAGACCCTGCCTCTTGGGTGACTCTGCCCAGAGGGCAGCTCAGGGCCTGGGGGAGCACAGTCCCCATCCATCCCTCTGGGAGAAAAAGAAGAGATAGGAAGGAGGTGCAACCTGGGAATGCCCTCGGGAGGGTGCTCCTAGGAGGCAGAGACAGTGGCGGCGAGAGAAGAAAGGCTGTTGATGGCATCGGGGAGAGGAAGGCAGGGCTAGGTAGGGCTGAGGGGCAAAGTGGAAAGCACTTTGATAGCTCAAAACAGCAGAGGCGGCCCCGGCTCCCAGTGTGACAGGCACCCCACACTCCTTGGCAGGGCCCTGTCTGCAGCCCACAGGAGCTGCCTGTGGCCGTCGGGTCCACCTGTCCATTCTCCCTGGATCACTAAGGCACGGTCTTCCGCCCTGGGCTGGGCGGAGGTTTAGCAGCTCACTTTGGGTGGAGGCGGCTGTCCTGCCAGGCCTCGGGACGGAAGTGATGGGCCATAGGCCCCATCTACAATGGAGGCAAAGCAAAAGGTAGGCGAGGACCGTGGGGCCCACTCCTCAGCACACTCTCCCACCACAGGCCTTCTTGGCACCGACTGGGGGCTCCTCCTGGGGCCTTCGGATTCTACCGTAGTCCTGCCCAGGACAGCTGCCAAGCTGCAGAGAAGCCTGCCCAGTCAGATTCTGACCTGGTCTTGGGGGGTCCTACACTCCTCCAGGCCAGCCCTCTGCTCTCCTGCCTGCTCCTGGTCCTGCTCCGTTTTCTAGTGGAGCTCGGCGAAGCCTGGCCCACGTGGCACCCAGAGGGGCAGTGCCAGGCCGGGGAAGCCAGGGCCTGTGGTCCACATTTTGCCTTTGTTCAGCGGGACTATTTTTAAAAGCCTGTGGTTCAAGTAGGAAGCCATCATTACAGTGTTCCTAGGCAAGATCGCTTTTGTGGAGGAAAATGACAGCCCTCCCGGGGGATGATCAGAGGGCCCTGCACCACGACCCGGAGCAGCGCCTGGGCCATGCTGTGTGGGCACCGCCAGGCGTGGCCACAGGGGCTCTCGGGGGCACGCGAGGGGCTGAGGCCACCAGCCACAGGACTGCAGCGAGCTCTGACCTCCGGGGGCACAGAGCCAGGGCCCTGGCAGACCTGGGGCTGTGGCCAGCACATTCCGCAAGTTTCCGGGGTGCTGGTAAGGGCACTGGCTGGCACGGAGGCCTGTCCTGCTCCACTCACTGTGCGGGACTCAGGGAAGCAGCATTCAGGGTCCTGGGCCCTGGCAGGGCAGGGCGGTCAGGCCATATCTTTCCATTCTCTTGGCCACTCGGTTTCCTGCTCTGGTTAGCTCTGATGGTTGGGCTGTGGGCAGGCCACGTGGGTCTCAGGCCTCTCAGCTCAAGGTGAGCCGGGGGACAAGCAGAGACACCCTCCCCGGGACCACAGGACAAGGGGCTCGGGGGTCCAGGCGAGAGAATGCCCGGGGTGAGTCACCCAGGTGGCCAGGGTCTCGGGGAACCAGGTCGAGAAGCAAGCTGTGAACTCAGGCCTGTCGGGGCTTCTGGGAAGCGCTGGGCCTGAGCACCCCTGCCTGCCTGCTGAGGGCCAGCCAGGCGGCTGGGGGCGGGGTGTGGGGCAAACAGCCTGGGCTGGTTCCAAACCACAGCACCTCCTCTTTCCAAACGCTTTCCCCTCTGTCAGCAGTCTCTCCACTCCCTCCCGGCCCACAGCTCAGCCTCCTGAGTCAGAGACAGACAGGGGGAGACCTTTGACTGCAGAGGCCGGTGGCTGCAGGACTGGAGCGGAGGCCCCGGAAGCCACTGGTGACCCCTGCCCCTCCTGCAGGTCTGCAGTGCCTCTGCCAGCTCTCTGCGTGCCATCGGCTGCCTGACTTCACCCCACCCCTCGGGCCAAGGCCGGGAAACCGCTGTCCAGGGCTCTTATTTTAACAGAGAGAGGCAGAGCTGTGGGCTTGGGCGTGTTCAGGGCGGACGCTGCCGAGCTGTGTGTGCAGGGGTCTGTGTCTGGAAACACTGCCTATATGTGTGCAGCACCAGGGATGGTGTATGTGTGTACTTGTGGGTGTGGCCGCAGAGGTGCATAACCTGTGACTGTGGACATTGCACCCGGGGCACGGCTACCTGTGGGTCAGTGTGCATAGGACGGGACACTGCAGTCACACTGGCCATGCGGGGTGTGGACATCACTGGCTGCGTCTGTGCTTGAGGAGGCAGGATCATGTGTGCGCTCAGCACCTCGGGGGACACACCTTCATCCCTGCTGTGTGACTCGGCCCACTCTGCTCTCCTCGGCCACCAAGCCTCGCCCATGGCTGCGCCCCAGCCCGGCCCGGCCTTCCAGCTGGGCGGCCTTTGCTTTACATTGGGCCTGCTGCCCTTTCTAGAGCTTGGCCCTCTGCCCTGCAGGACAAGCTGGGTTCCTCCTGGCCAGCGCTGAGCCTGGGGCCACCCACGAGTCCAGGCTTCCTGCTGCCTCAGGCACCGAAATGCATGGAAACCAGCTGAGGGTGGGCTGGGGGTGGCCTCTGGGTTCCAGAGGCCAGGGCTCACTAACACCCCTCTCGGGGATGACAAGCTGCCTCCAACTGTGTCCTCACCCCAGGGAGCACAGGACAGGAGAAACTGGCCGCCCTCGCCCAGGGCCAGGGTGCTGTGGATGTTTCTGAGTGCGTTCAGGAGCCTTCTCTCCTCACCCGCCAAGTTCCTGGGTGTCGGGAAGGCTCTGGGCCAGCCAAGGTCTCTGCTCCAGCATCAGCCTGCGGCCATGGCCTCCCTGGAATCCTCCATTCAGCCCTTCCTCCAGTCCCAAAGGCCACTGCCCTTATCAGCGCTGGTGGGGGCTGTGTTCCGGGGCCGGGCTGGGTCTGGCTTCCAGGTTAGGTCTGGCCGGGACTGCCCTTCCTAGTTTGAGTGCAGCTGGCTGAAGGAGGACAGGGCGGCTCCTTCTTTCTACTCGGTTCCCGAGCAGCTGGCAGGACAGAGTGGGAGCCTCACAGGGACAGGGCCTAGGTCCCTTTGGTCTGCAGCGTCCAGGGCAAAGGTGGCCTACCTTAGAGACCCCGATCTCCCTCTTCCCTGACCTCCAGGCCGTCTTCCTTTCTGCGGTCCTAGGGCCTGTGGCCCCCACCCCCAGACCATGAGCAAGCTAGAGCCGCCTGGCGCCACCCCGATTCCCAAGCAAGGCCCCTCCCCACTCCCAGTGGGATCAGGAAGGCCTGGCGGCGCATCTGGGTGACTTGGGAGGCCCAGGCAGCGCGTGGGGAGAGCAGCGAGTGTTAGTGGGAGGTGGGCGGCAGTGGCAGGGGAGCAGCAGGCGCCACGGTCACCTCGGCTGTGCTGCCTGTTGACCATTCCGCCCAGGGTCCACCGGCGATCCAGGCGCCGCTGATAGGCCTTGCGTCTCTTGGACACTGGTGTGGGAGGTGGTGATGAGCACGCGGCCGACATGAAGCGGAGAGAAGGGAGAGGAGGATGAGATGTGGGGTGGAGGAAGGGTGGAGGCGGGGAGGGGCCGGCCACGCTCCCAGGGCGCCGGGGGCCCAGCGGCTGGATGGGCACCGATGGCTGGCGTGTGGGGAAACCCGAGCCTCAGCCTGAGGCCCCACATGCACGGGTGGGCTGAAGGGTTCAGGGTTTCAGCACCTGAGACCACAGGTGCTCCTCATGCCAGCCCCACAGAAGGCTGCCTGGCTGCGGCTGCAGGGCCGGGGAGGCCGCCGGGATGCCGCCTGAGGCCCCACTCCCCACTCCCTCACTCACTCACTGAGTGTGACTTTGCCGCCACGGGCCAGGGCCAGGCACCTCAGGAGAGCCCAGGCCGCTTCCTTGCAGCTGCCCGCCCACAGCTTTGCTTCCTCCCCCGTCCCCACTGGGACCTGCGATCTGTGGACGGCCGAGACTTTGCCTGGCACTGGCCACAGACAGGGCTGCTGAATGAAACACAGACGGATGCCTCAGCCCCACGGTGCTCCTTCCCGCCCCTGCTTTGGGTCCCAGACAACAGAGGCCGCGCCTGCCAGCTGCCCACTGCCCAAGACCCCTTGCTTTGACCGTGTCCCTGGGCGGACCCTGCCCAGGTCCTCTGCTTGCCAGGCCCCAAGTACCCGGTGCCTAGCCCCCAGCTCGAGATGCCTGCCATCCCACAGGACTTTGGGGGAAAGGACACTGAACTCTGAGGTGGCAGCCGACGCCACCTCTGGGCACTGCAGGGGGAGGCTGCCCAGCTGCCGGGGCCTCTAGGAGAGGCTGGTGGTAGAATGAATGTGAAACTGCCCAGACCCACTTGGACTAACCCCACCCAGCCATCTGGGAAGTGTCTGCTCCACCTGAGAGGACAGTGGCTGTGTGACCTGCCCCTTCTGCACAGGCAGCCCAGACAGCAGGGCAGGAGGTGCGAGTCCAGGCCAGCCCACTGCCAGTGAACTGACGCTGCAAGGCCTGCGACCCCATCTGTCGTGGGTAACACTTCCTGCCCTCGTGGGGCCCAGACAAGGGCTGGCAGGACCTGGGGACGCTAACTGGGTCCTATGCAAGGTGTCCCAGTGGGGCTGGGTGTCAGGGCTACCGTGGCTTTGTGTGGAGACAGCTGCACGATGCTGGCCCCAGGGGCCACCACCCGGTGCCCAGCCTCACTCCCTGCATGCCTGCTTCAGTGTGAGCCATTCAGCGACGACCTCGCCTGAGCTTCCTGGAAGGCCTGTGTGGCTGGCTCTGGCCCCTCTTACGAATGGGGAAACAGAGGCCCAGGGTGCCGAGGAGCCTTCCCAATCACACCGACCACGCGGCTACAGGTGGCGAGTGGTGGCCAGAGCAGTGGCCAGAGCCGTGGGTCTGGGCAACCAGCCGGAGCCCTCTGCGGTCTCCAGGAGAGGCCTGGGGGTGCTGGAATCCACACTGGCCACGTGTGGCCTCAGACGCAGCAGAGGGGGGCACCAGGGCCGCATGCACGCGTGTACACAACCTCTGCACACTGAGCTCCACACTGGCTCTGCCTGACTCATACTCCATCGAGGTCAAGGTCCTCCACACCCTACCACCACCCAGCCTCCACCACGGCCTCCACGATCCACTGGCCCCCTGCCCTGTCCTTCCTCTGTGGCCTCTGCAGCCACACATTCTCCTTGAGTGGGTCCCCAAGTGACCTTTCCTGCTGACAAGCAGATGCCTCGGCAGGTGGGGAGGCCCCGGGGCCCAGGGCTGGTGAGGATAGGCACTACCTGTTTTGAAGCCTCAGCCCTGTAGCTGGAAATGCAGGGACAAAAACAGTGTCCTCCCAGGGTGGTGGAGAGGGCATGGAAAGCCCTGGCCTAGCACCTGGGCTCTGAACGTGGACCTAGGCAGGTGAGACCTCGGGGTTGCAGGGCTACTAGGGCAGGGCAGCTCCAGGCCACGGGCCTCCAACTCGGCAGGGGTGTGGTGGGAGCAGAGGGCTGGGTTGCAGGCCAGGCCCCAGACCTGCCTGTCACAGGGGATGTGCACGGCAGAGGCCCAGCTTGGATCAGGGCCTGAATGAAATAAAGCGCTGGCCCAGGGGGAAGGGTGGGGCCCCAGCCCCAGCCCCAGCCCCAGCCCCAGCCCCAGCCCCAGCCCCAGCCCCAGCCCCAGCCGCAGCCAAGAGCCCGCACTCAGGACCACTGAGGAGCTAGCTTGGTGAGCTGCTCATTTTGGCCTGGGCAGCAGGAGAGGGGTGTAGGAGCAGCCTGGAGGTGGCCTGAGCCCTGGTGGTGGGCCTCCATCCAGTGGCCTCTCAGACAAGCCCCCAGACCATCCCCACTGGCTGCTAGGGGAGGAGTCCCCAGGAGGTTTGCAGGGCCTAAGGAGCATGCAGCTGGGCACGGAGTCCACAGACAGGCTGCCAAGGCCAGCGTGGGCCTGGGCTGCTCTCATCCCTGAGACCTGGCTGAGGGTCCCCAGGTCACAGGCTTCGGAGCAGGACAGACAGCGGAGTAGCGTGCACACAGCCTCTGGGGGTCGTCCTTACTGTGGGAGGCCCGGTGGGTGCTGGGAGCAAAGACAGTCACTGTGAGGCCCTTGATGAGAGCCCAGGAGCCTGTCCCAAGACTCCCCCACCCTCTGCCCCAAGTCACCAAAGCCTGAGGCCCACACCTCGAGAATTTCCCCTGGTATCAGCTCCTGCTGGAGCCAGCAGAACAGGCCTTGTGGGTCAGCCTCAGAAGGGGTTGGGGGCCCAGCTAGCTCACTTTGCAGGTTCAGGTGGTTTCGGGGGGAGAGTGGTAGCACTGTCTAACCCCCGGAAGGGGCTGAGCCCAACCAGCTCCACCACCTCACCCTCACCCCTGGCAACAGCCCTTACCTTCCCCAGTCCTGGAGGTGTGGATGTCTGAGTCATCCCGAGTGCCATTCTGGGCCTCCAGGTAGGTGGCAGGAACCCAGCCTTGCTCCTCAGAGGTGCTCACGAACCACCAGCCTGCAGAGGGACAAAAGAAGGCAGGCCATAAGTGGCCGCAGGGTGGTGGAGGACCAGGAGCGGCCGAGGGCGGGGACCGAGCCAGACGGCGTGGGCACCTGGCAAATGCTGGCTCACGGCCCTGTCCTGTCTCAGGCAGAAAAGCCCAACCCGTTCCCCAAGACGGGACCTCACAGGCCCTTCATTCTCATACACGCCCAATGAAAGCAGAACTAGCGGTGCTTCCTATGTGTGGAAGGCCAGGCGTGCGCAGAGCATGTAGGACCTCTCAACCCGTAAGCGCCCCTGGTGTGGCCGTCCGGCTCGCAAGCCGTCCAGGCAGCAGCCTTACAGACCCTCTCTGGCGCCCCGGCACAGGTCAGCTCAGGCCCCTCAGCTGCTCTTGGTGGCCCGCGAAGTGCGATGCCACTTCAGTCATAGGAAGTGGACACTTCGTCCTCGCTGACCCCTGACAGCCATGGCCACACGGTGAAGGCCCATTAAGACTCTGTGTTCACTGCTTTGCCAGTTCGTTCAGACAAGCACTTACTGAGCAAAGTTCTTGAGCACCCAGGCACCAAGACCCGCCACCCCACTGCTGAGTCCCTACCTGGCAGGTCCTCTCCCCGGGCTCTGGCCTTCTCATCCCTTCCTCCCTGACACTGGCCCCCGCCAGTGGCTGTCTGAGGAGGGGTGCATTGGAGGTCCTCCCAAGCACCCCTAGGAGGAGGCTTTCCAGTGGCCAGTTGGCAAAAAGAAAAAACCAACAGCACCACACGGCTGGGGAAGCCTCAGGACTTTTCCCTTAGAATCCAGGTCGCCTCCTAGGTCTTCAACTAGGGTTAGGGTTAGGGTTAGGGTTAGGATTAGGATTGCTAACAGCGGTTGGGCTGGACCTGAATGCCCTGTCCCTACCGGCCATACCTCTCTGTGGGATGCTAGCTGCCTGGCCTGCAGAGCACTGGGAATTTGCCCTTCTATGTCTCATTTTCCTCCTGTGTAGAGTTCGGTCTAATTTTCTCTGAGGCACTGGCTCTAATCCCATTATCCAAGGCCTCTCTGGCTGCCTGGCATGGCCCACAGATTATCCATCTCTGCCTATGGTAAGAGAGAGTGGGTAAAAGTCCCTTCCTGAAAAGCTCCAGGTCTGTCTCTCTGCTCCCTGGACCCATCTCCCTTCCTCCAGCCTGGCCCATGACCCCCCTGACTGAGGACGTCTCCTGACCTGGCCCACACGGGCCAGAGAGAGGCACCCCGGGTCCACGAGTCAAACCACGGGTCGGGGAGAGCTGGGGACACACACCCATTATTGGCAGAAGCGACTGCAGGTCTAACTTCCTGTTTTTCCTGCTTTGGCTCCACACCCTGTGTGCCCCAAGACTGCTCACCTGGGCTGCTCACGCCTGTGTCCCCTCCTGCCATGTTTATTTCCCTAATAGGCCCACGGTGACACATACCCTGTGCAGAGAGACTATGGAACCTTGCTTGGAACTGGAGGGCTGCACCCCAGCTCTGTGCTGTGCAGCTGCTGCACCTCCAGGGCACATTTGTTCTCCTTTAAGCTGCACCCTAAGGACCGTCGCCCTCCTGCATGGGCTTTCAGCCAGCACTGCAAGGGGGCGAGGGGTGTGACTGGCAGGCAGTGGTTCCTTGGTCAAGGAAGAACGGAGGCCTGAAAGCGCTGAAGTCCCTGTGCGACTTGTGGGCACAGGCAGGTGCTGCCCCCATCCGTGGGGACAGTGCCCCCTAGGGCACTCTCTGGACACCCACTGGCATTCCCCCACCCCCGGGGTTGTCAGGGCAGCACACACCTGCACTCACTCGTAAGCCTAGGAACTGACAAGGTCGGAATGGGCACTAAGCATACCTCAGGGCTAGCAGAATCAGAGCTCACTTTGGGGCCAAGGTCAGGCCGGGGGAGGTGGTCCTGGGCGCTGAGGAACTGCCACCCAACTTCTGGCTGCACCTTGGATGTTTTGACATTTGGATTAATGGAAGAGGCCACGCCTTACACTGTCGGCCCCTGGGCAGAAGGCTGGCAGGACCACTGCCCACTGACACAGCCGGAGGGGGTCTTCCTGTCATTCTCTCTTGAACTAAGACGACCCTGAGTACTGCAGCTGGTCGAAGAGGGCTGGGGCCGTCTCCGTGTGGTGTGCATGGGGGTTCCTCTGGCCATCCTTTGTGGAGACAGCCAGCAAAGGCAGAAGCCGGGGCAGCCCAGGAAAGGCAGCGCAGTGGATGGTGGCAGGGGGCACTCCAGCTGCTCCTCAGCACTCGGCTTGGGATGAAACCCTTCCTTCCCTTCCTCTGCCAGAAAAATACTAGGCAGAATACTTGGGCTAGGAAAATACTCTGCAGGCTGTGTGGGCCACCTTTATCCTGTCCTCTGACCCTGTCACACATGGGGCCACTGAGAGGGTTGCCTGGAGCTCACTGCCATCCTCCCTGGTTGCTCAGTGGCTATGCCTGATGGAGTCCCCAAAGCGCCAGAGGGAAATGGACTTTGCAAGGGTCCTGCTTGGGATGTCTCCTCCCTTAGCCTCTGGGGGATTCTCAGGAACCCCAACAGTCTGCCAGGGAGCACCATCCCGGCTGGTTTTCCGAAAACCCTGGCTGGACACGTGGAACAAAACGCCCTGCCTCCCGGGGCTTGTACACACAGCCCAGCCGCCTTGAGCACAGAGGTGGACAAACCCAGCCAACTTCTCGTGCCGGGCCTGCTGTTTCTCTGGATGCTGCGATGCCCAGGGACAGGTCTGTGACCCAAGCAAGGGCACTCAAGGGTTTTCCAGGGACCAGCATGGGTGCTTTGATGATCTGAACCCCGAGTCCCACCTAAGGCTGGAGTCATGGGAGGGGTGTGGGGTCGGGGCTGAGAGCGTGGCGGAGCCAGCCCGTCCTGAGCGACATCTTCGGGGCTTCTAGCTCCACCGTGCCAAAGCCAGACTACTCCACTTCGTTGCAATGAGCCAAGGAGCTTCTACTGCTGCTCAGCTGACTGGGAGCTGGGGTTCAGTCATCTGAGATGGAGTCTTCACAGGCACCCTTAACCAGTCATCACCAAGCACGACTGATGCACCCCACGGAGACAAGTCCGCAGCACAACCTTCGACCACACACCCCGGCAGTGGGGCACTGAGTCCTCTGACTCCTTCTGGGGTCAGTCACCAAATCCTGCTCACCAGGAGAACGCCCAAACCCCAAGGATCAGTCACCACGGTTCCCAACGCGGGTCACTTTTAGGAGGCGCCGACAGCCGAGGTGCTCACAGGACTCCCCAGGCCCAGGTTCTAACGCCAGCTCAGCAGCAGCTCCCCCACCCCCCGACTCTTCCCACAGTGACCTCCCAGGGCCCGTGCCCTGGACCAGCCGGGGTCCCGTAGGTGTTGGAAGTGCCCAGGCCGGGCCTCATGTGGGAGTCCTTCTTCCCAGGAGCAGGATTCCCAGGCTGGGCCCGGGCTGGGGCCAGGGATTTTATTGTCACTGGACACAACAAGAGGTGCTTCGAGGAGGCACAGCTCGGACACACAGGTCCTCTTGAGTACTGCCCAAGATCCCTTCACAAAGAGCTTCTTTTTCTGTCCCTTTTTTTTTTTGGGTACCGGGGCTTGAACTCACATCCTTGTGCTTGTGAGGCAGGTGGCGGAACCACTGAGCTAAATCCCCGGCCAAGAGCTTCTTTTTCTACACCAAAGAATGCCCACGCCAGTGCCACCTCCCTCCCCGGTCTGTCCACACTGGGAGGCCACGTCCTCCCTTTCCCTGTGTGAGCCCCAGGTCCCAGGAGAGCAGGTGACCGAGTCTCCGGGAGGCTGGATGGCTGCGTTTACTTGGACTTGGCCTCCAAAGTCCCCCTCAGCGGAAGCTAAGCAGGCGAGGCCCCTCCGCGGGCACAGCAGGGCTTTCCGAGGAGGCCAGGGAGGTGTCCCCTTCGTAGGAGACTGGGAGGCCTCGAGCCCTGCTTTCCGGGGGCGCTATCTCCCCCAGGCCGGGGGCCTGTGTGTCCGGGCTGCTGGGAGGCAAGTCCCTGAGTCTGCTGTCCTCTTGCTGTCACCCTCTCCCTTCGGCACGGACCTTTCTCCTTGTCCGGAGGGCCTTAGGGTCTCAGGATTTGGGTGTCCTCTCCCCTTACTTCTCTGGTGGGAACCCTCCCTTCCCAGGCGCAGAGTGGAGGACGGGTCTGCCCTGGAGGGCAGCAGGGCACTACCGGGCCTGGTCCCTCCTCCTGCACTACATCTGCCGAGCAGAGACGGGCCCTGGCGAATGTCACTCCTCTCCTCCACCAGGGCCTATGTTTCTGCAGGGCCAGAGGCCAGGACCCAACCCTACCCAGGAGGCAAAGGCCCAGAGGGAGTGGTGATGTCCCCTGTCGTTTGCAGCTGGCTTTGCTCGGTGGGCCTCAGGGACAATCACTACGCAAGGGTCCAGGGGCCACCGAGAGGAGAAGGCGTCAGGAGGGCTGAGCAGCTCGGGGAGACAGCCCAGGCAGCCCAGGACCACACCCTCTCCGTGGGCAAGGTCTCAGCCTCAGCTCACTGATCCACCTGCCTGGTCACCTGAGGGCGTGGTGGGGAAGAGAGGAACTGCCAGTGACACACGGCAAGAGCAAGAGCAAGAGAAGGACTGAGGCGGAGGAGCTGAGAGACAGTGAAGCGGCTGGGGTCTTAGCCTTTCCGAGAGGGGGCTGAGTCTGGCTGGGGGAGGCAGGAAGTGATGGGCACTCCCGGTCCACTGCCGTCCCCAGGGCGACCAGGCCACAATGGCCTCCTTAAGGATGAGGATAATGAGCTCATTAGGGCCAGTGGGAGGCCAGCTGCACACAATTAGGATGTTAATAAAGTCCTCCAAGGTCACAGCTCAGTGTGGGACAAAGCATGTGGTGAGGAGGGGGACCCCGCTTCTTCCTCTCCCTCTCAAATCCTCCCAGTCTTTCCAGATGTCAAGACGCATCCTCCATGAGGCCCCAGTCCTCCCCTCGCTCCTGGCCCTGCTCTCCCGGGGTTTGGTCCACTGGTGCTTCTTCGGCCTTTTTGTAGGACAGACCCAGGATTAGATGCTAGCCTGCCCACTTCCTAGTGGGTGACCTGGAGCAAGTCACTGCCCTGAGACTCACTGGCTACCCAGCCCTTCAGGGTGAATCAGGACACATGGTACAGTCAATGGCCGGGAGCTTTTCGCGCGGTAAGTATTTACTGAGCAACTGGCGTGTGCCAGGCGCTGTCCAGGCAAGGACACCCCTACCGCAACCAACACACGCCAGGACTCAGGCTCCCTCTCCAGCACCCGGGCACAGCAGCTGCTCCTTAAGCTCCTTACGCACTGGCTGCTGAGGCTGCAGCAGAGGCGGCTTCCCATGGCCGGCCACAGGCCCACAGTGCAAACCCAGAGGACATGGAGTCAGCATGAGACCATCCTGGAGGCCGGGAGACCCAGCACCTTCAGGTGCTCTCCAGGCCTCGCCTGGTCCTTGTACTCACTCCAAGCCCTTCCATGTGGTCTGACACCAATCTCTTGCAAGCTGAGCCTGGTGGACCACGAAACTCTAACCCAGACCTAGTGTCGGGGATGTAGCTCAGCGGTGCTGTGCCTGCCTGGCAAGTGCAAGGTCCTGAGTTCAATCTGAAACAATCTAACCCAGGCCTCCTTGGGTTCTCAGATCCAGGCAGGGAGGGTGGGTTGTGGAGCCATCTAGGGTCTTGGATGTTTGGCTTCTGGTGGTCTGGAAGCCCCTCCTCCCAGAATCCAAACTGGCACCCTGGCCTGCTGCCAGCATCGCCTCCATTCTGGCTCAGACCTTGTCCTCTGGAGAGGGAGCAGGGTGAGGGCTGGTGAGCACCAAATGGGGAGGCGGAAGTGCTGGGCATGTGTCACAGCACTGCCCACCTGGCCACACCACAGCTGGCATGTGGCTGGGCCCTGAAGGGCCACTTCTGCCCTGGACCCAGGCTGGCCCCTTCCTATGACCTTGTGAGGGGCTAGAGCAGTGATGGTGAACCTTTTAGAACTTTCCATGATATAGCGAGCCCACTATGGCACGTGTGCCACAGGCTCTCCACCACTGGGCCAGAGAAACTAGAGGTGCAGGCTGCTCACGTGCACTGTGCCTTTAAGAACAGCAGAAGCAGCCCTCCCTGGGCCAGGCCTCCCCTGGTCAGAAGGCTCTGTCACTGAAGCCTTCTGCCAAGACACACTCCAGCTCTCAGCATGCGGCGCCTCGGTCCAAAGAAAACAGGAGTGGCTCTGGAGTGGGTGAGAGGCTCCCAGGCCCCCTGTGCACCCACACAGCCCCTGCCTTTGCGACCCACTCACCTGCCCTACTGCTAGCAAACCCCCCGCCCCCCGCCCTGTTGACTCGGCCCTTCCCTCTCCCACTGGGGCCCCAGAACCTTCCCTTGGTGCCTGGATTCCAAGACCATTAGCACAGGCTGCTATGTCACCATCTGGAAGGCCCTGTCGAGTCCATGGCAAAGATACAGCAAGAGCTGGACCGCTGCGGCCTCTCCCGCCTGGCCTCAAGCCTGCCCACCTCGCAGGATGAGCGCAGAGCTGGTCTGGGGTCAGGCCAAGCCCATGCAGCTCCAGTGGGTCTGGGAAGGCCAAAGTCAGGGGCAAGAAACCTAGAAGGTGGTCAGACAGACAAAAGAGCATGTGCAGGCCAAGAGGGGCTTGCAACAGAGCGATGGGCAGAGGAGGGAGACGGGCGTTAGCAAGGGCTGCTGGGCCAGGCTGCCTGGCATCACTTCTTAGCTGATGCATGGGGGCAGGGACCTCAGTTTCCTCCTCTGTGTGATGGGCCTGGGGCAGCACCCCCACCTCACAGCACTGCTGGGGACCAGATGAGTCAGTCCCCAGAAGGGACTCACAGAGCACCCGATTCCCAGCCAACTGCACAAGCCACAGGGAATTCTACTGAAGGAACAATTTTAAGGAAGTCCAAGTGATGGGGCAGGGGTGGAGACTCTCAGGAGAAGACAGACAGGTGTCCCTGGTACTTAGCCCTGCCTGGGAAGGGCTCTGCTGACCTGACCATGTGTGGGTTTGGTGTGGGGCCACACACAGGCGAGGCCATGAGAAAGCTTTGGGCGCAGGTGGCCCGTCTGCCCCGTCTGCCCCGACCTGGGACATGGTGGCGGCTGACGCAGTGCTTGCTGAGGGAACCCCAGGCGTCCGAGATCAGACGGAAGGATGGAGAGCTGGCAGAGAAGAGCCTCAGACGGACCCGCAGTACAATCTGGTGGGGAGGGGGAAGGGCTGTGGCCGGCAGGGCACGAGCAAGGGCAGAGAGGAAGGGACACGGCTCAAGCTCCTGCCACCACTGCAGAGCCTGTCCCCTGCCCACCCTACTGTAAAGCAGAGCACGGAGGTGCAGCCTGTAGACAGGTCTTAAAAGGCCTGTGAAGGACAGAGGTTGTAAGAAGTAAATCTGAATGTAATGGTAAATCTTGTGCATGGCAGGAGAGGCGGCTGTGGAGAACAAGAGTCAAAGACACCGGAGGAGGAGGAGCGGGGATCCTGGAGGGGATTCGGGGGTAGCGAGGCTTCCGTGCAGTCCCGTAAGGAGAGGTGCATCTGGGAGGCACCCCGCCCCCTCCTGAAGTGGCTGCTGGGACTGGAGGTGCTCGCTGACCACTGACCGTAGGAGGGCAAGAGGCAGCTCTCAGTGGGCCACCAGGAAAGGCTGCCTGCAACAGTGCCCCCCAAACCCTCGGACAGATGGGAACAAAGCCAGAGGACACAAAGTGGGCGGGGCCCTGACTTTCAAGGAAAAATCCAGGGCAGAGATCAGCAACTTCAATGCTGGCTGTGGCCACGGGCAGCACGGGGGCCCCAGGGATGCTCAGAGCCAGAGGGGTCCCACACGACAATGCAGGCTGCGTGGGAAGGAGGTGGAGCAGAAGAGGGGCCAGAACGCTCGGTTCTGAGGCGAGAGCCGGTCCAGAGAGCGCCAGCACAGAGGCCCCCACCCGGGTCCACCTGAGCACCCAGCACCTGGGGGCTGCCTGCAGCGACGCGGGTGTGTCCACAGCGGGTGTGACAGGAGCCTGACCTGCTGGGCGTTTTAATCAGCCAGGGTGAGGACAGACACGTCACCGCGCCCGTGGCAACATCTCACTTAGCGGAAGGGTCAGGCACCAAAGGAGAAGGTCTGAGCAGATGGTAATGACAGGTCCCCCTGACATTACGGAGTCTTACACGGGAAGACGAAGGGACGCGGCTCAGAGCAGTGACTATGTAATTTATCGTCCAAATTCTCTGCAGCGAACAGAGGAATACTGTCAATAATTATGCCCAAGTGCTTGGTACAAAGTGGGAACACCTCAGGCAGCGTGGTTAGTGCCGCAGCCCAGCCAAGGAAGACAGTGAGGGGTCCTGAGGGCCGCAGTGCCTGGAAGGAGGGGGCGGCTGGCGCCAGGTCTGACGCAGGGCAGCACTCACTCAGCTGCGCGCACAGGCCCCTCCCTCCTGTGCAGGCACCAGCGCGCCCCAATTCTCCCCTGCACAGCTCAGCCAAGGAAACCAGGACCCTCCGTCTACCCAGCAGCCCTGACTCTCGTGGCCTTTACCCCCTGCCCCATGAGGAGGAGGCTGATGGGGGGCTTCAGGCCTTGCGGCAGGGCAGGGCGGGGCAGGGTAGGGACACACAGGCCAAGGGGGATTTCTGGCACGGCAGCTCAACCAAGGGCACTGTCAGGTGAGGATGAAGTGGACCAGCATCTCTCAAACTTCACAGCCCCATGCCACCTAACACCTTTGTCATATCCCTGAACCGCGTACTCTGTGGGCCACATCAAAAGAAGTACACACACACAAACACACACACACACACACACACACACACACACACACACATTCTCATTCTCTCTCTCCTTGCTTACTGACGGGAACAGGTTGAGAAATGTGTCATTACGACAACTTCACAGTTGTGCGAACATCCTCACATGCTCTGACACACACCTAGATGGTGCAGGTGTGTCACTCCATGCAGGATAAATGTGAGATATACAAGCATAACGACATACTATCTCACAGTAAACTACAAGGTAAATGCCTGAGCCAGGAACACGACTGTTCATCATTATCAAATGCTACGTACAGTTACATGGCACATAATTACATGTGCTGTGCTTTTCGTGACGGCTAGTGCAGGTCTGAGAACACCAGTACCAGCACAGACATGTGAGGGAAGTGCTGCTACAACACCGTGACAGCTGTGACATCACCAGGCAGCAAGAGTTTTTTTAGCTCCATAAGTTTATGAGGCAACCACAGTACAAGCAGCCCACTATTGAAACGGTATTGTGAGGTGGGTGCCTGTGCTCGAACAGTTTATCTCGTGTGTATGTGTGTGTGTGTGTGTGTGCGTGTGTGTGCGTGTGTGCTGGGGATGGAACCCAGGGCCTCATACACGTGAGGCAAGCACTTTACCACACAGCTACATCTTGGGCTCTCTCTACCTCTCTTAAAATTCTGAGGCAGGGTCATCGTAAGTTGCCCAGACTAGCCTCGAACTTGTGATCCTGCCTCAGCCTCCAGAGCAGCTGGGATTACAGCTGTGCACTAATGTGCCTGGTGTAATCTGTCTTTTTATTTTTCACTTGAATGAGGTAAGTTGTTAAGGAAACCTCATCTCTGCAGTATAAGTGAACAACTGGGATCATCGGCTCCAACCGGAAAAGCACACCGGGCGAAAAGGAAGCACAGTAGTAGGTTCCAGCTGCGCCACAACTGCAGAGCGCCCTCTTTTACCAGGGGAGAAGCATCAGAGGAGGCCTGCAATTGTGGAACATCAAGCTGAAATAAACCCGAAGGCTTGGAGGAGAACAGAATGGGACCAACCTTTCTTACGGTGTGAGGCGGGCAGAAGCGTTGCTTACGGCCTCTGAGACCAGAGACCACCACAGGACCATGGTTGGGGGCAGAGTGCAGTTTCAGAAAACAAATGTCACACCCGCATGCCGCCTACTCCTTCAGAACAGCCGAAGCCATGGGCCGAGGAGAGGCAGGTGACGTGAGAATGTGGACTCACAAGGCCCCCCAGGGTGGGGAGCAAAAGCAAAGCCATCGAAGGACACACTGACCAGTCTGCGTGTTTCTTCCTTTTGCTCTCTTGGCTAAAAATGGAAGCTTCCTGGCCCCAGGACTGAGTTGGTTTCACTAAAGCCATAGGCTGATCAACCCCTCCCTCCCAGCTGAGCTCAGCCCCTCTTCAGTTGGACAATAATAAAACGGGGCAATGGCAACTTTAAAGACCATCTCCATAAACAAAACAAACCCACTCCACAATCTGTCCAGGGCATCCCTCCCTCCACGCTCTCCTTATTTAATTTCTGGGGAATTTTAAATAGAGGGCTTGCAAAAATTCTGCACTGCCTGACGTCAACGGCACTCAGAGAATGTGGATTCTGCTGCGTGGTGAGGGAGCAGCCACCACGAATGCCAATACTTTCCAGGCTCCCTTTCCAGTTGGAACTTGGGAGCCACCGGTGTCACCCTGGAAGACTGGAACTCGGAGGGTCCCCAGAAGAGTGTGTCTCTGTGGGGTCTCTTAACTCTGCGGCTCCCCAAGCCCTCAGGCAGCCAACCTGTTAGCTCATCCGTGGACACCTGTGCCAGTGTTTCCTTAGTACAGTTACTGAAACTGACTTTACTTTCCAAAATGTAAATGTGCTCTTCAGAGAGACATATTTCCGTGCTACATGGAAGGAAAAACCAGTACCCTAAACAGAAGACAACGAAAAATACAGACAACTACGCCTTAAAGTTTAGCAAGACCTTAAGGCAAGTTCCAACAGGACACTAAGGCTGGGTCAGGCTTTTTCTTAAACAAAGGACATCGGCCAGGGTCAGGAAGGCACTGACACCAGAGGAGCCCAAGTGGAGACTCCCATTAGCCCAAGGTGGAATGAAAGAAAAATCCCTTTCACAGAGGGATTCGATGTCATCCAACATGTGTCCACACTGCCCACACCTGCATGGCCCACTCTGGGGAGCAATGATCCTGCTTCAAAAGGAGTCTCGGGTTAAGAATCTTCAGCCCCAGGCCAGGTTTTTAGCTCAGTGGTGCCGCCACATACCTCAAAATCGCAAGGTCCCGAGTTCGATCCCTGGGACAAAAAAAAAAAAAAAGAAAGAATCCAGTCCCTTGGTCTGAACTGAGGTGGGCTGCCAGCAAACTCTGAGGTCTTATGAAATCCACTCATCTATTCTTCTTCTGAAAACAGAGAAATAAACTCACCCACCTACTTATGCTACAGACTTACTCTGAGATAGCAGGAAAAATGCTTTGAAAAGTCTCCAGGTTGGGCCGGGGATTTAGCTCAGTGGTTTTGCCGCTTGCTGCGCAAGCCCAAGGACCTGAGTTCGAAATCCGGTACCAAAAAAAAAAATCTCCAGGTCTTTGGCAGACTGGCTATGACTCCAAGCAATTCAGGAACCAAACGGACTCCTACTTTGCCCCTGATGGAACTTAGTGCCCACAGGGGAAGGCAGCCTGTCCCTGCTATCAGAGAAAGGAAAGGAAAATGATATGCCACTGGATGGTGTTCTTCAGTTTACTCTTTCCAGGAGCCACATGGGCTCCAGATGTTATCCCCATTTAACAGACAGAAAAAGTGAGGGGCGAATGGTCACGTGCTGGCCACAGGTGGCTACTCTGGCAGGGGCATCGGGGCAAGGGCTTTTCTTGGGACTCAGGGGAAATGATCTCCATTTTGCTCTTCTTGCTCCTGACTGTGTTATCTCTGACTCATCGCTGTATTCAGGCCTCTGCGAGGTCCCTGTGATTCTTGCAGGCCTCCTGGTTTCCTACCCTGGCTGTCCCAGGGTTGAGGTCTGACTGTTTCTCTGCTAGACCGAGAGCCCCCTGAAGGCAGAGGCTGGGTCCTGCCCATCCTGGTGTTCTGGACCAAGGAAGCGCCTGGTGAGCAGCTGGTGAGAATGAAATGCAGTGACAGACCGGCACAGGCCTCCTCCTTACCCGGCCTCTCCAGCCATCCAGGCCATCCTGCTGTGTGTCCTCAGAGTCTCTCAGGCCCCACTCCTGGGGTCGGGCAGGACCGGTGCTGGGCCTCTGCTGCCCTATTAAAACCCAGTGGAGCTACTCAGGCCCTGGGTGATGGTCTCTGCTCCAGCTCCTCGGTTTTGGGAAGTAACTCTGACTCTCGGCACCCCCACTTTCTCGGGGACCTGGCCACAGAAAACTGAGGGATACTGGTGCTCGTTGCTCATCTGGCCCCGGGTGACCTAGTAGGCGGACACTCCCCGCCCTGGGAGCTTGAACTCCTCAGTCCTGACAGGTGGTGAGGGGAGCAGGTCCTGGGGCAGAGCGTTCTGGAGCCCTGAGGAAGGAGGCGGGCTTGCTGAATGCCCATGTGGCTACCTCGCATGGCATCCCTCCACAGGATCACCCACGAGTGGGCTTGTCCCTGGCGGCTGGGCTGTGGGGCCTCCCTGAGCTTCACTTTCCCATTCCTCTGAGGGGAGAGGTTCAGATGGAAACAGCCCACTCAGGTTTCTGGTATTAAGTCTCTAGAAAGCAGCAAACGGGTGTAACTTGAGCCCTAAATACCCTCGTCCTGGGATGGCTATCCTGGAGTCTCTGAGGGGTCAGTTTGTGGTGAGCAGAGAGTAGGTTCTCTGAACTCCTTCTGGCCCCATTTTGCTTCTCATCCAGGATTGGACAGGCAGTGCTGATGGATGCTCATGAACACCAATGAGGGATGCAGCTCTTCCTCCACTCTCCTGTCGATCCCTGGTGCCTCCCACCTCAAACACCAGAAAGCGAGGGGGATGCAGAGGGTCCCCTCAGTGGGTCAGAGCAGGTCACCAAGGGCCACCCTCTAGTCCCTCCGCTCCATGACAACTGGGATCAGGTCTTGTGCCCCTCTGACACAGCAGGAGATAAAGGTGGAGGAATGAACGCATGAACGAATGCTCTCTAGCTCCTGACTATACGCTCGCTTTGTTGCTTGGTTCTGGATCTCTCCATTCTCAGTAAGGCCCAGCTCAGCCAATGCCCTACCAGAGGACAGAGCTGGGGTAGGAAGCTGACCTGGCCTGATCTCTGCACCCCCAGCTCTCTGGTTCCACATTCACCCACCCTCTCTGGTGGAGAGATTGTGTTCCAGAGGCAGTTCTAGAGTGCAGAGCCTGCTCGGAGTCGGGTAACAAAGCCGGGGTACAGGTTGGCCACGAGTATTCCCCCATCCCTTTAAATAGGTCTTGGCAGTGGCAGGCCCCAGGTCCGCCCATCTGAGTCCCAGCCCTCCGCATGGCATGCTACAGTGCCACAGAAGTGAGAAACGCCCAGCTCCGGCGTGTCTGGACTGGATGTGGATGCCTCATCTGTCATTCCCTGTCCTCCCTCTGAATCAGAGAACCTGTCCCACTGGGCTCAGGATGCACCCAGCCCCAAGCCTCCACCCCTAGAACGGAGTTTCTTCTCCTAGGGCTCTGAAGTGGTAGGATCACCCTGGGGGCTGAGAGATGCGGACATGGAAGGACGGTTAGGCCTCAGGTCTAGAATCATCCTCCTTGCTGCCATGTCAGTGCTGACAGGAATCTGGGTGCACCGAAAGCAAGTGGAGACCCTTTAGGTCCAAGGAGGCGAGTTTGCGTCTGGCCGTGCAGCAACCCAGAGCAGAAAGAGGACAAACACTCACAGGAAGGCCAGCGAGGCAGGGCCCCTGCAAAGCCTGGGCGGTGTGAGGTGAATTTCCTCCTCCAAGGGGTTGTGCATTCCAATCCCACCCTGCTGGCAACAAGGCCCAGGCTAGCCCCATCTTCTCAGTGCCAGGGAAGAGTGTTCCCACACAGCCTGGCCTCTATCGAGCAGTTCCACCGGAGCATGGAGACTGAGCCGGAGGTGCAGCCGAGGAGGGGAGAGGATGAGAAGTGGCCTTCCCCCAGGGCTGGACGGGAGCCCCAGTATTCCAGTGTGCTGACCTCGACACCTGACCATCTGCCTGCCCCTCACACATGCGGCTCCTGAGCAAGTTGGAGCTGTGGAGGCCCCAGGAAGGCAAGACAGGCTCTGGGCAGGTGGGAATTCCCACTTCACCCAAGTGAGGAACAGAGGCAGCAACGATCCCAGCCCCAGCAGCCATGGGGGTTAGTGGAGCCTCCAGCACTGGGCCTTGGGGACGCTCCCGACTCGCATTGCATGCTGGCCTCCCTTCTGGCCTCCCTTCGAGCCCTGAGCCCTGAGCCCCCGAGCTACTAAGGCTTTCACAGAGAGCTACTAAGGCTTTCACAGATCGTGTTTAACTTGAGAAGGGTGGGGGAGGGGCCAAGAAAACTGCATTCTTCCCCATCAAAGCCAAGAGTCTAAAGCCATACTTCTGGCTGTAAGCGATGCTGATGCCGGGGCTGTTTATGATTATGGCCCTTTGCTGGCTTTCTGGCAGGGCAGTCCTGGAACCCCGAAGCACTGCTGACGGGAGGCACCCTCCCTTGTTTGGATCATCCCATCCTCATGTGACATGACTAAAGACGTCCACCAGCCCCTCTGCTTTCAGCAGTTCTCCACAGCAACTCTTCAAAACATGAAAAAGAGCGGGGAAAGCCACCCCAAACGTCTAACACGAAATTCCACAGTACCGTCCTGGAGAACACAAGACCCACAGCCACCTGACTGGCAGGTGCGGTGAAGGAGTGAGGGAACGGACAGGTCATCCTCATCAGCACTCAGCACTCCCTCCTCCACGTTAGGGGCGAACACATGAGTGCACACACACAAGAACACACACATACACAAACACAGGGATGCACACACATTTATTACACGAGAACGTCCTTTTGCTGTCATAGTACAGAAGACTTGGGGAACTCAACACCATTCCTCAGCTGTTCTTTCCAGAAATTCAATCTGCAAAGCATGTGGTCTCCCAAAGCCCATTCTGAAGGTGTCCGGGGCTCACTCTCCGTGACCCTCGTTACAGAACCGGGACATTTGGTCCACTGACCTACTTAGCGGCTGGGAAGCGCTGGCTGCAGCCCGGCCTGCACGGCCGAAGTCCCCAGCTGCTCCCTGTGCTCTGGGTTTGGCCTGCTTCCGGTGTGCCAGGGCCAAGGAGGCTGCCTCTTGCCCAGCCTGGTAAGAGCACAGTGGTCAGGGGTGGGGAGGCCACCGCTGCCCCTCTTGCTCACCCTTCTGTCCCTCAGATGAGGAGCGCTGGAGCTCAAGGCGGTGAGGCGGCTTGTCTGGGGTCACCGAGTGACTGGTGCCTGGGCCCGGTGCCCAGGCTCTGTGAGCCCTGTGTTCCTTCCACGAAGCACACCACCACTGCCTCTGCTGTGACACCCAGAGCGCAGGGCCAAGTGGCAATCCCTTGACCCAGCGCCTGGAGCAAGGGGTCTGGAGCTGGCCGAAAGCTCCACACGGTCACAGAGAGCTGATGGATCAAGCTGGGCAGGAGAAAAGCCTGCAGCCAGGGCTGCACATGTTGGTGTGAGGACCCCACGCCCTGCATTCTCACCACGCTTGCTTGCTACCCCACCCCCATCACAGCTTCGGAGCTGGGGAAGGCTGGGGCCCCGAGAGGTGCAGAAAATAAATGGGAGAGGCAGTGTCCAGAAACGCCAGGCCTGGGTGCCTGGCCAGCCTCCACAGTGACCTCACTCCCTTCCGGAGGAAGCAGGGAAGGGCAAAGGCTGAGCAGGCAGAACCTCGGCCTCGGTGGACTCACAGCCACGGGACACCCGCCGACCCTGGCTTGTCTCAGCCCCAGAAGAGAAGCGGCATCACTAACGCACGCACGGGCTCTGCTCTGGGTTCACCCTCGGGATGCCTGAGGCCAGAATCACAGGGGAAGGCTTCCCCTCCCCTTCAGATTCCCTCTGGCCTTTTTCCTACCCCAGTGGGGGCTTCAGCCGGACTGAACCCTGACTTCTACCTCTTGGGGGCCTGGGGAATTCACACTGCAAAGCTCTCTGGGGTTTGCCTTTCCAAAGAAGTCCACAGAGCAAGCACCTGGGTCTCCCAACAGGCAACAAACTCCCTTGCTGGCCGTGCGACGGGCAGGTCAGTTCACCTCTCCAGGCTTCAGTTTCCTCCTTGGGAAGATGGGATGCCAATCCCCACCCTGCCTCTCCCCAAGATGTTTTTAAAACTGCACGGTTTTCTATCTCATAGAACACAAAATATTATGATTCAGCAAAATCACCTTGAAAAAAGTCCAGAATCCCCATGAATGCCCAGGTGGCCTTCCCTGCCAGGGACCCTCCCAGCAGGAATCTAAGAGACCAGACGTGCAGGCCCCTGGCCACTGGGCTTAGGTTCTAGGACACAGTGACCCATGGACAGCCTTCGGCAATCCCAATGGGGTGGGTCCCAGCGGAGGGCAGAGGATCAGACCCCGTGTGTGGCTTGTCCTTGGCAGACTTGCTCCGCGTCTGGCTTCCTCACACCTCCCATGGTGCTCCTGGGCCACTGCCCCACCATCTAATCCAATAAAAGCTTAGCAGAGGAAAAGGAATTTTAGCACGACCCTGAGAGTTTCAGCTAAGAAGGGAAATGTAGCTGGGAGTGGTGGCACACATGGCAGTCCTAGGTGCACGGGAGGCCGAGGCAGGAGGATCGCAAGTTTTAGGCCAGCCAGGGCAACTTTGTGAGACCCTGCCTCAAAATAAAATAAATAGGCCTGAGGGGTGTACTCAGTGATGGAGCGCTTGCCTCGCATGCATGAGGCCCCGAGTTCAGTGCCTGTACTGAACGAATGAATGAGCAGAGCAATGAATGAATGGAAATGTAGAGCTGGGGCTAGGACAAGTAAATATCATCAGAATAATAGTTTCATACAGCATATTTCAAACAGCAATGGAAATAAACTTGAGGGGCCTGTGGGTGTAGCTCAGTGGCGCCTTGCCTGCCTGGCAAGTACAAGGTTCTGAGTTCAAACCCCAGTACCAGGGGCAAAAAAAAGAAATAAACTTAGGGTTACATGAGCCAGAAGGTTCCTTGCATTTTTTGGGATTCGAGTTCAGCTCCCAGCACAGGGAGCCCCCCGGAACACTGGCTACTCCACCTTCCCCGATGTGGCAGGGCATCTGAGCCGACTGGGTTCCTGGCTGTGCGGCCAGGATTCTAGGGCAGTACTGGAACCCAAACGATGAGGTTATGGAATCTGAAAAGACGCTGACAGGGATGAGGGGGGCTACACTGGGTCACCCCCGAGCGGCGCCAGCATGATCAGCACCATCACTGAAGCCCAAACGCTGAAGCCTGTCCTGTCCGGCAGCCGTGAGGTCTGCTGGGCAAAGAACAAGGAGGGCGAAATCTGTCAACCCAAATTCCCTGAGGTCGAGACCAGTTATGCTTCCCAGGAGATGACTGCACTTCACTCTGCGGAAATCTGTCGTGAAGAGTGGACAAGCTGCTGTGGGGAGACCTTTTCCCTGTACTTCCGCGGGAGGTGGGAGTGGGGACCTGTCACTTCAAATGGGGACCGAGGCAGTGTGTATGTGCCCGTGCGGGGGCAGGCGGAGGTGTAAGGCAGGTCTGGGTTGGGGAGTCTGCTCGCCTCTGTCCACAGAGCCACGTCAGGTCCGGGTGACCATCCACTCTACTGTCCGACCTAAGCAAGGGGAGGCAAGGCAGACAAGGTGTCCGCTCCTGTTGGGCCCAGACAGGTGGCTGACAGCACTCAGTGCTTACAAGCCCCTGGACACCTCCCTGTGCCCCCACGGCCCTGTGGCCTCCCGCTGCAGGCAGCCAGTGGCCTGCTCTGAGGCCTCCTCTTCCGGCTGGCTCTCCTGCACACGGCTGCCTGGCCTCCACTTTTCTTCTGCTCGGGGCACACACATAGCTGCGTTGCCGTCCTCACCCCAGCACCCTGCACCCCTCTGCCTGTCAGGAATCCCTTTACTCTCCAAGGCCCCACTCAGGGCTTCCTCCTCCCCAGGCGGCCTTCCTGACTACACTAGTCTTTTCCCCTGGCACTCCAGCTCTGCAGCAGGCAGGAGAGCCACCCAGGGCCTTACCTGAGGCCCCGGATCCCCTGCGGCTCCTGCTGTTGGGTGATCAGTGTGACTCAGACTTCTGTCCCCAACCCTTCTTTCTGTCACAGACTGGGAAAAGGACAGCTGGCCCAACAAGAACTCTGGGGGGACCCTGACCTCCAGGGGTTGTCCTGGCCTCACTGCCACGCTGCATACACTGTGCTGCTGTACCCAAACTCCCGCCCCTCGGGCTGAGCGAATCCTCGGAACTCCTGAGTGTGCTCCTCTCTGGCCAGGTTGGGAAAGTGGGGCCACAAGAGGTAAACTGCAGCAGAGCCGTGCCAGTCCAGCCCCCTTGCCAGTGGGCCTCACCCACAGGGTCCCAGTGCAGATGCTCTTCCGTAACGACATGCCTGGTTAATGACTGTTCGGAATCACAACCCGCTGCTTGGACCTATGACCCACTTTCTTTTGTACAGTTCTGTACATCTTGTTTATCAAGCCCATGCCTCTTTTTTTTACAGTACATCTTGTTTCTATAGTACTATAAATTTTGCTGATTATACTACGCAGTACAGTATGGTAGTTTTATGTTCTGTTGCACATTACAATACTGCATGGAAGAGTTACACAAATAAAAGCAAAGTCATCAAGTTGGAGTTTGAATTGAGCATTTCTTGGTTCTGAATATGGTAATGTACACACTGTATAGGATTCCTTAATAACCATCAATTCATTTAACAACCTAGTTGCCGAAATGGAACTCGGTAGTTAAAGGAGCAATGTCTGTCCCGGATCCCTTCTGAATCAGCAATCCCACAGCCATGGGTACAATCATCCCCACTTTACAGGCGAGGAAACTCATGCTTACAAGGCCCAAGAAACTGCCAGGGTCACCAACTGACCAAATCAAGACTGAAACCAGGCCTGTCTAACTCGAAGCCCATGCTCCTAACTGCTAAGCTACCCCCAATCTCATTCTCCAAACAGTCTCTAACCTGGAGGGTCTGGGGCTGGACCACGATGCCCACCTCTGCCCTGGGATTCGAGCCTCCAAGCCTTTCCACTCCAGCTGGCTCCAAGTGGGTCGCTATACATCAGAGATGGTCATGAACCAGAATGAGCTCAGGAGTCGCTGATGAGGTGGATACAGCAGGGAAACACACGTGCTGCATTTGAGAAGAGCTATCAGAGAGTCAATTTCTGATGGCTCACACAGGATCTTGCCGGGGGGGCCAGTCACTGCCTCCAAATGGAGACCCGTTCATGGGAACCAAACTCTTACAAGGCTGTTTCAGAGATAAGAATAGTAGTTCACTTATCTGCAATGCAGACTGTAATAAACCTGCTTTTCTAGAAATGGCCTACCCTATCTTTATTGGGACACTCATTTTCTAGGAGCTATATAGCTTAGAAATCTGAATTAGCAGTCAGGTGTGTGACAGTTAAGCTTAATTGTCAACTCCATTGGCTTGGGAGCAGCTTAGGGAATTAGTAAAGCACACATCTAGGTGTGTCTGGGTGGGTCATGGAGTCATGACTTCGGGGTCCGTATCTGGTCCTGCTCCTTTTCTCACGACCGCCAAGAATCAAGCAAGTTTGCTCCACCTTGCCCTTCCACCACAATGTTTCCGCTTTGGAGCTGGCTGGACACGGACTGAATCCTCTGAAACTGTGAGCCAAATAAAGCTCTCTTCCTTAAGGTATGGGTGTCAGGTATTGTCCCAGCATGGGAAAGCTGACTAATACAAAGTGGTTCCTTAGTAAGCACAAAATCTAAACAAAAGACATAGAACATACACCTAAGAGTCCATTTATGACACTGGAAAGTCTGAAAAGCTATCCCATCGTCATGGTACAGTCTACCCTACAAGTGCCATGATCTCACATCAATTAGTCTCTAAGGTTTGCAGAGGCCAAGAGTGTATATCCAATTATCACAGGGCCCGGGACAAAGGCAGTGTTCAAAAACTGCAAAATAAGTTAGTGAATAAATTAATGAATGAACACTGTATTTCCACCCTGAAAAACAAACGCACAAAAAAACAAACAAAAACCATTGTGTATATCACCAGCCCCTCTCTCCCTGGAGGACATGAAGTGATTCTTACTTATAGCACAGTTAGCATCAGACCTTCTTCTTTTTCTTTTTGTGCTGCTGGGGACTGAACCAGGGGTTTGCATATAGCTAGGCAAGGGCTCTGGCACTGAGCTGCATGCTCGGCCCACAGTACAGACCTTAAATCCAGCATTTGAATTCCAAATTCTTTGCTCTCTTCATTACATGTAGAGCTACTAAGCAAGTAAGTGGTTACAACCACTGTTACTGTGCACCCCAATCCTCAAGCACCCCATCCTCTTTAAAACCTGCTCTCAACAGCCACAGCTGAGGTTAGCTAGGTAGCCATGTGTGCTAGGTACCGTCTGGTGCTTCTCCTGAACATGGACGATCGGACAAGGGCTGGATAGCTGGTTCAAGTTGCACTAATCCACTGGATGGCCAGGAACCAATCGGATTTGAACTTCAGTTTTTTAAAAAGATGGGGTCTTGCTCTATTTCCCAGAGGTTTCCGACTCAGGGGCTCAAGTGACCCTGTTGCCTCCGCCTCTCAAATAGCTGGCACTACAGGCATGTTACTGCACCCAGTTCAAACTTTGCCTTTTGAACTCAGAGAACCAGAGACCAGAGTCAATTACTGGTAACTTTCCCAAGTGAGTGTTACACAGAGCCTAGGGCTGACAACCAGCACCACATGAACAGGCTGGGGTCTTGGCTTAAGAAGAAGAGAACCCAAGGCTGGCTTAGCTGGGAGAAGCGAACAGCTGCACTTTTGGTCCACACGGTACCCAAGAGAGAGGCAGAGACAGTCTAGCTGCTCTGCCTGGCACCAACTTTCTGTCCCACCCCCATCTCCTGAGGCTCGGATTTACTTCTCAATCTTGGGCCCAGTGAGACATCTCTGCATCCTTTCAGTAATCTTTTGAGCCAAGATGGAGGGGGTTTCTATCCTCTGCTCACAGCTCAACTGGGACCAAAGTACTGGGTTGGAAATGGGGGAAGACTCTGAAGGCTCAGTTTTCTCACTGGTAAAATACGTGGTCAGACCAGAAGAGCTCAAAATTCCCTACTTCTGAGGGAGCGCAAGAACCCTTAGGCTATCACATCAGGGCCAGGAAATAAGCAGAGACTCAGAGCAGGAAAGCTGAGGCAGGAAAAATTCAGTTGACTCATCTCCCCGCTTCCTGACCTGGCCTGCAGTCCGGAGGAGGAGGAAACAACCCTGGAAAGCTGGAGGCAGCTCTGCTCACACAGGAGTCAGAGCGGCCAGGCCCTGACATCACCACTCTGCAGTCGTGAGAGCTGCGATGCCTGCGAGGGGAGAGGCCAATGTGGTCTCTGAGGCACAGGGATGTCTTCCCTCGGAGGCATCTCAGGCCCTTGCTCATGTCAGAGCTGGAGGATTTCCACAGACAGAGCCAAAAGGGGCGCCACATGCCCTGGCACGGCCTACTGGGTGGCAAAGCCAAAGGCTGTCTAATCCTCCTGCTGGGTGACCCTGTTGTGCCATGCGGGGGGGACAGTCCTTTCCTGACGGGGCTCCCCAGGCCTCTGGCTGATCAGAAGCCCTTGCCCTGAGCTCCTTGGGTCCACCCCGAGTGTCTCCTGTTTCCACCCCTCTGTTCCCTGGGATGGACGGGGTTATCTCAGTGCTGTGGACACATCACTTTCCAGAGAGCTTCTCCCCACTGCCCGCCTCCACGTTCACATGCTCAGCCAGCAGCAGGAACTGCCGCTGCCCATGGGGACCATGCTGGCAGAGATGCCCCTCAGCCAGGGTGCCAGGGAGCTCTGCATTCATCTCGGCACCACCACCGCACGCTTCCCGGACTTGTGGGCCCGGACCAGCCTGTTCTCAGGATCCCCCAGTGCCCCAGACAGGGGACAGACCTCCAAGTTCCCACTCCAAGGGAAACTGCTTAACTTCTTGGCCTGTTCTTCAGCCAAAAACGGTTCAAATACCTTCTATGCATGGCTGTTCCATGATTCTGGAGGGCTTTGTGAGGTGCAGGGCCTGGTGCACTCTCCAGATCCCTCTCTTTAGAAAGATGAGGGCAGAGACTGCTGGCTTGTCCATTGCCACTTGCTCGCTGCCTGTGGTCCCAGCCAGGCCTCAAGGCAGGCATGGACCTCCCGTCTGAGAGACTTCCAGCTAAGCAAGAGGGCACACGCCAGAGACCTGGCACCCAGGGGAAGCCCCAGGAGGTGCCAGCTAGGGCTGCTGCCCCAACAATGCCAGTGGGAACGCCTTAGCACACCCACGTCCCAGGTCAAAGGCATCACAATGGGGTCTTTGTTCCAGAGTTCAAGGCCTCACTCACCACTCCTTCCCAAGCCAGCTTGCAGGATGCACATCCCCTCCCCTGCAGTGGCCTCCAGCTTCCCTCGGGGCGCCACCTCCCAGGATCTGAAGTTCACCCTCTCCCTCCAGCAGCTCCAAGGCTCTGTCTTAGCTGGCTGTAAGCCCCAGGCCTCCTGGCTCCTGCTGGTGACAGTGTAGGTCTGCATGGGGACCCTAGCACTTTTCAGGACCCTGTGCAAACATCTGAGGCTGAGCAGCTGACTCCACCAGAGAAGCAGAAAAGGCACGTACAGCCAAGGATCTCTCCTGACACCAGGCCACTACTGAGTAACCCAGCCACGGAGTCAGACCGGGGAGAGGGCTCAGAGAGGCCACTTGCTCTGCTGCCTCTTTCGCCAGTGGTCACAAGGTTACCTCCATCTTACAGATGGGATAACTGAAGCCATGTGGCCAGCAGGTGGTGGGCAGAATGCTGGCTGGGACAGCATCTCCCCACAGGACCTACGTGCCAGCCTGGGCTGCCACAGGTGGCGCTGGGAGCAGGGGCCGGGCCGTCACAGCCATGCGGAACTCTGAGCAGAGCAGGAGTCTGGATACCACGCCCAGGCCTAAGAAACTCCTGACTTTCCCAGGCTCTGCCTCCCCACTGCCAGGCAGGACTTGAAGTATTCCTAGGATGCCAGAGGTGGGATGGGACGGGGTAAGGCACACATGCCCTTGGGAATCATCGGCTCTTAGAGCAGGACAAGTGGGGCTGACCCCAAAGACTCCCCAGGTCCTGCTGCGTGGTGAGACAGGCCAGGTGGGAGGCAGAGGCATCCCCAGGCCAGCACGTGTGCGGACTGACCTCACAACACAGGGCCTCTGTCTCTCAGGCACAAGCTTCCAAGCAAGCAAACGAGCATCCCCTTCCTTCCCTGGCGCCTCCCATCCCACCGTGAGACCCCTGCCTCTGGGTCTCGGGCTTAGGCCTTTAGAGCAAGCAACGCCAGCTTCCTTTGGGACAGTCCCAGAGGGGCCTCTGAGAGGCATGGAGCCAGTGGCTTCTCCTCGGCCTCTGCACAGCTACCTGCTGATTCCTCTGATTCCCAGAGCCCGGGAATCAGGTGCCAGGGCCACCTAGGCCGCTTCCGCCCCCGTGCCTCGCCCCTCCGTCACTCTGACCCTAAGCCCGCGGCTGCCACCCCATCTACTGAGTGGCCTGGCGGCTCTTTGGTTTGTTTCCCTTAAGGGATTCAAAGTACCGGAAGGGAACTGAGGGGACGAGGGCAGAACAGGCCCGCCTCTCTGGGACTGTCCGCCAGGCACAGGCCAGGACGCTGCACATAGGGGCTGAGCCCAGCAAATAAACTGAAAGCGAAACCGGACACCAGGACTCCAGTACAGGGCTGCCTACCAAGCTGCAGATGAGGTGCCGGCCGTGTCCTGGGTCCAGGGCCCATCCTGGCCCTTCGGGGGGCACAGGAGCCCCCTGGGCTCTGGCTGTCCGACTCGGGCTCTCCTTCTCCACCTGTGGTGACTCGTGTTACCCAGGGACTCTGGCCCACTCTGCAAGAACCAGGACCCAGCAGCCTTCGGGGAGCCTTCGGCATGGCTGCCCCTGTGCCAGCTCCTGAAGAAGAGCAGCTGCTGCGGGACCCTCCCTGGCATGGGTCCTGGCTTCATGCTCCACTGGGCCCCATCCCCAGGCCCTTGTGGACTCCAGTCGCTGCCCAGACACCAGCCAGCCAGCTCACCAGGGGCCTGGGGACTCTGGACCCTGTGGTGATGTCAGGGCCTGCCTCCTCCCACCCCCAGCTGGCTGGGTTCTCCTGCCTCCGCCTTGGCCCCGGCTTGGAAGTCTGCCCCAACAGGGGAGGCTGCGGTTGGGTGCCCCTTAGCTGGAAGCCACCTTCCACACAGGCTTTGGATGGCACAGGTCCCCGAGCAAGGCTGGACACTTACACCCACGGCTGCCACCCTGCCTTTGCATTCACAAGAGCCAGTTAACCGTCTCAAGCCGGGGAGACATTCTTCCAGCACCAGGCAAGCTGCTGGCCTGCAGCCCAAACCAACAGGGGGAACCTCAGCCTCCCGGCTTCTCCCTGCCAGATGGAAATAACGCATAGCTGCCGAGGTGGGGGAGGAGGGAGGGAACAAAACCCTGCGCGGCCCAGGAGCCAGGCCGGGCCGGTGTGGACAGCCCCAGGGCCGCCGGGCACTCACCGCTCTCGTTCTTCTCGATGACATCCACCACCTCCCCGGCCTGGAGGCTCAGCTCCGAGTTCTCCTGCTTCTTATAGTTGGACACCACCACGTACTGTTCCAGGATCATGGGCTCGGCGCTGGTGTCGGCACCTGGCGAGGGCAGAAAGCACGCGGTGAGCCAGCGGCCGGCCATGGCCCCGCGGCCAGGGCGCCCTCTGTCCATCGGCCTTGGGGGAGGCTGCCCGGTCGCCAGCACTGCTCGGAGGCACAGCCCGCAGCCAGGGCTCGCGGCTCACCGGGCCCCAGGGACAGGCCATATAGCGAGGCCCCACACCGGCCCGCTGCACAGCGGGGACCGGGGCACATGGGGAGCAGGGGGAGGAGAGAGGCAGAGGCGGCCAAGGAAACTGGGAGCCTTCGGCTGCCTCGTCAGTCACCGCCCAGCATGGGCATGGGGGAGCCCTGGGCTAGGCTGGGGGCCGGTGAGTGGGCCGGCAGGCGGGCGGCCGTGAGGGCTGGGCAGTGCAGAAGAGAAGAGGAGGAGAGGGAGGCGGCCGGGAGCAGGCCCCTGCCTCCACCAGAGCCGGGAAGCCGGAGAGAAAGGCAGCCTTGCTCCCTTCGGGGCGGGAGAGGGACAGGCTTCTCCACAGCCTGCCTGCTGAGGCGGCGAGGGTTTGAGGCCGCCAATCGCTGGGGTTTACTCACAACCCTTAAATAGAAACACATGAGACCGCCGCCCGCCAAATGAGGAGCAGGAGGTGGAGGCAGGGGAGGGAGGAGGCCCAGGCTGTTTACTTGAAACTCAAGAAGAAAGTCCCAGGCCAGCACTGGCCAGCCCGGCTCCAGGCTCCATTCCTGCCCCGCTGGCTCCCGAAGGCCAGGCCCAGCCTCGACTCCACAGAAGCCTGCGCCGGCCTGCGGCCGCCTCTCCCTGCACAGCCCACCCAGCCTCCCTCTGCCCTGAGTGCTGCAGTGGGGGTGATGCTCCAGCAGTCTCTGCCACCCTTCCCAGCAGCTTCAGGAGCTGGGGGCAAAGCTGGGGTGCAGCAGGGGAGGGCGCCAGGACCCCAGGCGCATTCACCTTCTCTGGCCCGCGGCCACCGGACCAGGGGCCCCAGTCATTAGCACACACCAGGCAGGAGGGCAGACAGCCTGGGGCCCAGTGGCCTCACCGGCCATGACTGGAGGCTGTGACCGGCTGCGTGAGCTTCTCATGCTTCAACCACGACCGCACCAGCACCTGTGATGCCACAGCCCTGCTGGGGAGAAGGGAACCCACAAGCCAGAGACCAAGGGTCACCTCCTTCAGGAAGTCTCTCCAGAGCATGCCCAGCCCAAAGGGAGCTCACAGTACCCTTAAACTATGTGTCTTCCAGGCAGGCACAGTGACACATCTGCAGTCTCAGCACTTGGAGGCTGAGGCAGGAGGATCACTCAAGCCCAGGAGTTCAACACAGGCCCGGGCAACACAGCAAGATCTCTTGTCTCAAAAGCAAAACGAAATTGCACCCCTGCCAATCTCCTGGAAGACTGGGGGCTTCACCACACTCACTGGGCTCTAGGAATGGCCGAGGGTCTCCAGGCTCCACAGGGCTGCCTGGGTGTGACTTCTGTGCCAGGCACATTCTCAGCTCACACTTCCCATCTCAGGGACCTATCAGAGGCTCCGAGAGGCAGGAACTCACCCCCATCCCCCAGAGGGTAGGGAGACAACCAGGACCACTCACTGGGGTCTGAGCTGTTCGCAGACACACGGCTCTTCCCGCACAATGATCACTCACTTGATGGCACAGAACCACCTGAGCTTTTTAAAAGCACGGACGCCAGCTGGGCTTGGTGACGCAGGCCTGCAATCCCAGCACTCAGGAGGCTGAGGCAGGAGGGTCACGAATCCAAGACCACTTTGCACATGGAGGGCTATATAGGGAGACCCTGTGTCTAAAACCAAACCAAGCAAATAAGTCACTGACACCTGGGCTTCAGAGGTTCAGGGGCCCAGACCAGGGCCCGGGCACAAGTGGCTAAGGCCCACGCCTGTGGTCCTGGTGTGTAGCCAGAGTGAGAAGCACTGCTTAGACCTGGGGTCCTCCATCTGCCCCAGAGCTAGGGGCGACGGCCACAGAACTTGGGGAAAGCCCAGTGGGAGCCCGCCTTGGAAGGAAAGGGCTCCACTGCCCTGACAGCATTCCTCCACGGCAGCCCCGCAGGGCCTCTGGAGACCTGGGGAAACACGTCCTAGCTGAGGGGTGCCACATGGGCGTACACATGCGGCCAGGCAGCCCGTCCAGAGCTGGGATTGTATTTCAGGCAGAAATGCAGCCGACAGCTGGGCAGCAGGGCTGGCCCCCGCCACACTCCAGCCCCTCAGCCCTACCTTCCTGGAAAATCGGCCTGAGCGCTCTGGGGGCCTCCGGCACCGTGGGACGCGGGGGGGACAGCAGAGAGAAAGCCTCCAATGGGCAGCGTGCAGATAGGCTGCAGCCCCTGGGGGCTGCTCCACAGGCTGGGGACGGTCACTCCACCAACACGCGCTGTCCGCCTGGCTGTCCTCCCTGCCCGTCATGTGCACGGGCTCCCACTTGGTGCCTGCCTCTCGGGGAGCCTGGACCCCGGGCAGGCGCTGGGAGCAGGTATACGGATGAGGAGCCACTGGGAGGCCGGGAGGCCCGGAGGCCCGGAGGCCCGGCGGCTGGCGGGCGGTGATGTCAGCCCAGAGGCGGCCCTAGGTCCTTCCTGCCAAGGTCCGGAAAACTGGGGGTGGAGGAGTCTGCCAGAGGGAGGGACAGTGGAAGGAGGCTCCTGCGCTCAGACAGGGTCTGGCAGGAGCAGGGAGGAGGGCAGACCTCTCTAGACAGTGAGCGCCTCCCCGGAGCAGGGGCTTTGTGTGCCTCAGCCAGGGTGGGCCTTTGTGCTCAGTGCAGAGCCACAGCTGGGCCCCTGGGCCCTGGGACCCCCACCCACCGTGCCTGTGCTTCATGCCTGCACTGCTCCAGCCACCACCTGACTGGAACCCCGGCTCCTGCCCAACCCTGGCTGCCAATTTAAATGGCTAAACGACGCCTTTGCCAAGTCAGTTCCTTGCTCCAACACCTTCTGTGGCTCCCTGTTGCCTAAAGAATAAAGGCCAAATTCAAGCCCGTCATCTTGCAATCTGAGCTCCTGAAGGGCCCCCCCCATTCCATACAGCATTTAATTCACACTCAGGTGTTGGAACACCTACTATGGGCCAGCAACACTGTTCTGGGCACGTTCTTTCTTTCTAAGCCTTCGCTGGGGCCGCTGCCCCCTGCCTAGGAAGCCTTCCAGTCGAGTGTCGCTCCCAACTCCACCCCAGAGCTGCTCCCCTGCAGGAGGCTTGCTCCGCATGGCTCCAGCCCGCTCGCTGTCTCCTGGACCTTCTGTTGGTCACAGCCCCAAGCCAGCCTGGTGAGAGCTGATGCCCCAGGACTGGGGCCACGGACTGGACACAGGACACAATCATCTCTGAGACTCACATCGCAGGTGCTCAGAGTCCTCGGGTCTCGGTCAGTCCCACTTCTCCTACACTCGTTCTGTGGTCCTGGGGAGGACGCAGCCTCTCTGAGCTTCGGTGTCCTCGTGTAAACAGTGAGAGCACCTTGTGGTGCTGTTCTCAGCATGGAGGGAAGCAGCTGGGCTTAAGGCCCACAAAGACAGCTGTTTATAAAGCAGAGGGAATGGCAGGCTCAGGAGGAGCTGGAGAAGCCTTGGTTCCCAAGGGCTCAGCAGCAGGGCAGCTCAGGGTAAGGGCCACAGGCTGGGAAAGGAGACCCAGGCTGTGGCCTTACCTCTCCCAGGCCCCTCTGGCAGGCAGCGGGCACTGCCAGGGGAGAGCCAGATCACCCGGGGGCCACTCTGGGGTGTCAGCTGAGCACCCCAGGACTCCTATCTGCCAGATGTCTGCTGTCAGCCTGTCCCCTCTGAGTTTCCTGTCTCATGGAATTCTTCAACATTCCGGCCCAGAGAGTCCTGGTGACTTGCCCGGCTCCCAGGTCCAGCTGGGTCCTTCCCCGTGGGGCCTGACGGACTCCCTGGGGCCTCTGGGCTCCCCCTCAGCAGACCCCTGGCACCATGGCAGTCTCTGCCCCAGGCTCCCACCACCCTCCCGGGCCCGGGCACTGCACCAAGGCCCCTCCAACCCCTCACAGCTGGTCCCTCCTGGCCCCTCCGCTATACGTTGGGGGAATAAAATGCATGACTGTGGGCCAAGTGGGCTCCAGCAGCCTGGCGTGCGTGGAGGGGAAAAAGGGACAGGCGCCCAGTGATTAGCTCAGGCCCAGGCCCTCACCAAGGGAAAACCAGGAGGGGGCTGCACGGGAACGGGGCCCTCCCCCAGCTGCCTCTCTCCTCCTGGCCCCTCTCCCGGGACTCGGCTCCCGTCCCCTGCCAACAGCTGTGGCAGGATGGGGTGAGTCTAACTCCTGAAGGGGCCGGCCCACGTGACCCTCGACCCCTCTGCCCTGCTCCCCAAATTCCTAGCCTAGATTTCTGCTCTCAGAAATGAAGGAGCCCCTAGAAGACCAGCCTGGAAATCCCCCAACTCCCTGCAGCGCTGGAAACCCTGCCCTCTGGGTCCAGGAAGACCAAAGGCTGAAGGCAAGGCCTTGAGTGGGCTCAGCTCTGCCCAGGCATGGCCAGGGCCTGAGCCCGAGGGCCATGCTGGCCAGGCAGGCCCAAGCCAGGTTGGAGGCAGCTCCGAGCTCCGGACTGCTGGTCACCGGGGCTGTGACCTCCCTCTGCCCGGGGCGGCCCCGCCCCCCAGAATCCCCAGCTGCCAGTGGATCTCTGGAAACCAGGCTCCGTGACCCGGCCCTCAGCTCGGCCTCAGCGCAGCTGAAGTGTGCCACGCATCCCTGGTTGGCCAGCCCATTCTCACCAGGACGGCCCGAGACAGCACCGAGGGCAGCAGCCATGCCGCCTGCCGCCTGCCCTGAACCAGGGCCCAGCTAGCTCTCGACCTCAGGGATTGCACACTTGCCAGGATGTGGTAGAGCTGGGCCCCAAAGCCACACACCCAGCTGCGTGATGTCCTCGGCACGGCCCAGGGCGCCCAGGCTGGGTCTGAGAGCTGAAGGGCTCTCCGGGCAGGCAGAGTGCCCAGTGGCTGTCGACAGCTGCCACTCGTCCCCGGGAAGCATGCAGAAAGCAGCGTGGCGCAGGCTCCGAAGTGTGCTGGGACCCATGCTCACACACATGCACACACATGCTCGCCGGGTAGTACCTGTCGCGTCCTTCCTGGGAGACTCAGCCCAGCTGGAGAGCCACACTTCCGAGTCCCCAGAGAGCCGGCAGCAGCAGGAGGAGAACCAGAGAGAGAACCGTTAGGCTGTACTCAGGCTTGGTGTAGGCGGGGCGGGGTGGGGCGGGGCGGGGGGGGGGGGGTTTTCCTGGCTCTGGGGCCGCCGGGCGTGGACTGAGTGATTAGAGCCCAGGCAGGGATAATGAGGTGTCTGTTGGCAAGCAGGAATCCACTCACCACAGGGCATCCTGCTCGGCCCCTCCCGGAACGGACCCTCAGGCTGTAGTGGTGTCCTCGTTTGTGACCATGTGGGTGGGGTCCTCTGGGGACAGCAGGCTCGGCAGCCCAGACCCAGAACCACTGCTGCCAGGGTTGGCCCCCGAAGGCCACGTCTCTGGGTGCCACGTCCACTAAGCCTGATGTCTTATCCGAGCGGCTACACAGCCCGGCCAAGGGAGATGGCAGCCCAGAGGAGGGGAAGGGCACCCCAGAGCGCCCAAGTCCCCGCCCAGCCCAGGGGCACTGCTAGTGATCAGGCTCGGCAGAGGTGTCCAGCCCTGGGCTCAGACCCCTCACCTGTGGGGCTGTTCGTCATCTCCAAGGGGCGCAGCACTGGCTGCAGTGGGACAGCTATAGGACATGCTGGGATGCGAGCCCGAGAGACAAGCCTTTGCACTGCCCACCCAGCGCTGCCCAGGAGGGCCGTCGGGCCTTCTCGCAGCATTTATCATCTCATCTCCCGAGCTTCACACCTAGCTCTTACATGGAGTAACTCTTCCTTTTCACAACCAACCTACAATGCTAAGTATTAGGGTTCCTCCCACTTGAAGCTGAAGCCGAGAGGTTAAGAAGCTTGCCGAAGGCTGCACAGCTAGTAGAGTATCCATATCTTACGGGGACGGGGACGCAGACTTGAGGCAATAAAACTTCGCTGTCACCATTTAAGGCACCCTCCGCTCTCCCTCGCTCAGCAAGCCTCCTTCCATCTGCAGCTGACTCCCATGGAGAACCAGGGAGCTGGCCCCACCAGATCTCACTGCACACCCACAGTGGGGCTCTGGGGAGAGGGTCAGAGAGGCCTCTGCAGGTGACTGCCTGGGCTCTGATCTAGGCTGTGCCCCCGGGGGAAGAGGGACAAGCAGAGCTGGTCTCCAGGTGCTGAGGTGCCTGCTCTCACCTCACCAGGCCTCAGGTCAGAAGCCCCTGGGAGAAGAGGGGCGGTGCTGGCCCAGGGACCAGGCTGGTGCTGAGGAAGGACCTCCAGTCCTTAAGCTCCTGTGGCCAACCGAGGCCTGATTTCAAAATGGGAGGCTTTCCTGCCTGGTGCCCACATCTAGCTTCCAACTTCCTCCCACAGCACCCGAGACGTGGCTGAGTGGGCTGCTCTCCTAGCAAGGCCTAGCTACACCCCGGGAGGCAAGTGTCTGGACCACCCAACACCACCTGGCCCTGCACGGCTAGCCCACCCTGACCCCACTAGGAGGTCAGCCTGTTTCTCTCCACCCACAGGGCTTTCACGTCTGTACACCTTCCTTCTGGGGTTCTTCCTCGGAAATGTTTGGGAAGGCAAACTTTTTCAGCGAGCCAATGGTAGGCATCTGCCTAGGCCTCGAAAGCCCAGGAAGACCGGTTCTGCTAGGACAGAGGTCTGTAAGTAGCAGGAGAGTAAGTCTCTTGGGCTCTGGGGGCCTCTGTGGAGACCGCCCAACTCCTCTGCTGCAGTGTAAAACCAGCCACAGACAACATGAAAAGCATCAGTGGGCCGTGTCCCAATAAAACTTTATTAACAGAAACACGTGGTGGGCTGGACAGGAGTGGCGGGCAGACGACCTGGGCTCATGCCTGTCCCTTTCACCTCCCATCAGCAGGCCGCCCCTTCCCTATCCCTTTGCGATTGCGCAGCAGGCGGTGAAACCACTGAGCTAAATCCCCAGCCCTAAAAAGTCTTTCTAAAACACGGTTTCTCAGTCCCTGGATGTGCAGAATTAATCCAATTCCACTGTTATCACCCAAAACTTCTGCTCTGGAGGGGCGTCTTCAGCCCACCAGAGCACGCCTTGTGCCTTGCCCGCCTGGTGTGGGAAGCACCCTTCACCCACACCCCTGGCTGGGAGGCAGACAAGGCTGCTGCCTGAGGGCTGGAGGGATGTGGAGATGGGGTGGTGGGGTGGAGAGGTGAGGCAGGCAGGCGTGGCTACGGAACAGCTGTGCGGACCCTGCCCTTACTCCGGACGCTTCCTTCCTCTCCTCTAGTGACAAAGAACCAAGGGGCCTGCAGAGCAGGGGTGTCAGACCTGGAACCCGTTCCCAGGGTCTTGCTTGCTGGTAACTACCTGTGTGGCCTCAGGCCAGTGGCTTAACTCCTCTGGCCCTCACTGCTCACATCTGCAAAGCCAAACACTTGGGCCACTGGTCTCCTAGCAGCTGTTTAATGTCCTAGACTTTCTAGCAGAAACCTGCTGGTCTCCGTCACACAAGTGCACGACAGCCAAAGTGGATCTTTCCAGAGGAAAGGTGGCTTTTCCAGGGAAAACCACTCGAAGTAGGCTGAATGTCTGGAAACCGCCTCCAAAGAGGTGAAGGCTTGGTTGGCACCACGAGGAGAGACTCGAGGGAGGGACAGAGCTGCTCCTTGTGTGCCCTCTCCCATGCCCAGAAATGGGCTCGGAGACCCACTGCCTGTGCAAGGAGCCAGCCTGCGCGGACAGAAGGGGAACGGGTGACTGCTCTGGAAGAAGCCACGGGTTATGGGAGAAGGGGCCCGTGGCATGGGGTCCCTTCCCCTGATACCCCGGTGCTTGGCACAGCCATTCCCCCTGGCTGGCAACTCGCAGAAGCAGCGTATCACGGGGAAAGGCACACCAGGATCCACTTGCCAAGAAGGAAGAGCAGCAGCAGTTTCAGCACGAGGTCAGTGGGAGCTCCCCAGGCGGGCACAGTTGTCTGCCGGGTGCTGTGGCCTCTCACTGCCTCTGGGTGGCGCTTCCTCCCAGGAGTGGGTCTGCTACTTCGGGGGCCTGGCCTTCTTTCTCCCCACCCCACATGCCCACTTGCCCCATCATTCCGACGCGAGGCTGCCGCATCCTGGACTGAGCTCCAGAACCATGAACTAAAATATACCTCTTGTCAGGCTCCACCGGACACACCTGTAATCCCAGCTATCGGGAGGCTGAGGCAGGGGGATTATAGCTCAAGGCCAGCCTGGGCTACTTAGTAAGGCCCTATCTCAAAATAAAACTTTGGCTAGGCCTCGGAATGTAGCTCTGGGTAGAGTACTTGCTTAACATGCATGAGAGCCCGGACTCAATCCCCAGTGCTGCTAAATAAATAAACCTTTTTTCTTTATAAATTACTCAGGCTCAGACATCCTGTTATACAAGAAAAAAAAGGGATTAAAACCATGGGCAGCGTAGGGACGTCACCCTGCCCCTGACTTGGAGGGCGAGCAGGCTTCACCAAGCCCCCATGCCTAGCAGGGCCTTGGGGCCACTGTACTGCTCTCTGTCACGGGGTTGAGGTCATTCGTAATTTATGAACAAGAGGCCCTGTGTTTTCCTTTTGCATTGGGCCTGGTAAATTACGTAGCTGGTTATTATGCCCAAGGCCGGAGGGCTCTGGGTCACAGACTTCAGAGCTAGATAAATACAAGTACCATACTTAAGGAGAAACTTAGTAGGGCTGCATTGGGATGAGTGTCTCCTGAAAGACGAAAAGCAAACCCTGAATGAATGTGTCCAGGGTCTTCCTCCTCTGCTACCCCTCTGGTGTTGCAGCAATGCCCAGACAAACGGCCCTGGTTCGAGGTGTGGTGCTACACACTATGGGTGTCATCTTACTAAATCCTTACAACAATCTGTGTTTACAAACCAGGAAGAGGGGTGGCTCACAGAGGGTGAGACACCATGTCCTGGGTCCTCCCAGGCTCTGGCCAAGGCCTTACTCACTGCTGCCTGCTTCTGTCTGTACCCGCAGACACATCCCTGCCTGGGTTGCATTTGGCAAGAAAGGGCCTGCCTCCCTTCCTCGTGCTGGCTTCCCAGAAGCCGGTGCAACTGAGGGGCAGCCCCACCCAGGGCAGGAACGCGCCTGGCCTAGCCCTGGGGCAGCCTCTGAGCTGAGCAGTCCGGAACCTCCCAGCTCAGGTGGGGATGGGCAACACAGGGGTGGGGCTGCCTGGCAGGGGTGCAGCAGGGCTCTGGGTCAAGGGGTGCTGGGCACTGCTCCCAGCAGCTGCTGCCTGGCCGGGCGGCCTCTCAGTCCCCAGAGTCTCACCTCTCCGGGCATTCATGTGCAGTCAGAGTTCAGCTCTGCAGAGTTCCGGGATCCCAGGCACCCTCCCCGGCTGTCTGCCTTGGTGGTCCTCTACTTACTGGGAAACCCGCTCCCATTCCTCCACCCACCGGCTCTCTCAGAGCCCCGGCTGGCTGTCTGTGCGAGTTCACAGAGAGCAGGACGGGCCAGCAAGGTGGGAGGAAGTCTGCAGCTGGGGCCCTCCTCTCCCGGCCCCCACAAGGTCCTGGAGAGAGAGGGAGTGGGTGGGCGACAGAGTCAGGGGCACGAAGCAGCCACCAGCTCTGCAGGGACCCCCAGCCTCGAGCACAGTGGGCCTGCTTTGGACCACCCGACTACCCCCAGGGTCCTGGAGCACCAGGGAGGGCACAGTTGCCTTCCCAGATGTTCCCATCTCCTGAGCCCTGTCAGCTTGGGGGGGACCTGGCTCCTCTGGCCGCCTCCTGGCACTGCTACTAAAGTCTGTCCTTCTTCCCCAGGGCCGCCCAGACCCAGCAGGGCACTCGGGGCGACTCCTGGCCGGACACTGCCATCGGGCGGGAGAGTTGTGTGCACGGGCCCAGGCCAGCAGGGGAGCTCACCCTGAGCTGGGGTTGAGGACACTGGCTTCTAGGCTCTCCCACCTCCCTCATCCTGCCCTGCATTAAACTGGGCCCAGAATGCCTGCCCAGGACTGAGCCCTGGCACACAGCAGGTGCTTAAGAGACAGGTGCTGAGCCTCTCCATTAAAGTTCCTTCATGTCTTAACCTGTAGACACTGCCAGCACGCCTAGAACACAGCAGGAGCCCGGTTAACCCCCGGCGGCTGCCAGGAGGCCCAGCACGCTGCTCTCAGTCCTGTGGGTCTCATGGAGACATGGGGCTGGGCCGAGCCCCCCACTCAGGAGCCCTGGGGCACCCGCGGCTGCTCCGTCTGGCCCAGCCCTCACCTCCTGAGCCCAACCGGCCTTGCTGTGGTGGGCACAGTGGTTCGTGGTAGACCCGAAGCTGGTAGAACACCCTGGAAAGGCTTCTGGCTTAGAGCAGCTGCTTCAAAGTACGTATTTCAAAGGGATTTTTAAAAAATTATCTAAAACCACAGCCAAGCGCGGCGGCGCATCTATGATCTCCGCACTCAGGAGGCCGAGGCAGGATGACAGCAACTTCAAGGCCAGCCTGAGCTCCATGGCGAGTTTGAGGCCAGCCAGGGCTACACAGCAGGACTTTGTCTCAAAATAATAATTACTGCTATTCACCATACCCGATCTGGCCTCGTGGCAAGATGGATGTGGCAGGAAGTGGGGGTCTGTGCAGGGACAACTCGTTTATCTACAGTCTGGCAGGAGCAGGCTCAGCTCTGGCCCCCACCGAGTGTGCCGGAGCTCTGGGCCTCTCCCTCCCCTGCTCTGCGTGGGCCTGCACATCCCCTGAGCTCTCGGGTGCCACGTACACAGGCTGTGAATGTGCACACACATCGCCGCTCGGGAAATCCCCACATCTGGCTCTCTCGTGACCGCAATGCCCAGACAGTGGTAGCTGAGGGCCTGGAGGACAGGGAGGGTCAGGAGCGCGCGAGCGGGAGGATGGACTTAGCCCTCTGGCACAGGACAGAGGCCCTTCTAAGGCGAGTGTCCCTCGGGGGCGGGGCCCGGAGAGGCTGCACCCACCAGGGCTTACTGCGCAGGGGCAAGCATGGGAAGATGCGGCCGCTCCTCCGCTCCTCCGGCGCCGCTGGTCTTCCCCTGGGATGTCTGTCCTGCCGGTCCTACCCCAACATCAACCACTGGCCTTCCAGCGGATGGAGACTCCGTCCTGGAAGGAGGAGGTGAGAGGTGCCCTGGGGCAAGCTCTCTCCCCCAGGTGAAGGATTGTGCTGAGCCAGCAGGCTCGGTACAGCGTCCAGGAAACCGCACCACACTGCGGGCACCAGTATGGGGAAGGTCTGGGTGCCCAGGTCAGGACATGGGACGTGGGGACAGCTGGCGCCCTGACTGCCCAGGTCCTGTGCACTCTGCCTGCTGGCTCACTGGCGGCCCCCAATGAACTAGCTGTGGGATGCCTCCAGCTTCCCCAAGGTCTGTGTGCCTCACTGGGAGACCCCGGGTCACTCCACCCCACCCCTGTAGTCCTTGTGACACTGTGTTGACCGGGTGGTGACCTTCCCACCTCACTGGGAGTCCTGGGAGGACAGAGACCTCCTCCTGTCCCTCCGGGTATCACTGGGGCTCAATCCTGAGGCCTGGAACCCAGGAGCTACTCAGATGTTCTCAGACAAATCCACAAGGCAGCCACGGCCAGAGCCAGTCATGCCAAGGTGTGGCACCAGCATCTATCCGCAAACTCACTTCCCATCCATTTGGCCTTCAAGGGTGCCCTCCCTGCCCACCAGCACAGGGTACCACTGCTGTCCACCGGCCTGGCCTGGAGCAGAGGGAGCAGCCCAAGTCGGGAGGAGGATGGGGCAGGGTGGTCTCTCCATCAGAACCCTGTGTCAGAAGCAAATGAATAACGAGAAGCCCCTAGGAGACCGTGTCCCCCCGACAGATCTGAAGGCTTGTTGAACAAGGTCTCCCTGGGGCTGCTGCCAACCTGCAGAGACAGTTTAGCTTGGCACCTGTCACTGGGCTCTCATCACTGCAGTACAATGACCTCACCCTTCTGCAAGAGAGCTTATGCACCCACCCCAACCCTGGGCCAACAGCCGGGAGCCTAGGGTGGTCCAGAGCTGAACTGGGGACGCCTGGGTGACAGGGACAGCAGTCCCCCAAGACTGAGGGGGCTTCTAAGACCTGCACCTGCAATCCAGAGCAGTGTCAAGGGAGGGACGTGACCAGGCGTCAGCTCTTGGTGCTGAGCACAGGGCTGGGAAGGGACTCCTGACGTGACCCCACCTCTCGGGAAGACTCTGGCTCTAACATGGACTAGATCCATCTTCTCGCCAGCTGCTGGGGTCACCTGTGGCAACAAGACCGGGGGCAAAGCAAAGAGAATCAGGGAAGAGCCCTGTTTTTCCTGCAATCTTCTAAGTTTTCCTGAAACTTTGGAAAAATTCTTTTGGCCTTCACATTTAAAAAATGACCAATTATTAAAAAAGGCCATGGGCCAACTCAGTGACACATGCCACATTTCTGTTTCTAAACAAAGTAAATTTAGATCAGAAAAAGGGGCCAAGACGATAAGTAATGCGTGCTTCCCCCAGTCTTTGTTTTTCTGTTGACTTCGTCATTACTGGAACTGTGGGCCCCGCTGGCACATGTCTATAAGCCAGGAAGCTGAGGGAGGGACACGCTGCTTTCTGGATGAGGGCTGCACTGGGAGCATTTCTTTGCTGGACCACAACCTGGGCGGTCTCCTTCTCCCTAGGAACAAAACCTGGGGAACTTTCAAAGGGAGACAATCCAAGGCCCCTTAGATGGTCATTCTCCAAGGCCCCAAATGCTGGGCTGGCATTCAGGGACAGGTCCCCCACCCCTGCTTCTGCAGCCCAACCCAGAGTCAGGGACAAATGAAAGCATTTTCAAAGACAGCCCCATCCAGTCACGACCACCTCAGCACTCCACTTCCAGGCACCTCCCTGCTGGTCGACCCTGAATGTGAACGTTCATCCTCACCCAGAACGCAACCCTGGCTTGATTTCAGAACCCCAGGGCTGGGGGGCTGTCAAGAATGCAGAAGATGGGGTGTCACCCCAGAGATGCTGACAGATCTGCGGTCTGGTGGGGCCTGGGCTCTTCATTTCCACAAGCAGGCTCAGGATTTTACAGCTGCCTCCAGGCCTTTGGCCACCCTATTTCCTTCCGGCCAAACTTCCCCCTTGCCCAGCAGGAGAGCTGGGTTACAGAAAAGAGGAGGCAGACAGCACTGATGGTACCAGCTAGCCTAACCGCCTCCACCGGGTCACCCCAACACGCGTGAGCAGCAGGCCTCTCTCTATGGCGTGCCTGCCACATGGGCTGGCCAGAGCTGCCAGGCACCCAGCCTCCTTTTGTTCCCAAGTAGATGGTGTCACACTGCTGGGGTGATCCGGAGCCTTGAAAATGACAACTGTTTAATCCATACCCAGCTGGGATGTGGCAGAATCGGATACCTCTATAGGACACACCCACTCGGGGGACAGGCCATAGGAGGCTCCAGGAAGACCCGGGCCGTGTTTATGAAGCAGCGTGGGCCGTAGGAAAGGAAAGGGAAAGATGGGAAAGCCTCCTGGACCCCTGACTCCGAGGGGGCGTGCCATGGCGTGTGTCTAGACGTTCCCCCAAAGCCTCATGCTTTCTCAGAGGTAGCTGGATCTGGAAGTGATTCATGGTGCGATGCTAGGCTCAGGGGCACCAGGATGAAGGGCGGGACTGTTACCACCCTAAGTAGTCTGCATAATATAAAGGGCCAGGAAGATGCTTCAAGGCCCCTTTGTTGGTTTTGCTGTCTTCCATGGCCATGAGCTGTTGCCCCTATGCCACCCTGCCCTGGAGCCAGCTGATTATGGATTGAAACCTGCACACACTGTGAGCTAAATAAATCTTTTCCCCTTTTGTCAGGTATTTCATCTCACTAACTAGAGAAAAGTAACAAGACAAGGGAATAGGAGAAGGCCACTGTCCCTGCCCATCCTCTTGTGAGCAGGGCAGGCTGGTGCTCATTCCAGGTAGAGAGCTCAGAGCCCTGCTCGTTCTGCTTCCTCTCCTCATCCCGCTGCCGCTTCCAGGACGGGGTGAGGGCAGCAGGAGGCCAGCTTCTGCCCTGCCTCCCACTGGACAAGGAGAGGCCACAGCTCCTCTCCTGGTTGCTTCATCTGTAAAGGCAGAGAGCGGAACTGGCTTTTCCAGATAGTAGCCTGTACATGTGGGCAGGTCTTGCTTTAAGCAAACACACTACTGAAAGCCAACCTCATAAAAAGAGGGATTAAGGGGGTATTAGTCACTGCCTGCAGAGACCCTTCACTCGGTTAGGCATTCCCTGTGACCAGCTGGCTCCTAGGAGCCTCTGGGGGGTGCCGGGGGACAGGGACAGTCCTACAGGATTCCACAGCCTCAGTCCCAGACACCAGCAGGCCCTTTGGGCCCTGGTTCCGAAGGCATCAGACTTCAGGGGAAACGGAGTTTGGCTCTGACACCCCGGATCTGATCCTGTGTCTGCCTGGCTGGCGGACCTTGGGGAAGTTCCTTAACCTCCCTTTCCTGGTCCATAATATGGGGTCAAGCCCAGCCACGCGGCCATTGTAAGGCTTCCTGGCAACCAGCCGATGTTGTGCCTTTCCTGGGTGAGGCAATCCGAGAGGGGGCAGGAGCTGAAGCCAGCGCTCTACCCCCTGGAGAGAGGACACCTCCCTGCCACCTCCCAGTCACAGAAAAAACCACAGAATCCTGCCTATTCCCCGGGCCAGGCACCTCACGTCCTTCAATCCTCCAATGACCGATGAAGGGCTGTCATCCTCCCACTTTACAGATAAAGAAACTGAGGCCAAGGGAAGCTAAAGACTTGGTCAGGACCACACAGCTGGCATGGCTGGGACCTGAAACGAAGCAGTCTGGCTCCAGCATGGGTGCTCTTAACAGAACACTCAGCAGTGGCTGCGTCCAGTTGCTGTCTCCTTTGGGGCTCCCAGAACAGAAATGAATGTCTCAATCATCTTTGTACTCGAGAGTCAAAGGTAAGGCCAGCTTCTCCCCTCCTTCCATAATCCACAGCACACAGAACTGTAACGAAGCCCATCCATGCCAGCTGGGTTCAAACCCCGCCTGGTTTGTCTGATGCCAAAACCCAAACTCAACCCCAAGGCACACGGCTCCGCCATGCTATGGGGCCACCTCAGCGCCGACCCAGAGTACTGGTTCCTGATCCCGGAGATGAGGATAAAGTAAACAGAGCTTCACAGGCACATCCACACTCACCTAAGAGGACAAACGTGCAACACGATGGAGCAACTGCATTTGCATTTAAACGAGCTGGACCTCTGCACAGGCTCCTGGCCCTCTGCCGGCCACAGGGTCTGTGGCTGCCTCCGCCACCTAGTGGTGATCTCAGAGCTGCTCAGGTGGCTCCAGAGTGCTGCGAGGACCCGCCAGCTCGTCACAGGCGCCACCGTCCCCCTCGGAGGGGGATCCCCAGCTAGCCATGGTTGCTGAAGGCCTGGGTCTGGGGTACCTTCCGTGTGATGCTCAGCATGATTGGCCAGCTGGCTGGACACAGTTCCCAGTTGTCCTTGTCCAGGTGTTGCTGGGAAGGGGCTGCTGTGGTTGTGATTAAAGGCCTTACCTTACTCCTACCCCCCTGGGGGCCTGCGCCAGTGAGCTGACAGGCCTCACGGGCAGGCCTGAGGGTCCCTGGAGTTCAGCCTGCCTGGCACTGCCTGCAACTGGGCAAGCCTGTACCTTAATAACTCTTCACCTGCCTCCTGCTGATTCTGTCCCTCTAGCTCAGTGATGGCGAACCTTTTAGAGCTGTCAATGATAATAAACAGCGCGCTGGGGCACGTGTGCCATAGGTTCACCACCACTGCCCTACTGAACCCTGCGGACAAAAGAACAGGCAAGGTAACTGAGCAACAAGGCCACGGAGCTGTCCGAGACCAAGCGACTGGCAAGAGGAAGACGGCCCAGGAGCTCCCCCTTGAGGCCACACGCAGTCAGCACCATCCACCCAACACTGCCAGTCTCCCCTCCACGGCTGCTGAAGCCCAGTCGTCTCCCACCTCTCCTCCCTGCTCATCTCCATTCACCAGCCGCAAAAACCACTCACTCGCTGATCAGGCAGATCATTTTGTCCTCTACGCAGGACCCTTACTGGCTTCTCTTTTATTCTGGGAAAGTCAGAATCCCTCAAGTGGCCGCAAGGCCCTCCACAGTCTGTGCTGCGTCATCACTCCCTCCGACCCACCCTGCCCTGTCCTCTTCCTGGGCACAAGGAGCCATCATGCCGTCACCCCGCTGGCCGGTGACCACGTCCCTCTGGTTACCTCCTCCTAGCGGGACCATCTCGTTTGTACAGTTCATCCCCGGGCAGACTGCACGCTCCTCCAGGGCAGAGGGGCGCCTGCCCAGGACCAGCACACAGCTGGTGCTGAGGTCGGGTCGGATCTGCGATGCAAATACGCTACACGTACTCCTGCTCACTACGTCTGGACGTGCTCGCTCCGGAGTACCCAGGCCCCTAGCTCGCGGCCCCCAAACCAGAACAGTTCCTCCTCTTTCCTTTCCAGTATCTCCCAGCTTGGGTCGAGGGACCTCCCTGTCCTGCCGCCGCGGGTTCATGCAGGCGGCCACACATTCTTGCGTCCTCCCGCCCGGTGCACACCCTGAGCCAAGCCCCCTGCTCTCTTGGTGGCAGAAGACAGACACAAGCAGGGACACACAAGGTAACCAGGGGCAGCCAGTGATGTACAGGGCAAAACGGCTGACTGGAGAGGGCAGCCGGACAGTGGCGGGTTGGGCTGGCTTCTCTGAGAAGGTGACAAGCCGAAATCGGAGGCAGGCAAGTGAAAAGCTGAAGAGCATTCTGGGAAGAAAGAACGGCAAGTACCAAGTGCGCAGGGAGGAACACGCTTGACGGGGCTAAGGAACAGAGGGTGACCTTGGGGCCTCGAGGAATGTGCTAGCTGGGAGTGTGTTAGGGCCGGGGCAGGGCAGCGCAGCGATACAGTGCAGGTCAGCAAGGCCCACACAGCTCTGTGAGCCAGAATAAGGGTGTGTCGGGAACAGGGAGTCCCTGGGGAACTGAAACCTCTCGGTTTGGTCTTGCCTCAAGAGCGCCCCTAGCGGTGGTGTGGAGAATGGCAGTCAGGGTGGAAGCCCAGACACCAGGCAGGAAGCAGGGGTCTCCGGGAGACCAAAGGGCTTCTCACAGGTGTGATGGTGGAGGCTGGAGGCCAAGTTGGAAGGTTCCAGTCAAGAATGACGTATAGATGTTGGGCTTGAGGAGCAGATGGATGCTGAGAAGAGAAGGCTGGGTGGAGGGAAGCACAGCAGAGAAACAAGAGGCTGCACTGCCTCATGTTCAAGGTCAGTGGTCCTGCCTCTTCCATGAGGATGTAAGCTGCCTAAGAACTCTGCTCTGTTGAGTTGGCCCTGCCCAAGCCCTGGGTATGGTGGCTCAAGTCTGTAATCCCAGCACTTTGGGAGGCTGAGCTAGGAGGATCACAAGTTCAAGGCCAGCCTGAGGAATTTAGTAGACTTCACAAGGCCCTGTGTCAAAATAAGAAGGGCTGGAGATGTAGTTCAGTACGAAGGGCCTGGGTTCAATCCCTGATAACTGGGAGGGGGAGGGGGAGGGGGAGGAGGAGGAAGAAGAGAAGTAGTTGTTAAAGAAGAAAGACGTTGTTCTAAACTTGAGCTGGGTGTAGTGACAGCCTGTAGCAGGGCTACTCAGGAGGCTGGGCCTCCGTGTCAGGAAGGGACTCTCAAGGAGGAGCTGAGGCTTTGGGGCTAAGCTGTGAGAGGTGAGGGCCAGGGATAGCATCTGTTTTCTCTGTGCAAATGTCCCTGGCTGAGCAAGCTGGCAGGCAGAGCCCTAAACATGCACTTAATTCCGGACTTTGTCCAGGACTGTGGGAAGTCATCTGCCACCTCCCCTCAGCCCCAGGTTTTCATTTATAAATAGGACTCCCATTACCCACCATGCAATGTGGCTCCGGTGAGCAAGTAAGGAAACAGGTACAGACATTTAATAAGCGCACAGTAGATGCTCATTAAATCATACCCAGTACTTCAAGGGAACCCTGTAAATTTCGGGCAGTGTCTAAGCTTGCTCACAGAACAACTGATCCAGTCTTCACTATTACCAGATGAGGTACGCACTAGTCAGGGCTCTCCAGAGAAACAGCCGACATGATGTACACATACACAGAGAAAGGGAGGTTTATTTTAGGAATTGGTTCACATGATTGTGGAGGCCTGGTGAGTCCAAACTGATGGGGAGGCTGGCAGGCAGAGTCTGGGAAACTGAGAGGAGCCCAAAGGCAGGCTGCTGGCAGAACTCCTTGCTGGGGAGGGGGGGCTGGTGGTGGTCAGTCTTTGTCCCAAGGCCTTCAACTGATGGGTTCAGGGCCACCCACATTAGAGAAGGCAGGGAATCTGCTTTACTCAAGTCCACCCATTTAAATATTAATCTTGGCGAGCGTGGTGGTGCATGCCTATAATCCCAGTACTTGGGAGGCTGAGGCAGACTGGGCTACACAGTGAGTTCGAGGCCAGCCTGAACTACCTATTGAGACCCTGACTCAAAAACAACATAAATAAATAAATGTTAACCTCATCCAAAAAACACCTTCACAGAAACATCCAGAACTAGGCTTGACCAAATATCTGGGCACCATGACCCATACCAGGCGGTACATATAAAATAAACAATCAGGAAACATAAAGTTAACCCTCTCAAGATGGGTATAAGTATTATCCCTAATTTACAAGAGAGGCAACAGGTACAGAGAGGGGTAAGAAACCTGCCTGAGGTCATAGGGGAAAGAAGCCAGACTCCCTGCTGCCTGGCTCCAGAGCTGGCACTTAAGCAGGACACTAAGTGGCCATTAGCATAAGCATGCCAATGAAAATTAAATTTCTCCTCCCTTCCTCTTGCCGGCCCTAGGGCTGGAGGCAGAGGACCTGCGGGAGGCCTTCCCCGGGTGGCCGCCTGGGTGGGGCTTCCTCTGCAGAAGAAGCAGAGCTGGGGGAGGGCCGACTTCCCCTTCAGAGGAGAAACTGAGGCCCCCTGAGCGTGGAAAAGGATTGCGTCTAAGGTCACACAAGGGAGCAGGTGGCAGCTGAGCCAGGATTAGGCCCCGGGGCTTCAGAAAATGATGGACAACTGATGCTTCTGGAGACCTGGGGCTGCCACACTCACTGTCACGCGTGAGGTGAGATGAATACTGTTACTTTCGTGTTGAAGAGTGAGGAAACTCCGGTACAGAGAGGCTCAGAAACTTGCATGAGCTCACAGGGCTCAGGCTCAACCAGCACACTCTGCCTCTGAGACCCTGCCAGTTTCCTGGGGACAAACGGGACGGCCCAGCCTCGCGCCTCCTTCCCAGGGGTGACACTGAAGCCCCTGCAATCCTGGGCTCCCTGAATTTCTGTGTGCAGGAGGACGTGCCCTTCGGCCCTGCACACCCCTCTCCCCCTCTGGGCGCGCAAGCACCCCTGCCACAGGCCGCAGCCCATAGCCACGCAGCCCAACCGCTGCCCCCGCGACCCGAGCAGGTCACACGCGCCGCAGAGTCGCTCAGCACGCACGCCGGACGCAGCTCCCCGCGTCCCCTGAGCAGAGAAGTACTGCACTCTACACTCAACGCACGAACCACAGACGCCGCGACACCTCCTCGGGCTCTCGTCCCCCACACACCCGGCACCTGGACACTCGGCCCCTCCACACCCCAAGGGCAGCCGCGGCCGCACGGCCCAACGTCTGGGGACCCTGACTGGAGGCTTCGCTAACTCGGGGCGCTGGCACCTGTCCCCCACGCGCGTGCCCAGCCCGCGGGGCGGCCCCGCCCTGCAGGGGACCCTGCTCGGAGTGGGGGTGGACAGAGGGGTGCGCGGGCTGCCCTCAGCCACTCGGCCCGGCACGGCCACGCTCCAGCCAAGACCTCTGATCGCGCTGCGCCCCACTGACACGCCCGGGTGCGCTGCCCACTCCCACCGGGAGCCCAGCGGCTCGGCAGAGGGGTGCCCGACCCAGCAAGGACAGCCCCAGCCCCAGGTCCCCGGAGAAACGCCCGGAGGCGCCCTTACCTGATTTCCTTCGGGAGCTGCCGTAGTCCCTGAAAAAGAAGCAACAGCAGACGGACATGGTTAGGGCAGGCGCGGCGCGGCGGGGCACGGGCTCCGGCCGGGCTCACGTGACGCCAGCGCCGGCCGAGCGAGCACCGCGCTCCGCAGCTGCACTCCCTGCGCTGGCCCCGCCCCGCACCCCGCAGGCCGACAGGGCCCACCCTCCCCTCGCCTGGCCGGACATGGAGTGCAGGCAGGTCCCGGGCACTTGGCAGACCGGGAAACTGAGGCCCCGACTCCGGCCCGAGCAGGCCTCCACCCGAAGCATCCCACCTCCCAGTTCTGGCGTCGCACAGCCCACTCCGCCCGAGTCCCACTGAAAGGCCGCCTGCTCGACTCCCTCGCACCCACCCTCGTCACTGTGCATCTGTGTGGCCTTCGATTAAAACGTGACCCTCGGGGTGCCCGGGCTCGCCCCCTCCTGGGCCTGGCTCGGGCGATGGTGAACACCAGCTATGGCACGGTGTGGGCCTTTCTGCAGAAGGCCAAGGCTGGGGAGCCAGCGTGCAACGGAGAGAGTGGGGCTCAGCACCCTGCCCAGGTAAGGGGGGGCGGCAGCGTGGTAGGCACGGGGTTCAGTTTCTGAAGAAGTGAGCGCTGGGTTCAAATCCTACCCCTGACAGTAACAGTTGGGTGACCCTAGGCACTGAACCCCTCCCACCTCCAGGACCTGCCCCGAGTCTGCTCTGCCCTCCAGGGAGCAGTCGGGGACTTGGGTCAGGCCGACTTCCCACATCCCGCCCCCTCCGTCCCCTCGGACTGGGCCTAGATGCTGGGGAAATGCACTCGGACTGGAGGAAGTGCCTTTTCCTGTTCCCTGGAGCCAGAGAAAATGCCAGCTGCTGCCCACCTTTGGTCCAAGCTAGCGAACTAGCCAGCTAGATCTGCCTGCTGGAAAGGGAGGCCTCACGGAGAAGGCACAGCAGAGACCCCGAGAGGATCCGCCTTGTGGCGACCCTGAGGTGCTGGTTCTGGAGATCTAAGGGTAGCGGGGTGCCCTAGGGTGTTTGTGAAGCTGTAAGGAAATTCCTCTGCACAGCCGGGGCGCCCCCTCCCCATTTCCCTTTGTTGAGGCTTACAGCCCCCTGAACCAGGACGCTGGGGCAAGCCTAAGAAGCTGCATTTCTCAAGTCCCCCTCCTTCCTGAGAACCCCCTCGGCAGCTGTGTCTCTTTCCATCCTCCAGTCACACCAAGACAAGGTCCTAGCACCCCATTTTACGGATGAAGAGAGAGAGGTGCAGCCACTCCCTGAAGTCACCGGATCTGGTTTATAACCTACTGGTCGGAATGAAAGATGCAGGGCCTTGAGGTGGAGAAGAATCTGTTTCCTCCAAGAGGAGCTGGGAAGAGGGAGCGCCCCCCCCCCCCATCTTCCTGAGGCGGAAGAGAGACCCGGCAGCCTGTGGCCCGGCCCATCTGGCGGTGCCCACCTGAAGCTCAGGCCTGGGAGGACTCGTTATACAATGGCCCTTATTACTGTATAGTACTGTACCTGCCCATAACTCTCCTCTCCAAGGAGGGATTTCGTTTCTCAAGCCTTTTCTCTGGGTGAGGCTGGGCCATTGAAGAAGGGCAGGGAGCGAGAAGCTGCCCTCCTTGTCCCACACTCTCCCCCTGGAGCTGGGCGCAGCACTGCCAGAAGCCCCCACAGGGGCGGCTCCGGAATGACGCTCCCTTCTCCCAGCCTGTGTGGCTGTGGGCTGCCCGGGATGCTTAGATCTGGTCACAGCCGGAAGAGGAGGCAGGCGCGTCGTTCCACGTGACAGGGGAGCACCTGAGGCTCAGGAGTGGGACAGGGACATGGTTGGCATGCCCTAAGTGCCTCCTAAGTGCTGGGCATCACTCCAGTGATTCTCAGTCTGGCCATCAATGGAATCATCTAGAAAGCTGCGTAAAAATTCAGCTGTGGGCCCCACCCCAACCGACTGCATTACCTGCATTGCCAACAGCTTCCCTTGGGATTCTAAGTGTTGCATAACCTCCATCGGCCAAGCCTCCCTTAAGAAACGTTCACACTTATAAGAACAGTGTGCTCAGGGCCCGGGATTTAGCTCAGTGGTTCCACCGCCTGCCTCACAAGCGCAAGGTCCCGAGTTCAATCCCTGGTACCAAAGAAAAAGAACAGGGTGCTTGCTGTGCCAGAGGGGCTTCCAGACAGCCCCCCGCCTGCCGTCCTCAAAGCAGGCTCTGGAGCCCTCCGGGCAGGTGGTGAGAAGTGAGGCAACTCGTTCAGGGTCCCACAGAGAGTGAGGGGCTGCGGTTGGGCAGAACCCCAGGCCCACCAAGCCCCAGAGGGGTGCGGGCCTGGACGGCAGAGCCCTGGGGTGGACGAGGACGAGGGCCATGGGGAGGCGGTGGGGGCAGCCAGGCTGGGCTGGATGTGGGCATGGCAGGAACAGGAACCCTTGCAAGGTCTCTGGCCTCCAGCCTGAGGAGGCACTGCCCTAATAGGAACCTCTTGGAGGATTACGGCCGGGCACCTCTTGGCAAATGCATTCTGTAGTTTTAGCTGCTGAATGTGCTAAGAAGCAGCTTAGGTATCCAATGGCTGGGACTCCCCCACTCTCCACACCCCAGAGCATGGGGGAAGACAGGGCTCCCCCGCCTCGGGCACCCCTGCTGCTCACTGCCCTGCAACCAGTCCTGGCCTCTGCTGGGGTCCAGGTCCCCTCTGTATGTCCCCTCCCTGCTTCAGTTCTTGCCCGGAGCTGGTGCTGACAGACGCCCCCCCCCCCAGTGACTCTGCCACTGTAGCTCACAGTCTAGCCTGCTTCTGACTCGAGCTGAATCACTGCCTCCCAGAGAGCCCGGGAGGAAGGGGGGCCCAGCAGGGGCAGCATCTTCCTGCGGGGATGCCAGCAGCTAATGTGATTGAAAAGGCCTTCCAGGCTGCATCCTGACGGCTGCGCCAGGCCATTGGCCTTCTGTGCAGCTGGTCCCGGGGTGACTAAGACCACAGGCACAGCGACAGACGCTGGGGTCAAGCCACGCCAGCTGGCAGTGGTGCCCCTGTGGTCCCCAGGTCTGGCTGGGAAGGCAGGGGCAGCGTTCCCCAGCCTCATGCCCGGCCTCGTCTACACAAGGTCCCACGTCTCTCAGCCCTTCCTGCCAGGCTCCGCAGTGCCCTGCATGAAGCCAGCTGGCCCAGCTACCAGGTATGGACCTTGCCTGAGCCTGGTGCACCTGTGGGTTGAGGGCAGAACGGTGCCACCCGGCCCAGACTGTCCGTCACCTCCACCCACCCAGACGGCAAAGGCTGTTAGACTTGGACACTGCAGAGCCCTGAGACTTAAGGAACGGCCTCTCCCTCAGGCCCTCCCAAACACTGGCAGGCACTGTTGGCTGGGTTGGGGAGCCCAGCTCTGTTTCCAGTTTGGGGCTCACAGACACCAGAGGTCTCTGTCCAGCGCTGAGCAGCAGCAAAGCCCGCTGTGGAGAGGGGGTGGGCGGTGTTTCTATGCTTCCCAGGCTAGTCCTGAACTCCTGGGTGCAAGTGATCCTCCTGCCTCAGCTTTCGGAGGAGCCGGGACTAGCAGTGTGTGCACTGCAATGCTCAGCTTTTATGTATTTATTTATTTTGGGTTTTTTTGGTACCGGCGATCGAACTTGGGACCTTGTGCTTACAAGGCAGGCGCCAGAACCACTGAGCTAAATCCCCGGCCCATACTGCTCAGTGTTTAGAACACAAGGTGGGCCTGAGTGAGCTTCGCTGCTAACACACACCCGAAGGGTGGCTCTTCGTTCTTCTTTCCCTCTTCCCATTTCTCTTGGTAAGACATGACGTGCTCCTTTCCCAGACATCATACTGGGCGCGGGTGCTGGAGACAGCAACAGGGAGGGCAGGGAGAGGGTGGCGATGGCATTTAACTCTTGTGCTGGCCACCTGCTCCTGCACTTGGCCCCTGCATTAGCAGGTTGCGGTGGCGTGGCCCAGTGGCAGATGCTTCCTGCCCTGCACATGAGGCCCTGGGTTTGATCCCCAGCACTGCAGAAAGAACCAAAGAACAAAAGACGCAGCCACTGGCCTTCGGTGGTCTGAGGACTGCAGAGCAGGGGTGAAGCACGTTACAAGGCGGAGGCGCAGGCCCTGGGCTGAGGGGCAGTGCTGAGCTAAGGTGCCCCCCAGGAGCCACACCAGGGACCCGGCTGCAGAGACGGCTCTCGGGTGGGAAGGAGCGGGGAGGACAGGGCCGGGAGCTCAGCCTGGTGTGGGCTCCGAGAAGGGAAGGACGCTGAGAGCGCCAGTCTCAGGCAGCCTCAGCAGGGAGGACGCTGCGTTTCCGGCCTCGGGCTCCTGCCTGCTGGCTGACACCGCCGTCTGGCCCAGGGGCTGCCTGCAGTCCTGCTGCCACCGGAACTGCTCTCTGGCCGCTGGGGGCCAGATGGCTGCCTGGGAGCGGACCTTGGGAGCCAGGTGTCACCGATGATAGGCCTTACCTGGACAGAGAGCTGGGGACAGCGTCGTCCTGAACCGGCCAGAGAGTGACCTGGAGGCACTGAGCTGTGGGCCAGTGAGGCCCATCAGCCAGCACAGGAAAGAGGTGACCTGCCTGGCCAGCAAGTCTGGGGTACAGCTGGGGAACAACGCCACACTCTACGTACAATTCTTTTTCTTTTTTGTGTGTTTCAGGTTGAACTCAGGGCCTTTGCATGGAGCTCCATGCCAGGCCCTCCCACCTGCACTCCCCTTTTTATCTTTCATTTTGAGACAAGATCTTGCTAGGTCACTCAGTTGCCTGGGCTGGACTCGAACTTGCAGCCCTCCTGCCTCAGCCTGCCAAAGGGGAAGCTAACATTCGGAGGCAATCTGTGCTGAGAGCCACAGCGGTGGGGGCATGGCGAGTGCAGAGAAAAGAAAGACCGAGTGGGCTGGCTCACAGGACATGCATGCCCAGCGGCTTCCTGGAGGACAGAGCCCTGAAAGCGGAGGGGTCAGGACCCTGAGAGAGGGTGGGGAAGGAGGGCGCTCCAGAAGCAGGAACAAGCCGCTCCCGTAGTGGAAGGTTTCCTGAGGAGGACGGGAAGCAGGTGGACAGCCTGGGGGAGGGCAGGGCTTTGGTGGCAGGCGTGAGACCCAGGTTTCTGACTAGGAGTGCTGCGTCGGAGGCAGCTCAAGGAAGGCTGTCTTAGTTACTTTTCTCTTGTTGCTGAGGCAAAATACCGGGCACCCAGAGTTAAAGGGGAAGGGTCTGTTTGGCTCACAGTTGGTAGAGGTTTTAGTCCATAGTCACCTGGCTCCAGGCAGGGTGGCAGAGGGGCAACAGGTCACAGTGACAGAAGCAGCAAAAGCAACAAGGGACCTTTGGGGCAGCGTATTTCTGCCCCTTGTATCCCATCCAGAGTACGGGGGTCAGGGCAGTGCCAAACTGATCATTCACGCGTAGTGATTTTGTAACCATAAGCCCCTACCCAGCGTCACACCTTCCAGACTCAGCTCCCTCTGAAAAGGACTGCACGAGGCTTTGGGAGGACATCTAGACACAAGCCACGACAAAGGCTTTTGGGGAGAGGTAGACTGCTGGCCAGGAGAAGCAGCAGAGTCTGGGGCTGAATGTCAGGAGACCCGGACGCCACCCCGCTCTGCCCCTCGGTGGCTCCTGGTCCTGGGAAAGCCACTTCACATTCCAGTGATACTTTCCACTTTTTTCTTTTTGCAGTGCTAGGATTGAAACCACAGCCTACACATGCTACACAAGTGCTCTCCCACTGACGTATACCCCCAGCCCTTCTAATCTTCTTTAAATTTTGAAACAGGGTCTTGCAAAGTTGCCTAGTCTGGCCTCAAATTTGTGATCTTCCTGTCTCAGCCTCTTGAGAAGCTGGGATTGAGTATGCCACTGTGCCCGGTGGAACGCAGTGCTTTCCAAATGACAGGCCATGGCCTACTCGTGAGCTCTGAAGTTGATTTTGTGGGTCCCAATCAACATTTTGAAAAGGTAGATAGACTTGCTGGCCAGGGCGGCCGAGACAGGAGGATTACAAGTTCAAGGGCAGCTGGCTCAACTTAGCAGGGCCCTATCTCAAAAATAAAAACACACAGGCCCGGGGAAGTAGCTTGGTATTCCCTGGGTTCAATCCTCAGTACTGGAAAAAACAAACAAAATGTCCAGGGAGTCAGTCATGGTTAAGATTGTTCCGTGAAACTTTGGTTTCAAATGTCTGTCCACTGCCTGTCTGTATGTCTGTCTGTATTGGGTTTCACAATAAATTGTGAAATTTCTTTCTTTCTGTGGCAAAAGAAAAAGTTTTAAACACACTGTCAAATTCTCTGGGGCTCAGCTTCTCCATCCTTCAAAGGAGGCTGGGATCAGCATCCTGGAGCTGGGGATTTTCCCTTCCTGCTAGCCCCCACTGGGCTTTTGTTCTGGCTTTTCAGAGCCTTTGCGTGAAATGGTCTGCAGAGGCAGTGACCCCCAGGCGCGACTCCGAGGGGGCATGAATGCTGTCCTTTGCCCCAGGCGTGCCTGATCTAAACTGCTCTGGGTGCTCTGTGTCCCACAAGAATCTGCCCTTTCTCTCAGCGCTTGTGCCGTGCAGGATTCTGAGAATGAGCCCCATTGTGACCATGCGGACTGGCCGAAGAGCCAGATTCCTGCCCTGGTGAAAGCACCGAGTTCCCAGGGAGAGACGGGGTCTTGGGTCCCCTGCCTGTGTCCAAGAGAGGCTGAATGCATGGCCATCAGAGGAACCCCCGGGGACCCCGCCTTCTCCTTGCTCCCGAGGGCCTCTGCCGCTTTCCAGCCACAGCGAAAGGACAAAGCACTGTCTGTCTGTCCTCCGTGTCTACCACTCTGGGCAAAGCCCCTGAGCGTGTCTCTGGCTTCAGGATGGGCAGAGTGGAGAGGGGGTGGGTGCAGATCTAGTGGGACGATGTGTGAGGCTCCTGGAGCAGCACCTGCACTTGGGAAGCACCCAGCTCCGCAGCCTGTTGCATGGGGCTGGACTTGGCCTGCAGGATGTGCTGACTGGCCCAGCCTCACGGCAAGGTCTGCGTTAAGTCACTGGCTTCTTCACTCAGGGAGCCACATGAGGGCCACGAGAGGAACAGGCCTGGATTCCCACCCATGTGGAGTCGAAGAGTTCTGCCCTGACAGCGGCTGTAAAAGCCATGGGGGAGTGTGGAGAAACACGAAGCGCTTTCCCAGAGTGGGAAATGGGGCAGGGGCTACCGACTGAGTGGACTGGCCTGCAGTGCCACGTTTCCATTCAGGCCATCTGAGATCCTGCTTCCAGCTTTGCCTGCCTCCTTGGATTGCTGAGGCTGCCCGTCAAAACCTAGCACAGGGCTGGTAACAAAGTGTGATGGGATTCAACTATGGCATTCTCAGAGAGAAGGGCAGGAGGACCATCCATGTTTGGAGATCTTCCTTGTGTTTTCCCTTTGTTTGTCCCTGCATCTATCCTCCGCCCATCCATTCTCCATCCACCCCCCTTCCATCACCCATCCATCTGCCATCCACCCTGATGCATGCCTTAAGTGCAAGGCTGTCATAGACTTATTCTTGTGCCCGAAGCAAGAGAGTGGCAGAAGACAAGAGATAAGAAACATCCAAGACGAGAACATGCACAAGTCACTTTGAGATGACACCCCAAAGCTTGCTCGAGAGCATCCTGCACAGGAACTCCCAGCTGGGGGAGCAGCAGTGATCTGGGGTGGTTGGGAACACTGCCTGGCAGAGGTGAGGGATGTTCACAGAGTTAGAGCAGAGGCAGGAAGGAGCCCCAGGGCAGGAGGGAGGGGTGAGCCAGGGTGCAGGGCAGGAGTGAGTGTGGGATGTGCACATGTGTCTGGGAGCAGAGCCCAGGGAGGCCATGCAACCTGCGGAGCAGATCCTGTACCAGAAGCACACTGAAGTTCTGGCCCTGCGGCACCGAGTGTCCCAGTCCTTCCCACCACACTAGTGGAGCCCTAACCGGAGCTGTCGGGATGACAGAAATGGTCTCTGCCAGCAGCTGATGCTCTCAACAGTGGCCTCCGAGCACTCAGAATACAGCCAGCATGACTGGAGCAGCAAACCTCAGCGTAATGCAAAGCCCCGAACACCAGCTGGGGATGTAGCTCAGTGGTAGACACAGGGTTAGCACGAGTGGAGGCCAGCACCAAAAAACCAAATAAAAACCCCTGCATTTAAGGTTGAAATGTAAAGGGGCACAGTGGCAGTGATTCTCCCTCCCTCCCTCCCACTAAGCTGCACCCTGTCCGAGTGGCCACTTCTGTGGACTGTGGAGTCTAGACCAATGGCTACAGCCTGGCACTCGGGCGCGGGCAGGCTTGCTCCGCTCACTTGGTAAGAGTGTATTCACAGCTACCAGTGCGGGGGTTCAGATCCCAGCTCTGAACTGGGGTGTAGCTCAGCGGTGGAGGCTGTGCTTAGCATGTGCAAGGCCCTAGGTTTCTCCCTGCACCAAACAATGCAAAGCAAATGCCCACCCTCCAAGAAGAAAACCAAAGCCAGGAAACAAATTCCAGTTCTACCAGATGATAGTGTCTGTGCTCATTTGCAGAGTGGACCCTGACCAGTAGGACCAGCACCCTGGGATCGTGGGCATGTGGCCAGTTAGTGCCTCTCAAGCAGCTTGGGCTGGGCAAGGCCCAGTGGCAGGAAGTGGAGGAGCAGGTCCTCCTCGCCCTCCGCCATCTCTGCTCCACCCCAGGCCCAGCGGCTGATCAGGGTGGGGAGCCAGGAGAACCACCTGGGGCAGGAGGGCCGAAGGAGGGTGCAGAGGGAAGGCCAGGAGGGGGTGGGGACTGCTGGAGGATGGCTCAGGAAGGCCTCGGGACACCAGCCTGGCTGGCTGCAGTGAGGGCCAAGGCTGGGGTGTCTGCATCTGTAATAGAGAAAGCCTGGCCACGTGGGGTAAAGCCACTTTGGGTGAGGCCACAGCCCTGGGGCCTCCAGCCCCGTGGGAACGGCTGTTCTGGTTGCTTTCATGGTCCTTGGGAACCCAAGCACACCAACCTAGTGGACCACAGGGCTGCCCTCAGTGAGCTGTCCAAGGCCCCAGGAGTGACAGCCGATCAGGAGGTCTCACTGCCTGGCCAAGAGACAGGCTTAACGAGGCTGCTCCAAAGGGCAGGCGGCTGTCACAGTCCACACCATGGCCTCCAGGCACAGGACAAGGGGACTCTCAGCAAGGGCCTGGGTCCTGTGGAGCTCTGGGATGCTCCAGTCCGGCCTGGGGGCCTCCTGACGGCCTGACAGCTGCCTTCCTGTGTGGCTGAGCAGGAGGAGGAGCCTGGGATGGACCCCAAACTCGGCCAGCCTGGCATGGCAGTCACAAGACCCAGGCTCTAGCTATACCCGATCTCAATAGGCAGAGTGACTTGGGCAGGGGCGGCCATCCAGGCTGCACGTGGGCCGGCATCCAGCAGCTGCAGGAGGGGCAGTGCTTTCCTGTCCCACAACCCCTCACCCGAGTTCCTGGCCTTGGAGCCACCTGCCTGCAACTACGGTGAAATAGCTGTTCCCAGGAAGCCCACTGCAGACTCCAGGCCCTGGCCCTGGCCTCCACCCTCCAGCAAACATCTTCTGAGTTTCTGCTCCCAAGGACAAGTGCCCTGAGGCCCGGGGCAGACCTGGGCCTGGACCTCCCCACCCTGAGTGAGCCCTTCCCTCCCAAAGGCAGGGCTGCGGAGTGAAGGAGCGGGGAGGGGTAGGAGGTGGGCGCAAGGCCTCGCCAGTTGCAGGCCACCAGGGGCTCTTGGAAGACGCCCCAAGCACAGTGGAAATCCATCAGTGTTTACCTCCCTGACTGAAGCGTTTTGGGAAGGTCCCCAGAGGCAGTGTGGGTGAGGTTGGCAGGGGCTGAAGAGGCCATGCAAGCTCCTCACCCAGCCTCTGGGCACACGGCCCGCAGCAGGTGCCGGTCCATGCAGGATCCAGCTGCCGAGGCAGCCTCTGGCTGTCTTCCCTCTGCTTCCCTGCCACCCTCCCTCACCGGGGCCTTACAAATAAACCCTTGAGCTCCAATCCGTATCCCCAGATTGGCTTCTGGAGGCTTCAAAAATGATTATTTCCCCTCTCCTGGAGCTGTTCTGTGTCTCAGGGATCACAGAGTGTCTCCTAGCCACCCCATAAGATCCTCGTAGCCAGCAGAACCAGCCCAGTGCCAGCTGGGGGCCAGCATGTCCTGGCAGCACTGAAACTTTCTGAGGTCCCCGATGCAGGGGACAGGTCATTGGGTGCCCTTTCCTGTCGGGCTGGGGCCAGGCCAAGGCATCCCCACCTTCTCCAGGTGCAGCCTGCCTCTGCCTCCTGGGATCAGACTGGAGAACACTGCATCCGGCTCCCAGCCTGCAGGCGATGCCGCCTCCCTGTCCATCTCCTTCCAGACTCACTCCAGGCTCCAGGCACCCTCTTCTGCACTGGTAGTGAGGACACCCCAGCCTGCGGGCCCTAGAAATCTAGATGCTCTAGAAATCAGCTGAGAATATCAGAGAGCCAGAAAAAGCATCGGGTTTTAAGCCTCCAAACTTGGGCTGGCATGGTGCCTCTGGCCTCAGCGCTTGGTTGGGCTGTGTGACCCTCGACACTGGCTGGGCAATGCTGGAGCATGCGCTGGGCTCCCAGGCTGGGACTGGGGCAATCCCTGCTTCCGCCTCCCAGGAGCTCCATGGCACGGAGCTGCCGGCCAGGCAGTGAGCGTTCTGTGGCGTTCACCAACAGCAGGTCCCTGTCACTGAGGCGAGCACAGCCATGTGCGGAGCACACTGAGCTTCAGGGGCTGGGGTAGGGAGGAGCCAGGCTTCAGGCCTCACCGTGGGGGGCGCCTCCTTAGCTCTTACTGGCTTTGCAAGTCATGTGATCACTGTGCTTCAGTGGCTTTATCTGCTATTTGGAGGAAATAACTGTACCACTTCATGGGATAAATGGAAAAATGAAAGAGCTAAAACACATGTACAGCTTAGAAGAGTACCACACTGGTGAACCTTATAAACATGAGCTCTCAGCAGCTTTCCAGATCTTAGGACAACCCAGCATCACTACTTCCACCCACGGTCCCACTGATGTGCCTCGGGAAGCGCAGACTCAGAGAGCTTCTGCCACGTTCACCTACAGTGTCCAGCCTGCAGCTAACACGAGGGGTGCGGTGACGGCCAAGCTGAGGCCATGCTGGCTCCCAGGGTGGCTGCCACCTCTCAGGGAAGCCAGCTGTTGAACTGCGTGACTGCATCCGTGGTATGCGGCACCATCAGGAAGTCCCCGTGTGTGGAGGGGCAGCGGGCCCAGGTGAGGTGAGTGGAGTTTAGGCTGGGTTTGAAAGGGTGCCTTGCCTGACACACAGCTGGTCATGGGCAGAGCCATCTCAGAGGGACCTGAGCCTATACCTGTGACCCCCGGCCCCCCAGTCATCCTAACTCAGCCAGCTTCCTTCCCCGGAGCGTTTCAAGAGGGGAAAATGATCGTAAGACAACAAGCTGACAATCAGCTCCTTCTTCATCTTCTGCTAAACAGCTGGGCTGCTGGCACACCTGCAGCTTGCCCTGGGTACAGGTTGGGCATCTTTGTGGCTTGGCCCCTTGATCTATTGCTGGTACCTACTGGTCTCCCAGAAGCGTGGGCGCCTTGCATTTGAGGGAGTGTCCTCCCATGACCCAGGGAGCTCAGTACCTGGACTTGGGTATAGATTTCAAGGTGAGCAACCAGCTGGGGCCCTGGGCTCAACGGGCAGTGCCTCCGTAGGCAGTGAAATGGGTGCCTCCCGCCCTCGGTCCCCTCAACGGCCAGCCCACCTCAGAGCTGCACGGAAGCCAGCGGACCTCAATCCCAGGCTAGGAGGCCATCTGAGGGGGCAGAGCAGCAGCTGGAACTCCCAGAGGGTCTAGCAATGGGGCGGCCAATGGGTGGGTGGGGCCCAGTCCCTGGGGACACGGGCTTCACCTTCTCAGACTCAGCAGGGAAGGGGTGCTAATGGGGCTCTGCAACACTGTGTTTGCAAAGATTAGAAAACCCCACTGGGCATGTCGGGACACACCTAATCTCAGCCCTCTGGGAGGCTGAGGCAGGAGGATTGAAAGGCTAACTTAGTCAGATGTCTGCAAATGAGATGTGAAAAGGGGCTGGGGATGTAGCTCCATGCTCTCTGGCCGTGTCTCAGGAAGCCATCCACAGGCCCTCTGGATGGTGACTCCTTGTGCCGCCTGGGCCGTGTCTGGCCGTGGGAAGGGGCCAGCTTTCTGGGTGCCTCCAGAGCCAGCCTCCTCGTGTCTGTATGCGCTCTGAGCCCGGCGGCTTCCCCTAAGAGACCCCCGCTTATGGACAGCAGCCCCAGGACTGCGGCAACCAGGGCCCTGACGCGGTTGTCCTGCCCCTCGCTTGCCACACGAGGGGTCGCCCTGGGGCTCCAGCAACGCTGCCCAGTGTGGTCAGCTGGGGTGAGACCTGGTGCCGGAAGGCTGGGGCTTGAATGCAGCCTCTGACACTTACTGGCCAAGAGGTAACTCGACCAACAGGAGCCTAAGCTTCCTCATCTCAAAAGGAATCAGGAGCCTCACAGGTGTGTGCTGACGGAGACCAGCCCGCCTGCCTCCAGGGTCCAGCGCGCAGGCGCCGCAGGGGCCGGCAGCTGTAATACCGCATCCTGCCACCGGGAGGCGCCAGATACACAGAGAGCCCAAGAGCCGAGGGAGTGACAGAGGCGACTAAACTCGCCCGTCAGCGGGAAGGGCATGGGGTCACAGGACCGCTGCACTCCGGATGCGCCTTCTGCCAGTGAGTTCATCCCCATAGCCATCAGCTCCCCCCCTGACCCCGGCTGTGGGGCGCCTGGCGGTCCCTTCAACCCTGGGCCAACTCCAGCCCCAGGATGCCTTCTGCACCCCTGGAGTAGCCGGCTCTGCCCGAGCCACCCCTCAGGCAGGCCTCCCTGGCCCCCGGGCAGGCTGGCACGTCGCTGCTGACGTCTCGTACCTATATAATGCCTTCCCCACGGCATCCGCAGCTGTTGTAAGCCCATTTTCCAAGCTATACACTGAGGCTTGGAGAGGCTAAATGATTACCAGGCCACACGGAAGGTGGGAGAGGAGCCGTTGCCTGCCATGAGAGGGCCCTGGTGTGCTCTCCTCCCGCTCTGACCAGGAGTCCCCATAGGCGGGAGTGGGTGGTGTCCAGGACCACAGCCTTGTACCTTCACCCTGAGGCCCGATAAACTGGATGACGCCAGGTGTAGTGGCACACACCTGTAATTTCAGCACTGAAGGAGGCTGAGGCAGGAGGATCCCAAGTTTGAGTGCCACCTGGGCAACTTAGAGACCCTTCCTGAAAAAAATGGGGGCCGGAGTGTGTCGCTCAGTGTGAAGACCCTGGGTGGTTCAGTCCCCAGAACTGAGAGAAGGCCAGCCAGCCAGCCAGCCTACACGACCTCCTCCTGGATGCCAGCAGTGAAGGCTGCTGTAACCCAGGTTCTAGGCCCAGCTCTGTCTCAGATGCTGTGTGAAGTGGAAGCCACCTGGGGACAGCGACGTGAGGCAGTCGCGGTGGGCTGGGGATGAAGCTGAAGCCCTTGTGTGCCCCAAGAACAGTGGGTGCTCTATCTGGGCCTGGCCCTCATGGGCTTCTGCCCTAGGGGCCCAGACCGGGCTGGTGGCTTGCAGTCTGCTCCCCTTGGGCTGCCCACCCAGCCCACCCGCCAGGCTACAGCAGTCCCGTTCCCAGGCCGGCACGCCTTCAAGTGCGTTGGGCACAGCTTCCTGTGGGCGCCATCCTGCCACTGCCACCCAGGCTGAGGGGGTCTGGGCAGGGTGGGCAGCGGCCCACAGCCTCCCTCCCAGGCTCCCCTGGCCAGCAGCCCCTAGTCAGCCTGCTGTACCCTGCCCATCAGCTCAGAGCTGTGTGTGCATCGGCCGGCGCTGGATGAAAGCACAGTGTGGCTTGAGTCCCGGCCAGTGGGGTGGGGTGCAGAGGTGTGCACAGAGAGGGTCAGGCCTGGACTTGGCTGCACAGGGGCGGCTGCTCTCCACCCCACTCCTGAGCCCTGGTGCCTGGTTTGGGACAGGGGTGCGGAGGCCTGTGCTTCCTATGGCCAGCAGGGTGAGGGGGCAGGGCTGGAGGGGGCGGCCTCCCCTGTAGCCAGCAGCAGCCCCAGCTGCGACAGAGAGGGGAAGGCCATACCATCGGCCCGCGGTCAGGCCGCTGGCCACCAGGCCTGGACTCTACCCACGGAGCCTGCTGGGCGCGAGGGCGGGGTGCCGGGGTGCCCTGGGCTCTCAGTGCTACCCACCTCCCCGCTGGCTTCCCACAGTGCTCAGGTCCCAGCTGGAAGGGAGTGGCCATCCGTGAGGGCCTGGACAGGAACTGTCAGATCTGGGCCCGGCCAGGGCTTCTCACCCCAGTCCCTCTGGACAGTGGGGCACTGTCCTAGGTCACAACAGAGGGTGACTGCGACTCTGGAGCGGAAGAACAAAAGCCAGCTTGGCAAGGCTCCTCCTTCGCAATTTTGAGACCTTAATCAGGACCCTGGTGCCTGAACAGGAAGGGAGGAGCCGGGGCGGACAGGTGCGGGTACAGGACGGTGGCACAGAGCCTCCTGCTGTGCTCTCCCCACCCAGGGCTCCCTGGCAGTGACCCGGACCTCTGCACCCTGGGCGTGCTGCCCTGTGCCAGGCTTTCCAGGCACTTTGTGTGCCGAGGCGCTGCCCTCGCACAGCCTGGGAGGCAGGGGCTATCCCTGTCCCCACCCCAGACAAGGAGCTGTAGGGCAGTGCCTGGGTCTCTCCCTCAGATGCAAGTGTGAGACCCCAGTGGCTGGTGTGCGTGCATCCGGAGGTGGGAGTTTGGGGTGACTCGGCTGTGAGGGTGGAGCACCCGCGGGGGGACCGGTGTGTTACAAAGCTGACCCCAGAGCGCCCGTCTCCCTCCACACCGGAGGCTGCAGTGCAGGGACGGCCGTCTGTGAAGCGGGGCCTGGCCACACTGCGTCCGCCGGCGCCTTCATCTAGGGCTCCCGGCCCCCAGACTGCGAGAGGCAAATCTCCGCGGCTCATAAGCTACCCAGTCTCCCCTACCCCTGTTGGCAGGTCGAGGGGGACCAAGACACCCACCGCCCACGAAGGAAAACAACCAGGGAGGGGCTGGTCCCCACCTGCCCTGAAGGGGGCGCTCGGCCGAGGAGGCCGCAAAACCACAGGCAACGGAGCTGAAACCAGAGGGCGGAGCCAGCCTGCCTGCTCCCCGCCCACTGGGTGACGTAGGCAAGCACTCCGTCTCTCTGAGCCCTGCCCTCCCTGGTAAGACCCTGCCACAGCTACGGTTTCCAGGAGAGATGTAATGAGCACAGATGACACGGTCACTTATTCAGCAGGTCCCCCAGCACCTGCTCTGGGCCAGGCTCTGCCCTGAGTGCTGGGGACACAGCTGGGAGCAGAGCAGGTCCATACCCTCCTCCCCCAGCCAGCCTGCCTTCCTGCCTGCCTTCCAGCGGGAGGGACCGTGGCTCGCAGGGAGTGTCATCTGCTCAGGCTGCTGGAACAACACCTGTCACCAGCTCGTTCAATAATGACAGGAGCTGCCGCTGCCCGCAGATTTTGTGCGTACAGCGGCCTGTTCCCAGTGGATGGTGCCTTCTAGCTGTGTCCTCACATGGCAGAAGGGCCAGGGGCTCACTCAAGCCTCTTGCCTGTTTGTGGTACATGGGATGGAATCCAGGGGTGCTCTCTCACTGAGCTACATCTCCAGCCCTTTTTCTTTTTATTTAAAGACAGCCTCACTAAGTCCCCAAGCAGGGCTGGAACCTGTAATTATCCTGTCTCAGCCTCCCAAGCAGCTGGGTTGAGACCCTTTTATAAGGGCACTAATCCATTTACAGGAGTGCAGCTCTTGGGACTCAGTCATCTCCCAATCAGTCCCATCTCTGACTACTGCTGCGCAGGCCTTCGCTTCCGGAATGTTAACGTGGGGGACACCACATTCCAATCACTGGAGTTAGCAGACAAGCCACCAGGGAGGTAGCGGTGTGTTGTATGAAGAAAGAGAAAGCTAGGAGCAAGTGCCAGGCCCGACCTCACTGAGAAGCTACCGAGCAGTCTGGGAGGAGACGTGGGCCCAGGCAAAGGCTCTCCTGGGTGTGCCAGGCCCAGGGACGGGACGGCTTGAAGGCCCAGCATTGGATACGTGACTATCGGGTTTGGTTCAGGAGCAGTGGGCAGGCTGGTGTGGTGGGAGCTGGGGCCAGGGGGACCAGGGTGTGATCAGAGGCAGGGCTGGACCCTGAGCTCCCTGACTGCAGTGAGCTGACCCGATGACAGTGAGGCAGGGAGAGCAGGGAGACAGACCGGAAGCCTGATGGGGCGGAATAGGGGACATTGGGAAGGAAGTGCCCACGAGGTCTGCTGCAGGGTGGCCAGAGGCTGGGAAGCAAAGGACTCACTCCACAGGGGTGCTCAGGTTGCGGTCCCGCAGCAGTGTGTGGGGCAAGTGTTTGTGGTCTCAGGCGGGAGGGCAGGCCCCAGCAGCCTTCCTGGGAGGCCGCCCTGCACCACACCTACCGGGGGTATGGGAGGCGCACCCTGGCTGACAGGGCCAGCCGCCCCCAGCAGCATCCACAGCTGGGTAGATGGGCCGGCTCCGCAGCCAGGGGTCAGTGTGGAGGCTGCCGCCCACTTCCTCCCCCAGTCTGGGCAGTCACAGACCCTGTCTCCCCTGGAGGAGGGAAAAGGAAGACAGCCTCCTGCCCAGCCCCTAGAATTCTCCAGGTCCCTGCAGCAGCCCACTTGAAAGAGGCTGGGTTATCTGCAAAATTTCAAGTAAGTCCAGAGGCTTTGATAACTTGATAAACCTCTCCACGGTTGCCTCAGAGTCAAATATGCTGTTACCCGATCCGTGTTTACATTCAGGATGGAGGGAGGGGTGCTCGAAGTGGCCGGGACCTGCGCACAGCCCTGAGGCAGCAGGTGTTATGGCTGTGTCTCGATGTCCCCCAAAGCCTCATACAGTCACAGGTGGCTTTTCAGAGGTGGCTGGGTCCAGAGTGTGTGACGCTGGCATTGATTCACGGTGCAGTGCTAGGGTCAAGGGCACTAGGATTCAGGGTGTGAGTGCTGCCTGGCCCGAGTGGCCTGGATAAGACACAAGGAGCAGAAGGAGCTGTGGTTCCCTTGTTGCTTTGCTACTTCCGGCCTGCTGTGGAGTGTTTCTCCTCTGCCGTGGCATCCCACCATGGAGCCAGCCGATTATGGACTGAAACCTCTACAGACTGTGAGCTAAATAAACCTTTCCTCTTTTCACTTTGAGGGTTGGGTATTTTGTCTCAGCAACGAGAAAAAGCAAGTAAGACAGCGAGGCAGGCACTTGGCTGCAGTACGGGCAGTCTGTGGGCCCAGGTCGCACACAGCCGGGCTCTCTCATGGGGAGTGGGCACACTCTGAACTGGAGCCAGGTCTTCTTGGCAGGTCTCAGAGACAGTGGAGAGGGTGCCAGGGCTGGGCCTAAGGAGTCCCCCCAAAACTGCCCTCGGCTACCCACTTCCTGGGCCTCTGGTCCGTCGTGGGGCTGGAGGGATCCCTTTTCTCAGCCCCATTGCTTGCCAGACCAGTGGTGGACCGGCCCAGGCAGCGATACCCTCCAGAAAGAGGCAGTGAACCTCTGTTGCCATGGGGACAAGATGTTTTCCCACCCATCCCTGCAGAGCCAACTGTGCCCTGAGGACTGAGCTGCAGCCCTTTCTGTCCCCGCCTTCCTCAGACAAGTGTTGACCACGTGCCAGTAGCACTGCCAGGTTATCCCAGGGAGCTCGCTTGTCTACCCACGTGTTTGGCATTATCTCAATTTAGAGCTGGGAAAACCGGTGCGGAGAGGCTGAGGAAATGCTCAAAGATCACAGAACCTCGCCAAGCATGGTCGCACACACCTGTAGTCCCGGCACTGGGGAGGCTGAAGCAGGAGGAAAACCAGTTTGAGACGAGATTGGGCTACTTACAAGTTCAAGGTCAGCCTGGCCTACATAGCAAGACCCTGTCTCAAAAGTAAAATGACACGACCCCAAAAAGATCACAGAGCCTTGAATGAGAACTCATGCTCCACGGTCACAGCCACACGTGAAACTGCAGGGCTATGCCCCGCCCCCAGGCCCTGGGGAGGCACACAGAAGGCGGCCTGCTGGCGCTGGGGCACGGCCCGTTCGCTTGCCTGATGCAGACGCAGACACTGGCCAGAGACCGAAGGCGGGTCGGTGCCTTGCTGGCCACACACCTGCTACCCCTCGGCGACCCCTCCCAGCTGACCTCGCTTGGGCCTACACCTGCCAAGCACACAGCACAGGCTGGAGCTGCTACTCACTCCTTTGGGGGGTTGACATCCTCAGGTCGGGCCTCGAAGAATCGAAAGACTTCATCGCACTGCGAGATGTGAGGGGGTAGTCGGATGAGTGCCTGAGGGAAGACAGGAAGAAAGGGCATTAGTGGGACAAATCTGGGAGCAGGAAGTCAGAGTCAACCTGGGCTGTGCTTCGGAAGACAGTCACCCCCCACCCACCACTGACAACCGCGATCACTGCACTGACCAGCCAACCAATGAAACGATTACCTGTCTACCCCTCCGTGCCCTCAACTAAAAACATCAACCACCCAATTAATCAACAAACCAACAAAACTGCTAAAATAAGATCAATTAGCCAGCTGATGAGCCATCCCGGCAATAATTCAACCAACCCATCCCATCAATAAGTCTGCAAACTGAACAGCCAGCTAAGGAACACCAATGGCCAGTGCACAAACCCCAGGTCTGCGGCCCCGGGCCTGGGGCTGGTCATTCTTCCTGAGCCCCGCAGGGATCCCTCCTCCCACAGAGCACATCCATTAAGGTCCTTAGCCGAACAAGGTGAGGCGCCTCCTTCCAGCCTCCCAGTAGCCAGAGTCCAGAGTCACATTCCCGAGATGCTGGCTGCGTAACTGATTGGTCAATGACAAAACATCACTGCCACCAAGGACCACAGGAGCCCAGACAAGGCTGCTGAGCTGGACAGGAAGCAAGCTTTGCAGTTGAGTTCCGAAGGGGGCTCACAAAGAGCTGGTGCCAGCCACTGGGTGAAGGTTGGTGTGGGGCGGATGCCCAGGGAAGGGAGGTGGACAGGGGCCTGATGCAGAGGCCTTCCTGGTGCCAGGGTGTTGGGAGCAATGCTACATAATTCTAGGGATAAATCATTTGGTTAGCCTAGTTCTCTTGCCTACAGCCCAGCTACAGAATAACTCCAGTTTGGCCTCCAGTCACAACTGGGACTTCAGTGATCCAGTAATGCTGTGATTCTCCAGGACAAGAAACATCCTGGGAGAACAAACATCTGCTCAGTTCCTCATTGTTCTTGGACTGATTAACATCTTGTTTGCCGGAGACGTACTGAACTCTCTGCAAGCCTTCCCGTTACACCTTGTTTATCCCAATGTGAACTGTTGAACTCTCTGCAAGTCATTTGTTACATTTGTTTCTCCCGATGTACTGAATAAAAGGTGTGGTAAGCTGGGGGCTTTGTCTTTGCTGCCCAGAGCAGCACTGATCAGACCCAAAGCTCAGCTTCTTCTCAGTCTCATTTTTCTACCTTTCCTGTAATTCGCCGTGTGCTGCTGTGGCTCGCAGGAGACCAGGACTCACTGCAGAGGTTCTGGTAACGTCCCCTTCCCCTGTCCCCTACACCAGGGCACTTAGCAGAGTGGCACAGCTGGCCGGTGGGTGTGTGGCTTTTGGGCAAGCAGAGGAGGGCGGGAGTAACAGGCAGGCTGCTGCCGGGAGAGGGGCAGGGGCAGACAGTGTCACCGCACGCCTTGCAGCAGGGCACACGGGAGGCCCGGCCTGGCCACTCCCACGGAGGGGCTGGAGGTGAGGGTGAAGCTGGGCTGGCCCCACTTCCTGGCTCCCCCTCCTTCAGCACAGAGAGAATGCTGGGACAGGAAGGGACCACTGCCAGAGCAGGGCAGGGGCAGGGACAAGGGAGCCAGGCTGGAAGCAGGAGAGGACAGAAGCTGGGACTGGAGGGGTCAACCCACACAGAGAGCGTAGTGACGGCTTCTAAGGGGCCTCCCGGCCCGTAAGGCCCGCTCCTGCACCAGGACGGGCATCAGACGCCATGCCACGCCCAGCAGCCCTGGCCGGAGCGCGGGGTCCTTCCTGTGCGGCCATCTCGGTAGGGATGGGGATGGCCCCACCCCATACTGCAGGTGAGGGAGCAGAGGCTCCCAGAAGGTGGAGAAAGGACGCGAAAGTAGGCTTCACATGAGCGCGGACTTCAGCCTGTTCTGCTGATTGTGTCCAGAGCGCCAGACCCTGAACAGGCACTCGGTATTGCTTAATAAATACACAAGGAGCCAGGCATGGAGGTGGCGCCTGTGACCCCAGCACCCTGGGAGGCTGAGGCAGGAGGATCATGAGTTTGAGCTCGGTGTGGGCCACTCGGAGACTCGGTGAGGCCCTGTCTCAAAAAATAAAAAGGGACAGGGCCGGGGATGTAGCTCAGTGGTGCCACCACCTGCCTCGCAAGCGCAAGGTCCCGAGTTCCATCCCCGGTACCAAAAAAAAAAAAAAATTAAAAGGGCTGGGGATGTAGCTCAATGTAAATCCCCAGTAGTGGGGGAAAAATGAATGAAAGAATGAAAAACAGATAAATGAATAGGTGAACAGGGCTTTGGTGTCGAGAAGCCCAACATCCAAGAGCGGTGGGTCATGAAAATGACCCAAATAAATAAATAAATAAAAAGTGCCTGTGGTCTCAGGTTGCACTGATAGAGTTAAATACCCAGGGAGTGGGAAGCCCCGGTTCACCCCTCTCTGAGCTGCGCAGCGCTTCAGGTTTGTCACCCAGCCCGGACTCCTACCAGGCCCCGCTGGGTGCCAACCTACATCCAGGTGAGACGGGACAAGAAGGGACCAGGCCTCAGCAGATACGAGCATCTGTGGCTCCCAGACTTCCTCTAGAGCCTGTGGAGCCCGGAGCCTTTGACATCACATCCCGCCAACACCCGGAACAGGCGGACGGGAAGTGAATGCCAGGGAGCCCTCAGCTGGTCACCTGCCAATCACGCGAGCTTTTCGTGCCTTGCGGGTACAAGGTCAGAGAGTCACCGCTGTGCCCTGGTGTGTCACTGCATTTCTCCCCAGAGACAGATGTCACTGCCCTCACACGTGATGAGGGTGCAGAAGCTGGGGGTGGGGTGTGAAACCACCAATAAGGGCGGCAGAATCCAAGCCCTGGGCTCAGCATGGGGGCCGGGAGGGGAGAAAGAAGAGAGAAAACTGAAGGGGACAGACAGAGAGACGGTCAGAAAGGGAGGCGGAGAGAGAGTGTGTGAACAGGAGGAGAAAGGCAGGCACGTGCTGGTGGGAGCGCAGGTGGTACCAGGAGGGCTACCGAGGGCACAGGGGCATCTGGGGAGCCAACCCCAGGTTTAGCCGGCCAGGGCGACCTCTTCGGAGGCACAGGGAGGCGGCACAGGGCAGGAGAGAGCCGGCGTCACCAGCCTGGACTGCCAGAGCTCTTTTGGCTGGCGCTGCCCCGCCAGACGCAGGCCCTGGCCCTGGCTCATCTGACACCGCGGGAACAGAGGGGCTCTTCATGCCGACAGAGAGCAGCGCTGGCCAAGGATGCGTGGGCTGAGGGCCTCAGACAAAGAGAGCTTTCGGGGGACTGGCTGTGGCATCTTCAGCTAGCAGGGGGCCACGCACAGCAGTCTGGAGGGCTCATCCCACCATCAGGCGGACAGGAGGCTCTTAGCCAGAGCAGCTGCCGCTTCTGGCCCCAGTGTCTGACAGGAGCCGTTGGTTCTGAGCGGTCTGCCCGGGCTGCGCCAGAATGACAGCCAGAGTGGGACCCTCAAACCCGGCTGTCTGGAAGAGCAAGGTGGGGCCAGGCAATGGCACCTCCAGGGATCACCACCACGCAGGCCCAAGGCTCACCGTGCGTCGAGGGGCTGAGTTAAGCCAGGAGGACTCAGGCTGGAGTCCCAGCTCTGCATTCTCGGGCTGCGTGGTGCAGATGCATCCCTGCCACTCTGAGCTCTGCAGGACAGCTTCACTACGGCACCCACCACCTGTCAGGGTGTCAGGTGCGAGGACAGCATGAGGATCTCAGAGCCCGCTGGACAGCAAGTTCAGGCTCAGCCTGGGCAGCGCAGGGACTCAGTGAGACCTTGTCTCAGGAGGGGTGGGGGCTGGGTCCCATGGGCTCCCTGCAGCCTGGCTGTGGGGATCACCGTGTTCATTAGCATATAAAAGCCTCTGAGAAGTCCTGCAGGAGCCTAGTTTAGCTGGGGTTTACTGCTAATAGGCATCCTGGGGTACTGCCCCATTTCATCATCACATTAACTCCAAGAGCAGGTATAACTGCGACGCCCTATAGAAGCAACTAAAGTGCAGAGGGGTTAATAATTCCCCAAGGTCACACAGCTAGAAACAGCAAAATTTCACATCAGGTGTGGGAGTTCAGAGCCCTGCAGCACTGTCCACAGGTGTGTGACTGTAGCAACGTCCCCTGGAACACAGCGGGCACTCCCAGGGCAGAGGCATTCTGGGGGACTCCCACTCTGGGATGCAGACAGCACCTGTGGTGCATTCTTGACACAACCTGATGAGTCCCCTTGTCGTTGGCCCTGCGGGTGCCAGGCTGGGAAAGGGCTGGAGTGTGCGTGACAGAGCAGTGAATGCCTGTGGGGTGCCATGGCCTGACCTCTGTCCGCTTCGCGCTGCCGTTCTGGCCCGGGTGGGCAGGAGGTCTACAGAAGCAGTCTGGAGAAACGGGCCTGGGAAGGGCTGTGGGCGGAGGGGCCCGGCTGCAGGGGCTGGGGAGAGGCGCCCAGCGTCCTGTGGGTTTTGGCATCGGTCAGCCCTGCCCGTGGCCCCCTTTCCAGGCCTGCACTGCTCTGAGTCTCCAGCTCCTGCCCTTGGGACTGTGTGCTCTGAGGCAGAGTCCTCGTGAGGACGGTGCCAGTGGAAAGGCAGAGGGTGGCTGCAGGCGCCTCTGGGCCCTGCTTGAAACAGCAGCGGGGCTCAGCCACCCTGCCTGTCCCAACACCCCGTGCAGCCCCGCACTCAGGGACCCTTGGTCCAGGGCACAAGGCAGACGCTCGCACTTGGCAGGACAGCCGCGGGGTCCTCCCTCTATGACGGCAGGGTCGCCCTCCTATAGCAATGTCAGTGTTACTTCTGGAAACCTTACAGGGAAAGCCCAGCTGCTGTGTGTGCGTGTGCGTGTGCACGTGTGTGCTGGGGGTGACTGGAGTCCTGCCTGCACTGCCTCCTGCTGTGTCCCCCATCCAACCCCTGCCCTAGGAGCCCTTCCCAGATCACCACCAGTTGCAAAGGTGGGGTCTCCAGAACTACTTCTGTAATCACAGTTTCCTGCCTCTCTCTCTCTCTCTCTCTCCCTCTCTCCCTCTCTCTCTGTCTCTCTCCCTCTCTCTCTCCCTCTCTCCCTCTCTCTCTCTCCCTCCCTCCCTCTCTCTCTCTCTCTCTCCCTCCCTCTCTCTCGCTGTACTGGGGTTGAATCCAGGGCTGTGCACTGAGCCACATCCCCAACCCTTTTTATTTTGAGACAGGATCTCACCAAGTTGTCCACACTTGGCTCAAACTTATGATTTTCCTGCCTCAGCCACCTAAGGAGCTGCAGAGCAAAGCTGCTGATCTCACAGCAGCCAGGAAGCGGAAGGGTTGGAAAGAGCCAGAGAGAGGGGAAGGGGTTGGCCATAGGACATATCTTCCGAGCCACGCCCCAGTGACCAACTTCCTCCATGGGGCACTGCCTCCCACCAGCCTGCTCAGCATGAATGGACCGACCCATGCTGAGTTTAGTGTCCTCACGATCCAATTGCCCCTGGGACTTTGGGGGGACATTTTAGATCACAACTGTGACACCTGAGGAGGCTTCTCAGTGGCGACGGTCACCCTGGCAGACACCAGTGGACAGCCCTTGGGCCAGGCGCGGTCACAGATGAGGCCCTCGCAGTGTCCCACAGGTGCCAGCAATGTCACTGCCCTGCCAAGGCCAAGTGTACAGCACGGGCAGCCAGGGAGCGCTCTGGGCAAGGAAGAGCTGCACGGCTCCTCCGAGGAGCGACTAGAAGCTGAGTGTGCCCTGCGAGGTGGACCAGCTCAGGCCAAGGGCAGAGGCCTGTTCAGCCAGCAGGGGCCTCCAGTCTGGCAAGCTGGAAAGCAGGGCCCGGAGAGCGGCAGGAGCCGAGGCGGGCCTGGCCGGGATGCTCAGAGCGGCTTTGTTAACAACAAGAGCACTCGGGGAAGCAAGAGCAAGCAGATTTCCATGCCTGAGGCTCCCTCGTTAGCAACACCCCTGACCCCAGCCACCCTCAGAACCGGGGCCATAAGAGCAAGGGTGAGCAAGGTCACCATCCCTCGGGGCCACCAGGGATGGGCTGAGAAAATCCCACTGGACTCGAATGCTCAGGACTGGGATTTCCCGCCATGTAGCTGCCTGTCTTGAATCGGGAAGTAGGTTGGGCTGTGTGAGCCTGGGAGGCGAGGGGCACAAGGAGACCCACAGGCCCTTGTGCTGCCCCCATCCGGGTGGACCAGCCCCCGCCTGAGGCAAGCGTGCCAGGGACAGAGGAGTCGATAGGCCCCGCTTCCGAGGCAGCAAAGGCACTGGAAGCGAGGCCTGCTATCGGCGTCGTGACACACGCAGGCTGAGCTGGCTGTCCTCACAGTCCTCCCTCACACAGTCCTCGCCGGGGTAACTTATTTCAGCCCCAAGAAAAACTGCAAACATGGGCATCACCCACAGGAGCAGGGTAAATGGAGTCACATATAAAATGTCAGTCTGAAAGTCCTGGACTTGTTGAGAACTATTAAATAGTAACCACGCAACTGTGTTGCCCATTAAAGTAAGCTACGGAATGAAAGAAATGCCTCTGTAACCCTTTCCATAGACACCTGGCCTCAGTGCCACAGGAAACAATCGCCCGCCTGGAGCTTGGTGAATTTTCCACAATGCTTATCCAGTCTACTCCATATGCACATCTACAAGTACCCTTGATATTTGGACTGAGAAACCACCATTAGGCGAGGGACTGGCTGGCCCACGTCGGGGAGGTCCACTGCGCAGCCAGCCTCCCGCTGGGCACTCTGTATGTAAGCAGCCTCACAGCTTTGGGTGCAGTTGAGGCCTCAACCCAACCTAGACTAAGTCAGTATTGCCAAGCTGGACATGCCGGGGACAGAAATGAGGACACCAGAGGCTCTGGGCAGGGTCTAAGGACAGGGACAGACAAGGGAAGCTGGCCATGGAAGGGCACACGGGGCACGGGCCATGAAGCTGCTGCAGCAGGCAGTGGTGCTCATGCTGACTGTCTGGTGGCCGAACTGTAAAACAGTGCTGGGTGCAGTCACAGACGACAGCTAGCTTGTGCTCCTGGTCACTGTGAGGTTGGCAGGTTCTCAGAAAATAAGCCACAGACCTTGGTTTTTAGTGGAGCAGAATTAAAGGTCTGTCTGCCCCCCCCCACCCCCGCACCTTGCTACATTCTCTGAGCCAATTCCTGCCTGTGGCATGGCCCGTGGATGGTGCAGCGGCCAGGCTTGGGGCAGTGCCACCTGCTCTAATCACGTTTTGTACGCAGCTCTTCTGCCTGCAGGCCACATGTGGACGGGTCCCCCTGCAGCCCCAGAGCCCCCTGAGTAAGGAGTCCTGGTCGAAGCGATCCGTGGAGACATGACACTATCAGCTTTCCCTGCCACTGACCCTGGAGCTCATCAGATGCCTCGGGCTCCCCAGCTCTGGGCGGCAGAGGCTGATCTGAGCTAAAAAGGCTTCCTCTGGCCTTTGCTCCCCCACCCCCTTTAGCTTTGCTCACCGGTCTCACTTCTTGGGAAAGGAATAAAGAGAAATAAAAGCTCAGGCAACAACCATCAACTTAACTAGAAACAGTGAATGTCCTTAAAGAGGAAAATGATACTGATCTGAAGAAGAGGGGCAGCCAGGGGGGGGATTCATCCCCAGGCGCCCGCCCTTTCAGGACACGACAGGAAGAGCCTGCAGGGATCTGCCAAGCAAGTGGGAGCGCCTGGCTTCCTAGAGGCTGGTGACTGCCAGCTAATCAGTTTAGCACCTTGACCCAATATTTTTATTGCTAAGCACAACGGTTCAGAATATCAGAGCAGAAAGGGACTGTAAGAGGGAGCATTTCAGCGGTGCAGTCTCCCACTCGGCCCCAAAAGACCACCATCTCTACCCCCTTTTGAGATGAGGAAGCTTGGCGGAGGAGGCAAAGCCCAGCTAGGAAGCGTGGGCCTGGAATGCGACTCCAACCCTTCTTGTTCTAACATCTGCTCTTGTGAGCACACACGATTCACACTTGCTCCCTGAGAATCTTGAGGCACGTCGGCTTTGTTTAACTAGGAAATTCTACTTCTATAAAGCCAGTGGTACATGGAGTGATGGCGCTAAATTATTGCTTTTCTACTTATTTGCTTCTCTTTCTCTGCCCTGGAACTTTTTATTTGCATTCATTCCTCCACTTATTTTTGATGCTGGGGTCTGAGTCCTGGCCTTGAGCATGGTAGGCCAGAGCCCTGCCACTGAAACACCTCTAGCTCTTTATTTGCTTTTTCATTTATTTCATACAAATGCTTGTGTCTTGTGATAGTAACCCCGAGTGCTTGCTGATGGCTCCTCTGAAACACTGCACAGGGGCCTGGCATAAGGCCAGCTCATTCCAGCCCCTGCCACCCTCTGCCTGGGACTGTCTCCTCCATACTGCAAGATGTGAAACTGAGGCTCCAGGAAGTCAAGTAACTTGCCCAAGTTCACGAAGCAGGTCAGTGTTTGAACCCAGGCATTCTGGCCAGCCTAAGGCCATGGGCCAAGAACACTGACCTCAGCCTGGCAAGCTCAGCCCAGGGGGCCTGGGTGCCACTCAAAGCAGAAGCACACCTGGGCTGTGGTGCATGACAGTGCCATCGTCCCTGTGTCAGAGAGAGAGAGAGAGAGAGAGACTAGAGGAGGGAGGGGAGATCATTTGCATCTATGAATATGCATATATGAATATTTGCATCTATCAAGACTTATGCGAATAAATGAATGTGCATTCCAGGTGCCACTGAACTCAGAGCTGACTCCAACAGCTCAAAAGGAATTCAGAGAAATAGTTCTATAGCCAGCAAAACATCACATACAAAAATCCCTTCAATAGGAAGCCTTAACTTAGCTCACAAGCTGGTAGAGGTGACTCAAAATGGCATTCTGTAAACATGGACAGGTTCTGAAAGCGGCAGAGCTTTAGCTGTGAACCCAAGGCCTCTGTGTCCCAGAGGGTGACCCAGCCACGTGATGAGCCCTCCCCAGGTGACACTCACTCGGCCCCTACTGGCCAGGACCCCCCCCCCCCCCCCCTGGGCCTCAAGAGGGTGTTAGGCAGATAGACACATTGGGGCATATGGGTCCCTCCTCAGCCCCAGCCACTTACCCGGCAGTACTCGTCAATGGGCTTCAGCCGCTTCACAGCTACGTCCCGGATGTGGCTTCTCCGGAAGAGGATCTTGCCTGGAAGAGAGATTCTCATGAGCTGGGTGAGTCTGGCTGCCAGGGATCCCCTCATTCTCCTTCCCCTCGCTTCAGCATCTTAGCCACCCACTGTCTGCTACCACCTCTGGCCCTGTCAAAAACCCAAGAAAAACCCCCAAACCCAAGAGAGGAATAGTCACCTCCACGGTGGAGCAGCAGGTGCCTGAGGCTGAGGGCCCAGGGCCTCTCTCTGGAGGCTGCCATCTTGGGCTTCTGTGAACAACTTGGCAAAGTCACCTTGCCTGGGTCTAAAGGCAGGATTGATGCCTGAGGTAGGTGTGGCTCCTAAATGAACTCACAAATAAAGTGCGGCCCAGCCCACATGTTATGTTTTGTTTTCAGGCCCATCCTCCCTTGAGAAATCAGCATTCATTTCTGCCAGCCAGGCAGGAATTCTTATTCTTAGTCTGGGTGGGTGGCCATTCCCAGGGCGGGCACAAGCCAGGCCAAGGGACTATGGCTGCCCCAGCCTGGCTGTTCCCCGGCTGCTCTGGGTACACAGCTGCCAGCCAGGCTGGTACATCTCTCTCCAGATACGGGCCAGCCTTACAGGAAATGGCAGCCCCTCTGCTCTTCTTACCAGGCCCTTCTGTGCCGGCCACATTCAGTCAGGATAAACACATCAATGCATGGTCCTTTCAGTCTGTTAAATTTAGAGTCTAAACTGGTTGGTCTGATGTTCAAAGCCCTACCCAACTAACACTCCTGTGTCCTGTGTCCGTTGACGTCCGGGGACAACACCCCCTTTTAGACGTCTTCCCATGGGCATTGGTTGAGCTGGGAGTGATTTTCCTCTTTCCAGAACATCCAAGCCCAGTATCCCTTCCTTGGGCACTCGCTGCATTCTATGACCCCTCACGGGGCCCACGTATCCTGGCGCATGAGGAAGTGCTCTGCCAGAGCTGTCACACATCTGCGGTCCTGGTCCTCCCTCTGGAGAAGGCTCCCCACATTCTCAATTCTCATGGTCCTAATGGACCATGCAATGAGGTCCAGCAAGCACAGCGTCATCAGCCAGAGCCACACTGATTGGCTGAGGGTGTGCAGAGGCTCTCCTCTGGGCCAGTCCTGGGGCCTCTTCCAGGGTTGCTAACTGGCCCAATGGAAGCCAACCTTGTTATTGCCTGAGAAGGAACAATGAGAGGGGAATTGTGCTTGGCACAAGGTAGGTGTTCAGTAAATGCTTCTCAATGATGTAACACCCGGGCTAAGAGGGTAGGGGCAGATTCCCTTGACATCTTTTCAGCAGCTGGATATAGCTGTTCCTGAACCCAAGATTGTCCCAGTGCTTTTCATTTGTGAAAAACAATGAAATTCTCTCATTTGGTTTTTTTTTTTTGGTACTGGGGATCGAACTCGGGTCCTTGTGCTTGCGAGGCAGGCAGCGGAACCACTAATCTAAATCCCCGGCCCTCATTTGTTTGAACTAGTTGTAGAAGCCATTTGATCCCTGCACGGAAGGGGTCTTTGTTAGGATCATCCCATCATCCATGTGTAAACCTGCAGGCCGCATGGCACTCCACTCGGCTGCTTCCGCGTGGTCCACGTGAGCTATAAGCAAGGCCACTGTCCCCAAGAGAGAGCCCCAGAAACAAGCGTCTGTCTGTGGGTGATTTCTGCCCGAGGCGACCCCAGAGTATCCTTAGGGGGAGGGAGGCTAAGGCAGGGCAGAGAAGGGACAGTCCCCGAGGAGTTACTCAGCCTGGCTGGGGACCCTGGAGAGGAGGCAGAGCAGCCCGTGGGGTGTGAGCATGAGGCTGGGCGGAGGCCAGGGGTTCATCCTCCCATGTCCTGTTCGTCACCGGCTGCCCCAGAGCATCACTTCCGGCACCTCCGGCTGCGGTGCTCCATGGGTGGGGCACAGCTCTGGGGGAGACACTGCTGTTCCAGTGGAGAGAAGCCTTTGGCAGGCAGAAGGGAATGACAGGAGTCGGGCGGGGACACAAAAGTTGCTGTTGCGGCCGTCTGCGACTTCCTGTTCGCCACAGTGCAGGCACCAGGCCTGCCCGGTCGACCCTGGACACTGAAGGACATCACACCAGACTGGCTCAGCCACTGACCCCAGCGTGTGCTCCACATGCTCTCCCTCCCTCGTGCTCCCTGGAGCCAGAGAGCCGGCCACCCTCCTGCAGACGACTACACTGTGCAGACCACACGTGTCAGGGCGAAGCGCTCTGCCAGGCACCCAGGGCAGGGAGATAAAAGGTGATTTATCAGGACACTGGAGACGGCTGCTTTGCGTGGGGGAAGATGTCCCGGATTTGGCTTTCCTTGCCTTTGCCTCCTACCCTTTTTTGGATGCCTGTCGCTTTACTGGCTGCACACCCGGAAGCACGTGTGTCAAAACAAACCCTGGAGTGAGAAGACCCTCATCAGGCCTGGCTGGGGCGGGAGTCTGGGCCTTCCACTGGAGCCAGCGGTCTGCCGGGAGCTGGGGGCCCTAGACCCAGGGACACCACCGCCAGAGCTCGAAGGACTGACTGAGGAGCAGAGGACAGCAAGAGAGGGCACCATCCTGAGGGGTGGAGGGCACAAAGGGACAGCCCTGAGACCGCTTCGAGGGGCAGAAGTTTGGGGATGGGAGGGAGGGGAGCAGCAAGAGGGGCAGGGGTGCCCTGGCTCCCACCACACTGGCTGAGCATGGCCCGCGCCCTGGCACCTGTCGCTGCAAGTGGAGCCTCGTGCCCTGGTGATGCCAGGTCTTCTCCACAAGGCTGGGGCCTGCTGCTCGGGTGTGAGGTCAGAGGGAAATCCCTGCCAGAGCCCTGACAGGAGCAGCGCTTTCTTTGGGGGGCTCTGGGACAGTCAGCCAGTGGGTGACAGGGAGGGGAGGGCCCTGCACCCCCGACTTCTCTGTGAGGAATCCAAACGGCGTGCACAAAGCCATACTGGTGACCGAATGAAAAGGGAGAGAGAAAGAGGAGGTGGAGGAAAATCCTCACTAAGAAAGCTGAGAGCACAGGGCATTAAAGGCCCCTTCGTGGGGAGGGGGCTCGGCTTCCACCAGAAGCTTCAAAGCCGGGCGGATGCTGGCCCGGTAATATGATAAGCATGGTAAGGCAGATTTCACACGGGGCAGACTTGACTCATTCCTGGAGGTGGAGAAGAGAGCTACGAGCCTGACAACATCTGGGCATCGAGTGGGGATCCCTCTTCCTGCCACTCAGGGCTGGGCTCCGAAGGAGCGGCCCAGGTGAGAGTGCTGGGTTCAAGTCCTGCCTGGGCACAGGCGGGCTATGTGACCTTGAAGCTGTGCCCCGTAGAGACCTCTGGTTCTCTCTGGAACCTGGCTCCATGCTGCTCCGTCCCAGCCCTGAGACTGCTTCCCTGTGGGAGATGACTTGAGGGTGGAGGGAAGATGAGCGGTAGCAACCGTGAAGGGCACACTGCACGCTGCACTGCTAAGAGCTTCCTGTCAGCCCTTGCCAGTGAATCCTCGAGCAGCTGGGCCAGGCCTTTGTCCAGGGCCGATGGCCGAGCAGGGGGTCAGAGCCGTCCACAGTCACAGCTGTTTCCAGCTCAGAGAGCGATGGGGGAGTTCTCTGGGCTCAGACCACGTAGCTCTTAGAGCCAGGACGACGAACCGGGATTGTAGTTGGTAAGCGAGGGCAGGAGAGCAGCAAATCCCTAGCGAACCATGGTCTCCAGGGCTCTCTGGGAAAAGTGGTGCACACGGACCCCTGTCCCGTGAGAGTTGGGGCCAGAGCCCTCAGGAGCAGAAGCAGCAGACACAGCACTGCTGCCAGGGAGGCCGGCCTAGCCAGAGTTCTCCGGGACCTAGGTACACATCCTTACGGACCAGGGTGTCAGGTGCTGGCTGCCAGGACGAGACGGGGATGCATCAGATTGAGCTATTCCTGGCGGGGGCCCCTCTTCAAGATACACCGCTGTGTCTCCACATGGATGCATAGTGACCACCCTCTTCCCAGCCTCTTCTGCCACCTGGGATGCTGTTCATTCTTCAAAGATGCCCACCCATCCAATCCATCCACCACCCACGCATCCATGCTTTCTTCCTTCCTTCAGAAGCAGGAGTAGGCATGGCAGCCTGGCTGGGGAAGTCCACATGACCCGTTAAGGGCAAAGTCCCAGGATACACGAGAAGGACACTTCCCACATCCCCGCAAGTGGGACCAATCAGAGACTGCTGTCTTTAACTCTTCTCGTGAGAAATGGAGCAGGCTTTTGACAGGACGGCCCAGACCTGACGTCAGCTTGAGGAGGGGGGTACAAAAGGACCGTTGCCTTGAGCTCTCTGCTGCTGCGTTCTCTCTCACTCCATAGTGTACTTATTTTCCTGCTTTTACTTGGACCAAACTCACTCTCCAGAGCATGCTTCTCTTCCTACCTTTAATAAACATAAACCCTCACTACCTTTTGTACTTGGTTTGTCCAATTCTTTGTTCAAGACAAGAAGAACCTAAAAACCACCTTTGGAAGGAAGTTTCAGCACCCCAAACCCGTAACGCCTCCACCCATGCAGGCATCTGGCTGCCATCCACACGTGAATCCATCTGCCCACCCACGTGGTGGCCCCGCCACACGACAGTGAACACCACAGACCGGCGAGGCTCTGCTCTCATGGTCTCCACGTTCTTTTGGCAAGAAGGGCAGCATGCATTTTCACAGCCAGGGCACAGTTTGGTTACACATGCACGAGCCCTCCCGGTACCTACACAGGGAATAAGGTGGGGTAATGTGAAGAGGGGTCCCTGGAGGGTGGGGGTTCAGAGTGGTCAGAGAGGACTGTGAGGGCCAGCGGGCCCTGAGGCATGGACAAGGTGCCAGCCAGACAAGGATCTGAGGCGAGGGCTCAGCCAGAGAGAACAGCAACAGCCAAGAGGCCGTAGGAACCAGGAGCCGCAGAAGCATGTGGTTTGACTCTCTGGCCCCGGGCCTGCCTACCCCACCCCTTCCTGTCCTTAAGATGCAGGTTCCCTCCGACTGCCTTCCTTGGAGCCCACCTCACCCTCCTTTGCCAGACCCCAGGTCCCTCTGGCAGTCACCCAACTCATGCCCTCTCCCTTGCTATCCTGGAGGATTTGGCAGGGTGTCCCTCTTTAAGGTCCCCTTTAGGGGCCCAGTGGTTTGCAGCCAGAGGGTCAGCAGTCCCTGTGAGACAGGAGGCAGGGCGTGGCCCAGCTGGCTGGGGAGAGAGGCGTGGCGGGATCCCAGGATCTGCCGAGCGCTGCCTCTCAGGAGCCCATGTGTGGAAGGAACTTCTCTGGGCTCCCGTGAGGCGTGAATGGCACAGAAGGGCACCGACGGCTGAGAGGAGCCCCACTACCATGACTTGTCACGGTAGCCGCCCTGTGTCTCCTAAGCCCAGGGTGTACTTTAAGTTTTGCTTTTACCTTTCCTCTCCTTTGTTCAGCCCAAGTTCACTCTGCAGAGCCAGTTACTCCCTTACCCCTCACCCCTCAGTTTTCAAATAAACTTTGGCACTGTTTTTGGCTTGTCTCATTCAATTCTTTGTTCAAGGAGAGAAAGACCTGCAGTACGCCTAATTGGTGAGCCATTTCTAAAAGAAGCTACCTGGTGACACCTGGGCTCAGGGAGGGCCAGGTCTGTCCCGGCACGCCAGCCTCCAAGGGCACAGATGCTTCCAACCTGCTCCCCTCGGTGAGGCCCAGAAAGCCCGGAGGACCGGAGGTCTTCAGAAATGAGGGAGAAGGCCCTGGGTAGCCCACAGATGCACAGTGCAGGGCCTTGTTCTTCAGGACGCTCTGGGCTGGGCCTCAGGACACAGGAAGGGCGCGTGCTGGTCCCCGGTGTCCACGCTGCCATCGCCCCAGTGCCCAGCCCGCACCCCCCTGCCCCTCACACTGCCCTCTCCCCAGGAACCCACTCCTGCGGCTCTGCCTGGCTCTCCTCTTCCAGGCCGCAGACCTCCACGCAGCGAAATGCTGCCACACCAGGGAGGCCTGGCTTCTCCCAGCTCCTCACCGGCCTGGATGTCCTCCCTTCCAGCCTCTGCCACCATCTGTGCTGATCTCAGTGATGGCCCTGCACGGGGTTCCCACAGTGCAGGACATGGAGCCCCAAGATCAGCAGGTGGCAAGGTTGCCTGGCCCTGGCACCCGGCACCTGGTGTGTGCTGAGGGTGCCCCTCTTGCGCTGGGCCATCTCCCTCATGCACAGCTCTGGGGTACCGGCAGATGTGGGTCCCCCACACTCGGGGGCTGAGGCCAGACAGAGAAGGGCCAGAGCTGGCACTGGGGCCGAGCCAGCCTACTCCGTGTGGGCAGGGGCTCAGCACCCTCCCGTGGGAGCCCAGGGATAGAGGGCCCTCTCAGCTGGGCGGCCCCTCTCCTCCCTGCCTGGAGCTGCCCTCAGGAACAGGGGCGCTGGGAGGCTGGGCAGGACTTCCTGTGCAGGCTGGGCCAGGTGCAGAGACTCCACCTCGAGGACGAGGGGCTTCAGGCAGGCGACGGTTGTCTCAGCTCAACCAGCACCTGGTGCTTGGATGCAGAAGAAAATCCCCTCTAGGCGGAGGGCCGTGGAAAATGGCCTCCAACCACAGGCTTGGGCCAGCCAGCCAAGGGCCACTTTGTCTGGCCGTCCCGGGATGGACGCCGCCCCCCAGGCATGTTTTTCCTGAGTGTCAGCTCTGTTGGTGGAACTGAGCCCAGACAGCCAACTCTCCTCAGCCACATACCGCCAGCATTTTCTGGGGGCCCCTCCCGTCTACACGGATGTGGTGAAACTACGGGGACAGATTATGCGGTAAGCCTTGGTGCGCGCAAAGCCCTGTGCTGTATATTTTCCATTTAGGCCCTTACTGATCTGCATAACAACCTGTGATACAGATACTGGGTATGGTTCATATTCCCATTCTGCAGATGGGTAAACAGAGGTCAGAAACCCGAGTGACCTACCCAAGGTCACACACTAGTAAGTGGGGGAGCTGGGATTTGAAGTCGCTTTCTTCAGGCAGACTGAAAGGACTTCACTCTCCGTTCTTCTGCTTTACCCTGCCTTTCTCTGCACCCAGGCTCGTGTGTATCTCCTTGCCTGCCTTCCCCAGGAGGAAATCTCAGCACTGCCTCAACGCCCTGAGTGAGGTCACTGACTGTGTCCCTCTCAAATGCCGGAGCTGGGAAGCGACAGTGACCAACACAGACACAGTCCCTGCCCTCCCAGAACATGTGGACTGTGAGTGCTGAGCTGCCGAGTGTCTGCCGTGACGAGGTACCCAGGAGGTGAGCTGGGCCCAGGAAGTGGAAAGGACGTTCAGGCAGAGGGAGGAGCCCGAGCAAAGCTCCAGAGACCAGAGGGACCAGCAGATCCGGGCAGCGAAACAAGCTCAGTGTGGCTGGACAGCGGGGGGGTGTGTGTCAGGGTGCTGGCAGGTTACCAGGGTGTGGGTTGTGGGGTGCAAGAAGAAAAAGAAGAGTGGCAGAGTGGATTTCCAGGGCCTCCCAGAGCAAAGCGAAGCACGAAAGTTGCATGTTCACAAACACCCAAGTTACTGGACCTTCGAGGCCATGGGGCTCGATTTTTCCTCGCAAGGACACAAGCACCCTCAGACCAGCTTGGCAGCTTCTTTCGCACACCCTCAGCAGGGTTCGGGGCTGGGAGCAACCAGGCCCAGCCGCTGGCTTGCGTAACACACACCCTGTAGTCTCACTGGTGTCTGCACAGCACGCAGATCCCAGGGGTGAGACCCAGGGGCCCCAGAGGCGCTCACACCTTTCTGAGGTCAGAGCTGCACTCAGAAGGGCACTGGGCGGGCAGCCTGGCTTGAGGGGACAAGGGTGCCTCTGCTGTTCCAGGTTATGCTGCCCAGGGCCCTGGCTAGGACTCTCCCTCCTGCAGGCTCACCCTTGCTGGGAAAGAGCTGGGCCGTGGAAGCTCTCCGGGTTCTGCACACTGGCAGTGGGACTTCCAAGCCAGGTTAAAGATACGGCGGCCTCCGTCCTGAGCTCTCTCCTGCATCGTTCACACTGAGGGAGGCTGAGCCATCTCGTGAGGACCCTCAGGCAGCCCTGCGGAGAGGACCACGCACAGGGACCCGAGGCCTCCTGTCAGCCTCCAGCCAGCACCACTGTGCCAGCCACAGGCACCAGCTGTCTCGCACCTCTGGCTGAGCCCACACTTCGGCCACAACCTCGTGAGATTCTGCATCCAAACCACCTAGCTGAGTGGCACCTGAACTCCTGGCCCACGAAAATTGTGAGAGGTACTAGGTCTATTTTTTAGCTGCCAAATGCACTTACAAATACACATAGCACGGCTCACAGGATGGGAGCATTTCCCCGGATTTCCTGAATCTGATATTTGGGGTGCTAGTTGCAAATGCTGATTCCTGGGATTTGCCCAGTCCCCCTAAATGAGAATGGGGGGCAGGGGCAGGGTGAGCGCCCGCATATTTAACCAGCCCCACCACTGATTCTCCTGTCCCCCTGAGGCTGAGCAGTGTGGTGCTGACCTAACTCACCCTCCAGATCTGGAGCGGCTGAGAGCTGAGGGACGGCCCTGGCCACACGCGGATGCTGAGGCAGCACAGACCCGGAACCCACGCGCAACTCCCAGGGCAGCACTTTCCACCTGCCCGCTCGCTTGTCTGAGGGGCTCAGGCTTCCTCTCCTTAGTTCCATCACACATGTTTAAAATGGGAGCAACCCTGTCAGCACAACCCAAAATGTGGTCCCGCTGCTGAGCAGGGTGGGGTGCTGGGCCACGCAGGGACCCCCACTCCCGTAAGCTGTCCGAAAAGGTACTTTCTCTCCCTGCCAGCTGCCTCAGCTCCAGCCTTTCCCCCCGCCATCAAAAAGCAGTGTCTGCAAGGCAGAGACGGTGAACGAGGGTAGTGAGGGTGTCTCCGGCCACCCTGCCAGGCCAGCACCTGCCAGGCAGGAGTAATAATCCCGCTCTCCTGTGTGCAGCATCTGTGGCTTGGGAAGAATCCACGCACACTCTCTGAGTCACCTCTGCAGACTGAAGCAGGCAGGTCTGGTGCCCGTTCGGTCACTCATGCTACAGACGTGCTGAGGAACTGTAATGTGCAATAATAAACGTTATGTAGGTTTACTAAGTGCCAGGCACTGCCCAACTCTGCACTCCTCGGCTCCTCTCCCCACTTCACAGGGGCCTTGGGCGCAGGGAGGGTTAGTCACTCGCCCTCGGCTAGGCAGCCAGTAAAGGGGCAGTTTGGAGATTCCGACCTACACAGTCCTGTCCTAGGCTTCATCTCTGCATCAAGACAAAATGAAGACACAGCCCTGCTCTTCACAGAGTCCAGCTTTTAAAACCCTGACCAGGGATGAGAGTAACTTCCGCTGTCCCCGGGTTTCACAGTGCTGGACTGGTGCTGAGTCCAGGCAGCATTACTCAGCCCACTGCACAAAGAAGGTTGAGCGAGCGGTGTGTGTGAAGGCAACAGACAGGCGGGTGTTACTGGAGCCCACAGGTGGGGCTTCTCCAGCCCCACCAGCAAGTCGGAAGCACCCCAAGATACCCAACACTCGCCGCCCAGGCCCTCCTGGCTGTGGCCATCCGCTGCCTGGCTGGCCGGTATTCAGGCCCCCAGATAACCTGGGGCACCATTATTTATAGACCACATTTCTATTTCTATTTTCACTGAATCCTGCGAACCCAGCCACTCTTCCCCAAAACACTTAGAGAGAGGAGGATAAGAGCTCTTTCACCACGTGATCCAGGGCAAGGGGAAGCCCAAAGCCTTGGCTGTGTGCAGTCTTTCAGCAGGAGCAGGACAAGGGGCTTTTACGCCTTCCACAGGAAATGGGGGTGGGTCGGGCACAGAGCCCGTCTTCCACCGAGGCAGCCACAGTCCGCCAGTACAGTAGGGTGGGGTTTGACGAGAGCAGGGAAGACCCCGTTCTCCCGAAATGTTTTCTCCTTTGCATAGTATTCCATCACTAGACATTTATTATTCCTGTGGTCATGACAGTTTTTAGAGTACAAAATGCTGGCACTACAACAAAACCCAGACAGGACCAAGTCCGGTCCTCATACCTCACAGATGGGGAAGCTCTGGCTATGACCTGTCAGGACGAAGAAGTGGAAACACAGCAGTGCACCGCGTGCCAGCTCCATGCTGGAGGAAGAGCTGTCCGACACAGCGCAAGCAACGCAGGACAGCAAAGCAGGCCCAGACGTCCTCCTTCTCCAAGCTTTAGGGATGAATAGGTAAAACTACGGGGCGCGTCTGAGGTTCTAGTTAGGGCCCCAAGTGAAAACTCTAGCGCTTTCATGTCGCACAGAAAAACAAAAGCAGTCAGGTTCCTTTCTTCTTCACTTTTAGCCCCACTTGAACAGTGCTTTAGGAAACTGTCTGTGAAGTTGTCATTGCTTGCTTAGTTCACGAGCTTGGTTTCCAGGGGCTGCCTTTCCCAAGTTCCTCGCTTCCTTCTGGCCCTGTTACTGTGATCCCAGCACTGGCCACCAGGTGGCCAGGAAAGGCCAGGTAGGTTGAAAGAAGGTAACTTGGCAAAACAAAACAAAACAAAACCGGAATCTAGACAAGGCTACTGTGGGAATGTGACTGCATTGAAAAGACCAATCAACTTCTAAATGATATATTTTTAAAAATATTATTTAAAACTTAGAGCAAAGTTTAAAGAAATGTAAACAGCCTAGTGTGCGAGATGTGTCTCCAGCCAGCGTGTGCTCCTGGGTCAGTGCCGGTTTGCAGCAGGCACCTCCTGGACAGGCAGAACAGAGATCAGTAGCTTAGCTTGGAAGGGGGGGACCTGGGTTTGAAGGCACCTTGCACCATACTGGCTGATGCCTGGGGCAAGCCCCGCACCCCTCCTGGCCTATGAGTCTTCAACGGAAAAACGGGTTTATTGTCACTAAATTAGATAATATATGCACATGAAAGAAGTCCTGTGTCCAATTTCTGGCAGAAGTATATGCTAGATATACTCCTTCGGCAGAACTTTTCTCTCCTCTACAACTGTTTAATCTGTTAAAATTGGGCTGGGGATTTGGCTCACCGGCATTGTGCCTGCCTCAAAAGCGCAAGTTCCTGAGTTTGAGCCCTGGTACCCCCTCCAAAAAAAACCCCCAAAACAGTAATCTGTCAAAATTCCAGGCTCTGTATCTTTTCTTCTACAGCCAGTTCACCCAAGTCACTTCTTGGGCCCTGGACTCACGCTTTGAACGGCTATTCTGCTCTCTCTTGCAGCAAGAAGCCTTTTCATTAACCAAGAATGGTCCCCCCAACCACTAGGTCCCCCTGAAGTCATCCCACCAACTACCAACTATTAAACTCGCAAAGTCACTTTTCAGACCAGAAACAAGAGGCAGGAGTGCTCCCTGTCACCCAATTGCCAGCCGCTCCCTTCCCTCAACTCTCCCCTGGTGGCTCCCTTATTTTGAAGCTCAGATCGGCAGTATTTACACAGACGAGCAAAGAGGCTCTGTTAAAATCTGTTTATTCTTCTGCCTTAAACTTTTTGTCTGAATCACCTTAAGAACCTCCTTCCTCTCCAAATGTACAATGAAACTGCTGCCATGGGTTCCAGACGTTCTCGGGCCATGTCACCTCTGCTGTCTCCGAGGCTCGTGGGCCAGGCTCTCCCTCCTCCAGTCAGTCTTCCCAAATGCAAGCCTTAGTGACCTTTTTGACCTCAAACTTCCCCGTCTTGGCAGGGAGGAGAGGCTGTGTTCTGACTCACATCTGACAGAGCAGAGGGGAGGGCTGGGGCCGGGCACCCTCCCACTTCAGCCTCACTGTTACTTGTGCAACTATTCCACCGCACACAGGGTACCAGAAGTGGGGGCAGCTCAGAGGTGTGTAAGGGTGGAGGCCATGGCACTACTTCGCCCTCACCAGGTGACTGTGGAAAGCTGTCTTCCCCTGCACCTCTGTGTGGGTGGGCTCAGGGATGGATTTGCCATTACAAGTTCACTGGTTTGTATGAATGGACTGAACAAAACCAAACACCAAGGACATCCCAAAGACACCCGACAATCACAGGGCTCCGATGGATCTTGAAACAGCGCTTCTCAAACCCGCCTGGGCTCTTGTTAAAACACAGACTGCAACCCGCAGGCCTAGGGTGGAGCCAGGACTCAGCATTTCTAACGAGCTCCAAGACGTGCAGACGACATCATGAGCAGCGAGCCTGCTCCGGGAAGGGCCCTCGCTGCAGGAGAGGATTCCGCAGGCTCGCCCTCACGAAGCAGGTGCTGACCCTGTGAGTCACCACTGACCACTCACGTGGTGCTCTCAGCCTTCCAGGAAGTGTTCCTAGAGGCGGCTATGATGGATGCAGGGACAGCGAGGAGGACTGGCCCAGGGCCACCCAGCCAGGAACAGGCTGAGTCAGGACTGGAACCTCAGGTGCATTAGCTCTAAAGCTTCCATTGCTGAAATACAATACAGCACTTACCCATGTCCCTCCTGGAAAAAGCAGTGTTTTGACTCAGACAAACAGCACTTAGCAGAAAGCCCAGGTGGGGCCTGGAGCTGTATGATCCCGAAGACAGCAATGGGCACCTCCTCTGCTCAGAGTGGGAAGGAATTCTCCCTGGTCCTGGCCGCTCTCCCTGAGCTATTTCCAAGTTCATTCTCACCAAGGCAGAATCTGGCCCCTGTGCTCTGGCCGGGGAGAAACAGAAAGGTGGCCTTTTCTCCCACGTTGGCTGCCGCGGCCTGTGCAGCGTTGCCAGCCATCCTGGCCCAGAGGGGCAGAGACAGCCAGGCCTGCCAGCCCAGCCTGCTCTCCCCGCTGCTTCCTCCCCTGCCTCTGAGGGTACGTTCAGGTGAACAGACCCCATCTCAGGCCATGCCAGGCCCCTCTGGCCACGTGTGGCCTGCAGGCTGGGCACCATGGCATCCCAGGGCCTCCTCCATGGACGTCAGGCCGGGGCACCAGGGTCAGGAGGGGAAGGAGGTGCTGCCTGGTGCCAGCAGCCCTGGATGGCTAATGCATCAGTTCAGACGAGCCGGGGGCCTCGAAGGACCAGCTAGTGCCTGCCAGGAAGAGCTCTGGCTGTGCTGTCTGGGGCCCGGGTCCTGTCTTGGAGAACAGCAGAGGTCAGGCCAGGGACACTGGAGATTCGTCAGCAGGGCCCCTCGCTCTGAGAAGGGGGCAGCAAACTCCCTCTCAATGGATGTCAGTGTTCTCCTTCTGCCAGATCCCCAACCAGCCTGGGCCCAGAAACCAGGGCACCTAGTGTCTGGGGGCTCCTGGGCCAGAAGGCTGCCCCACAGAGCACCCTCCATGTACAAAAGCCATTTCTTTTGTTACCAGGGGCAGAGACCACAGAGTGGCAGCTGGGGGCAGTGCTGTGAGGCACTGGGCTTCCCGATACATCTGCGGGCGCTGTCCTTCCCAACTCTCCTTGCCCCCCTCCAACCTACCGCCCCAGCCCTGGCTGTTCCCTGAAGATACACCCGCGGTCTGCAGCTTCCCTCACACTGTTGCCAGCCTAGGCCGAGCCAGCTTTCTCTTGCAGGCCTCATGGCCTCCAGCTGGCTGCTCACCTCCTGTGTGATGCAGGTCAGCCCAAGGGCTCCTTTCAAACCAGAAATCTGTCACATGGCCCTGGCCTAAAATACCTCACCGCAGAGATAAACCCTCACCCTCAGCACAGCTGCTGAGAAGCCTGGCTCTGTGGAGCCCTCCGGCCCGGTTAGGGTTGGACCCCACGTGCCCCCACATCTCTCCATGCTGAAGGCTTAACCCACAGCCTAACTGGATGAACCAGGTTCCTGGGAGCATGGCTGTGAAGGACAGATCCCTTCTGCAGCCCCTTCTCAGGCTCTCAGACTCTCTGCTTCCGAGTGGCCATGAGGGGAGCAGCCCCTCGAGCCCGTCCTGGCCTTCCACCATGATGGTTCTGCCTCACCGCAAGCCTCAAAGCAATGAAGCCAGGTGACCGTGGACTGACTCCTTGGAAACCATGAACTAAAATGCACCTTTCCTCCTCTAGGTTGTTCTTCTCAGGTACCTTGTCACAGTGACAGAAAGCTGACTCACAAGGCCCACTTCCCCCGCTTGTGACCCTTGAGGCCCCACACTGCAGACTCACACCCGCCTGGGCTGCTGGGCTTCTTACAGGCCCCACGAGGCCCAGAGCCTTCTCACCTTCTCCTGCTGTCCTTTTGCCCTTTGCCCTCTACCAGACACCAGGACTCAGTAACTGTCCTGTCAGCCAACCACACTGGGGTGATTTGCTGACAGCACCCCTCCCAGAGACACAGGCACATAACTGTCTTCCCCACACACAGAGTGGAAGGGTTGGACCTTGTGAAAGGACACCGGGCACTGGGTAAGGAAACAACTTATTTCCAGGGGGAAGGAGTGGGTGGCGAAGGTCAGAAGTCTTACAGGGACCCAAAACCATGCCTGTTGCTTTCTGGGGACTTTGCCAACATCAAAGCAACCTCCAGCTGCTTTACTTTAACTTCTTCAGTTCCAGAGATTAGCAGGAGTTAGTAGTAGAACCCAGGACTCTGGAGACCCAGGCCAAGGCACATTTCCTATGTTAAATCACACAGCTGCAGGGATGGAAGACAGATGTGCATTCCTGCTCGGATCAGGGCTGCTCAGGAAGATGCCCCAGACTACTCTGCATGAGGCTGAGGGCTTGGGCACCTTCAGGAGGTTGACTCAGGAATTCTGTCTAGACAAGGAAGGCACCTGCAAGTTGGCTCTTTTCCTGGTCCTGAAATGTGGAGATGACCTGAAGGGAGGGCTTGGGGCCGACCCACATTCACTTTCAGGATTAAGAAGGTCCCTGACTGGTTGCCTCCTGCAGAACTTCATGCCACTGAGACCCGGGGGCTCTGAGGCTGGGGCCCCTGCAGTGAGATGGTGAGGTCCACCCAGCACGGCTTGGCTGCTGCCTACCTCTCAGCCCCGGTCAGGATCAGTCATTAGCTCCAGAGAAACAAGCTCCCTGCTGCTTCCACTTGTAGGCACAGAAGGCGCAGCCAGGAAGAAGTGCGGCTGAATCAGCTCAGGCACGGGCAGAGGAGGGAGCCTGAGTCTGTCCTGTGCAGTCACCATGGAGAGGCAGCCCTCCCTCTGCAGCTCACATAGCACCCTCCGCGCATGCATCAACTGCTCGGAAGTGTCAAGTGGGGACTAACCCATGGGACAGAGGCAGGGGGCGCTGGCGGCCGTGCGCAGGTGACTGGGCCACACTGCGTGGCTCGCACACACGTGTGGAGCCACCTCCCTCTCCTCACGGTGGCTCTGCCATACGGTCCTGCTTCAAAGCTTCTTGGTGCCAGCTCCCGCCTGTCTGGTTCTCTCTGTGGCACCCAGCCCTTCTCCTGGTTCCACATGCCCTTGCTGTCTGTCCCATGCATCCTTGGTCCTACTCAGGGACTTGCTGTCCTCTCGGCTCAGCATCCCTGTCCCTGATCTTCCCTCGCCTGGCTCAGCGTCGAGGTCGCCTCTGCAAGGAGCTGTTTCTTGGCCCCAGAATTTCAGATGTCCTGAGCCATCTCATTGGCCACACGACTCCATTATTTTTCTTTCCGGCATTATCACCACTGGAAGCCTTCTGGGTTCCCCGCTGGAAGGTAAACTTCCCGAGAACAGTGGCCTGGTGTCTGTGCTCCAAGCCATCCATTAGCGCCCCCAGCAGGGCCGGGCACCTGGTAGGCGCTCAACAGGTACGTGAGGCAAGAATGAGCGAATGTAGCTCTCCTGTACAGTATCAAAGGAGGCTGCAGAGAGCGGCCCCAGATTACAGAGCAGGAGAGTGCATTTTCTGGGGTGGGCGCCATAATTACAGCAGGAGAAGATGCAGCACTTCCAGGGCAGGTTGGAGGGAACCGCGAAGGCCTGTAATCTTGTCTGCTGTTTGAAAGCCCCAGGCTCACCAGCTTCTCTGTCACATGTAGGATTGTCTTTTTCTGCCAGCCCAGGTTACCAAGGGGGGCCAGAAATGTCCCAGCCCGTCCCCACCATGGCCCCGAGCCCCTGCCTTCCCCACAGCTCCCTGACCCCTCGGGAGGGCTTCCTCAGGCTGGCGCCAGGTGGGACAGCAGAGACACCCACTGCTCTCCCCGCGCCACAGACAGCTCTGCTGAAGCCATCCCTCCCTCCCCCTGCTTCCTTCGGTGCTGAACAAACACTGGTCTACTGTGCAGGGCTCGGAGGGCAGAGAGAGGAAGGCCCTGGAGAATGTGCAGTTTACCGGGCACCTCCCTCATAGGGGCCCCAAACTGCCCCTTCATTAAGGGGCGGGTACGTAAATGAGGGAGCCGGTAAAAAGAACCAAGCACGCCTGCTGTCTAAAAATACACCCTCTGAGCCAGAAGGGTCACGAGGCTGTCTGCACGCTGGCGGCCAACCTCAATGATGGTGATGGGTTCACCGTTCTCCCTGTGCAACCTGGCTGCTGCTGACTCACAGACCCAGGAATACCTACAGCTCTGGGTGGGGTGGCTCAGCTGTCAGGTGAACGAGGGGCTTTCCGTGCCAGCTGGCACAGAGGCCCAGAAGGCCTGCAAGTGGGAGAGCATCCTCCGTGGCCTTTGTGGGGTGAGCCTGGCTCTTTCTGCCCCACTGCCTGGCTTCTGAGGTCCCCAGTGCCTGTTCGCAGCTGTCTGCTTTTTGTGTCAGCAGCTAAACACCCTGCTTCACTCCATAATGGTCATTTCCTCCCAGGAAGCCTCCCCGGGCCAGCAAACTTGAGATACACAGGAAATCCACTCCAATCCCAGGATGGGCAACAGGAGATGGATTTTCCACAATGGTCTTTAAAACAAGGCAGAAAGTTCCGTGTAAACAGTAGGCTGCCCTGAGAGGCTGCTGACCCCACCACGCTTGGCCCAGTATCTGAAAGAATTCATTTCTGCCCCTCCTGGACTTCCTCAGAGCAAGTGGTCCTAGAAAGCACCGGACACCCTGTGAGACAATCCTCCCTGGAGTCCCGGGGTTCCCAAGGTGTCTGCACAGCCTGGGGGGGTCTTTCCCTGGGGCAAACAGCGGGTTTGTGCACAGCCATGGCAAGCAGACAGTGTCCCTCTCTGCAGCAGCAGAGCAGGTTTGCTTTGGGCCCATTATAAAAGACGTGGGCTCCCTGAGATCCAGCTCCTCTCTGCTAACATAACCCACTGTGTCTTCAGGTGCTCATCTGGCCCTATCCTGTCGCTCCATGGAACGCAGAGGCAATAGGACTGATGCAAATGGGCTGAGGCTCATGGTGCTACTGTGCTGCGATAGTCTTTGGTCTGGAGAAGGGGGGTCTGCTAGAGAAGAGGGAGGAAGAGGAAGGCACAAGGGGATGACCGGGAGTGGAAAGGATCCAGTGTGTTATACGCATGTACAAATCTATCAAATGAAGCTCTTTAATCTATACAACTAATATGCACTAATAAAAAAGATTTTTAAAAATTCTTTCACCTCTGACCCAGGAGTCACATTTTCTGTGGCATTGTGAAATCATGCCAAGCTAACTTAGGTGGCTTGCACATAGGGTAAGGCCTGAGTCCCTTCAGTGTTCCTGAACAGTGCTACTCCTATCCCTACCGACTGGGATCAAGGTAACTGCCTGATGTCCCAGCTCCAGGTCTACCCCGTTTCCAGTGAGCTAGGAGCAACCTTAAATTTTAAAAATATATGCAATCCAAAGAACAGAGTACCACTTAGAGCAGCTAAAAGACGATGTAACATGTGCCAAACAGCCAAATTAGTACAGACGGTTTCAGAAATGTGCCTCCATGTTTAACAAATTTCACCCACGCTTTCTTTCTTGTTGGAGGTAGGAAAGCCAAGCAGTCTGACCTGGCCTGAGGCTTCTCAGGGACTGCTGTCAGCCGGCATGCTTGTTCCACAGCATGCTCCATCTCATAACAAGGATTGCGCACCTGGGTCTGCGCTCTAGTTAACTGACCTGTGCCAGCATCAATCTGGCCTGGTTAACATACCAGAAGTCACGTAAGATGCCACCACTGGGGGGAGCAGGTGAAGGTGACAGTGCCTGGCCCCTCCTTCCAATGGGAATAAGGCCACCCACCCACTGTCTGGTGCTGCAGTTGGAGGGAAGGAATGTAGCATGCCCAGTATTTTTGTAACATCTTGCAAGTCTATAATTATTTCAAAATAAAAGGTAAAAACATGTTGTGATTTAGGAAACCAAAGAGCCAGTCCTGGTAGATGAAGACTAACATAACTAAATAAAGACACTGCTCTGAAAGCCTTGGGGGCTGTCTTATTTTTAATCATATCAAAGCAATAATACACTAAATTGTTTAACTGCAAAATAAATGAAAATAAAAAGTGGACTACTCGGTGCTCTGACCTCAGCTGCTCAGTGGAATGAGGGAGCCCTCCCAGGTCTCCCGAGTCTCCAGGAGGTTCCAGCCGCCTCCCACCCCTGAAGGGCTCTCCTGGTGCACGAGGCATGATGACAGCCAGCGGAGGGACAGTGGGTGCTTGGTCTCAGGCCCTAACTTGGAAGGTACCAGAGCCAAGAGAGGAGGGGCAGAGAGAGCCGAGCCCCAGCAGGCTGCGGCAACTCTTAGGCCTCGGAGAGACACAGGGCATGGCAGAAGCATGGTGTCTCTGCCGCTTAGTGCTGAACAGTGGTGGAGGTGACTTGACTTCTCTCTGAGGTGGGGACAATGCCCTGCAGAGAGACTGGAGTGAGGCTATGGATAGCTAGCACAAAGCCAGGCGTCTGCACGTGACACCGACCCATCAACACGGCTCAGCACAGCACTGGCTGTGCGTCTGGCCCCATGGCAGAAATGGGAGACAGGGGCCTTGCCTCAGAGGGAGGCTGCTAAGGTTAGAGACCGCGTGTCCCCACCCTGCATAACGTGGGGCTTGGAGGCTGGGCCAGGAGGAAGTCCCTCTCTGCTCCTGCGGCTACCACCACTCCCAGGGTGTCCAGGCCCTGAGGTGACTCTCGGCCCACAGGGACGGAGGCGGGTGGGGTGCCCTCCTGGAGTCGTGTCTCCCACATAATGTCTCTGCACTCTTCCCGCGGGCTCCACGGGCCTCACAGAGGCTGGTGACTCAGGCAGTCTTCAACCCCAGGTCTGAAAAGCCGGTTCCAGCCCTGGTGCAAACAGCTCAGGGCCGCTAAGGGCTGTTGCCCAGGCAAACCCCGATTTGATTGGCAAGCAAATGTCAGTAACTGCACTGGCTCTCCTTCTACCACTCTGTTGGGCCTCAAGCCCTCCCCTGCCCCAGTGCCATGCACAACACCCTGTCTACTCCCCAAGAGCCACTGGGCACTGTCTGGGGTCAGCCCCACCTCTGGCCACAGGCGAAAACTGGGAATGTCTCATTTTTAAACCCCGAAGCTTGACCTGAACTTGGGCCACCCCGACCTAGACAGAATCTAGTCTGTGTCTGCATTCTGTCCCGGCTCTTACGTAGGATTTTCTGCCAGAATTTGCCTGGCAGCTGAGAAAGTCCGTAAGCAAGCCACAGGTTCCCTGTCTTCTCTCAGTTCTGCTGCTTTCTCTCTCACCAGTACCAGCCAGGTGTCTACGAGGCCCCAGCTGTGAGCCTGCAGCCAGGCTGGTCAGAAAGAGTAGTGGAACTGATGCTACCAATATCTCCAGGCTCTGTCCCAGGTAGCAGAAAAGCTCATCACAGAGCTGCAACTCCGGAATTAAAACTGAGACCTTTCTGGAAATAATGCATGCTCTCTGCTTCCTCCCCTTGGGTTTTCCTTGCCCTGAAATTTCAGCTGAGGCAAAAGACTGGCACAGCTGTCCCCAGGGCTGCCTGCTAACCCACCTGGGGTGGTGGGAGTATTTCCATTCTCTGGGTTTAGCTGAGTCTCTGATGCTCATCAGGGGATCGGCAGGTGACCTCAGAGCCATCCCCAGAAGCAAGGAGGTAGACACAGTGGCTCAGGTGACACCGCAGGTGCTGAGAGATTATCAATGGCTACTGGCTTCCCACAGCTCACAGCTGCCTCCCTTCCCAGATGCATGGCCTCGGCCACTAGGGTTGCCTTTGCCCACACTCTGCACCCTGTAGGGCCAACAACGAATGACGGATGTCCCCAGAAGGGTCCGTGTCGGTTCCAGCCACCCTCCAGGGCCCTCAGGCATCAGGACGAGTCTAGATTAAGTGGCCCCACATCTCTGCCTTATTTCTCCACCCACCCTCCCCTTCCTGCCTCCTTGCTGTGGGAAATTCACCAGGAACGCGTGCCCTCCAAAGTTCCCTTGGCTCAGGCTCTGCCAAAGTGGCCAAGTTCATCCTGGCCTTCTCTGGTCCCTAACCTCTGGGGCCTCTTTGATCCAGGGGTGGGGTGGGAATCCACACGCCCACTTGGCTCTTCCCAGCCTCCTTCTGGTTGTGTTGGGTTCTTTTGCCTCAGGCCTTTTCCTGTCCAAGGTGTGGAGTGGTAGAGTGAGTGGAGCAGGAAGGGGTCAAGGCAGCTGCCAGTAGCAGAAGGAGCTAGGACTTGGCTGGAGAGCCCCAGGCGTGTTCCGGAGGCCAGCAGTGCCCGCGGCAAGTTCCTGGAGAGTGAGCAAGCGAAGGAGACAGTGCTAGGGTGGCTGTTGCCAAAGGGAGGCAGAGGGGAAGCAACACCAGGAAAAGGGAGAGAGTGCCGGAGTGGATCTCATTCCTCATGACACGTAGGGTTGGAAGGAGTCCTGTGCCTGACCTTTCCCAGCAGGCAGCAGTGAAATGGGCAGGTGACTTTCGGTATTAGCAGGTGCCCTTGTTGAGCACTGGCTGTGAGAAGCGCTGTGCCAAGGGCTTCGTGTGCCTGCTTTCATGCTCGCCCTAGGAGCATTTATCCTCTAGGAGAAAACTGTGTTTCAGCCGGGGCCGCAGTCCCACAGCAGTGGGGCCTTGTGCTGAGGGGCAGCGAATGTGGTGGGCGGCCCTGTCCCAGGAGTCAGGACCGAAAAGAGTCTGGTGCTGGCTCCACCTCCGGGCTGTGTCGCCTCCAGCAGGTCTATGGGCATCCCTTAGCCTCAATTTCCTAGTCACTAACGTGGGGCAATGACCTCACTCAGCTCAAAGAGAGTTGTATTTGTGACTGTGTGGCATAAAATGCTAGCCCTGTGTCTTGGTTACTTTCTGTCTTAGTTACTTTTCTCTTGTTGCTGAGACAAAATACTCAACACCCAAAGTCAAAGGGGGGAAGGTCTGTTTGGTTTACAGTTCGTAGAGGTCTCAGTCCATAATTGGCTGCCTCCAAGGCAGGGGGGCACGGCAGACAGGCGTCACAGAGGAGAAACAGTTCATGGACGGCAGAAGACAGCAAAGCAAGCAAGAGGCAAGATGAGCCTCTTTCTGTTCCTGTATTGTATCCAGGCTACAGGGTCAGGGAAGTGCCAAACCAATCAGTGGACTGATTTAGTAATCACCCACCCTTAATCCTAGCACTACACTGTGAATCAGTCATACTCTAGATCCAGCCACCTCTGAAAAAGCCCCACCTATGACTGCATGAGGCTTTGAGGGGACATCTAGACACAGCCATAACATTTTCTCACTGCTAGGACAGAATACCCGACACCCACAACTCTCAGGAGGAGAGGTTTATTTGGCTCAGAGTGTTTAGAGATTTCAGTCTATAGTCAGTTGGCTCCAAGGCAGGGTACCAGGGCAGAGGAGAAAGAGCTCCTGGCAGAGAAGACAGGAAGCGGAGGAAATCAAGGGAGAGGGGGAGGGAGAGGCACCCCTCCAGCCACTCCCCCAGTGACCCACCCCACCCCTCAACTGGGCTTCACTTCCCAACATCACATTTAGCTACAAACTCATCAGTGGACTAAACCCACTGAGTGCTATTCCCTCATGATCCAATCCCACCCAAACGCCCCATGTAGGAGTCCTTGAGGTGTTGGGAGGATGTCTAAATATGAACCCTAACAGCATGTGCAAGGACTAGGGCCCAGCCACAGTTCTAAGCACCTGAGATGCATTGATTCATTTTATCCCTGACAACATCTCCATTCCCAGATGTGGAAAGTAAGGCATAGAGATGAGAATACAACTAGTAACTGCCAAAGCCAGGGTTTCTGGGGGGAACCCAGCAGTCTGACTCCTGAGATGTGGGACCAGGGTGGCAGCAGTACAGAAGCCAGCCCTCCACTCCACATCATTCAGGGGTCCACTCTGGAACCCCGTCTTCCAGGAAGCCTTTGCCAACTCCCTGGGCTCACTCACCATGAGCTCTCTGCTCTCCAGGGTCCTGGTCCAGTCACGGCTGGACTTGCTTGGTCCAGAGGGACACGTCCAGCCGTAAGCCATTCTGATTGTGGAGTGGTCTTGTTCCCCCCCACTGAGGGTTCCTTAGATGACAATGTCCCTCAGTGGGCACAGGCAGACCCCCTCCCAAACATCACTGGTTGAATGATGACCAGGAGTTCTCTCTTCCCTGGAGCCCTGGGCCAGAAGAAGCAGAGACAGCAGCTTCTTCTTTAGCAAACAGCAGGCCTCTTGCTGCAGGGCCAGGTCCACCCCTACAACAGGGCACCATGCTGGCCTCACACCCAGGGTTATCACAGCCCCAGATGTTGGACATTCCAAATTCCCTCAAGACTCAGTGAAAAGCCAAGCAAAGCACAAAGGCTCGCCAGAGCAATTTGGAGCCCAGGAACGGAGAAGCCATGCTCTGCCTCCATGGAAGGAGGCCAGGGCTGAGACTCCTGTGCCCTCACTGACTGGCTCTGGTCTTGCCCTGGCTGTGGGGTTTGGTGCTCTTCTGATTGCCAACTATCTCTTTCCATCTTTAGCATAAATTCCGAGACAGGCAGCAGGACGTACTCTTGTCTGCTGCTGCTCCCAGGATAGCAGAGCGGGAGGAGCACCCTGCAGGGAGGAGCCACTCTCTGGGCCAGCTCTGCTCTCAGGCCCACCAGTTGGTACTGGCTGCAGCTGGCAGAGGGCTCAGGCTAAGGATCTGGCTGACCCCCTAATGTGCTGGTTGGCCTGTGGGGTCCAGGCCGGGGGGCATCACACCGTGAAGGGAGCTCCCCTCAGACCTGGCCAGGCCATTAGGTTGGGGCAGGGTAGGTCACCAGGATAGCAGGAGACTGCTTTGTCCATGTGGCAGAGCCCAGGTGTGGGCCAGAGCCCTGAATTCCGGCCTCAGCTCTGCCACTTCTCAGAGCAGTTCCTCACCCTCCCTGAATCCCAGTCTTCAGGGGAAATGATAGCACACATTTCATTTGGGAGATCTGTACACCATAATAAATAAAGCAGCACTCTGTAATTACACTACAGACCTCTGCACAAACTTGGGACATGGTAATAGCAGGTCATGGCATACCCAAGACATTTTCTTCCAAATTATAGAACATAATTGATTGCTTGAAACGGGTTCCAAAATGGTGTTGTGTTATGGCCAGACAGAGCAGGGCTCAAATCCTGTATCTGCTTGTTCACAAGCATGCTACATAAGCTTGCAATGGTGGCGTGGGGCCTACGGAAGCTCCGGCCCAGGGAGTGTGCTCAATTTGAGATTCCCTATGGAGATAGCGGAACTCTTCAAGGCTAAAAGCCAGGGGCCAGCAAAGATGGTCCTGGGATGGCAGGAGCTGCTCAGAGGACAGTGGCCTTCAAAGTCAGAGAGACCCTGGGGAATGGTTAATATGCAGCTCTCTAGGCCAGACCCTTGGCTTAGCAGCCGGCCTCCGATGGCCTAAGGATACCCTTCTGGAGGTCACCTTCCACCTGAGCTTACCTGGGAGGAAGGGGATGATCCTTTGCTTGGGGTCCTTCTGGCCTCCTTCAATGGGGAACTTATCCAGAAGCTGCATCTGCAGGGCCAGCCAGACAGAAAGATGGGATTCAGATGAGAACAGCCTTCGGCATCCATTCCCCACCTGCTCCATTACCCGCTGCAGTCACATGCATGTGCGACGCCTGAAATCCCTCATTTCACAAATGATTACCCAAGCATATGGGGCATGAGAGGAAGGAGGCCAGGGCTCCCCGTGCATCAAAGCGGGTGTCTGAACCTCTCAGGGCAGGGAAGGCATTGGGAGGCACCCAAGGGAGACTGGGCCAGGGACTGGAAGGCCTTCAGGCCAGGCTGGCATTTGCAGATGCTTCTTGGGCACGATTTCTTTCATACTTCATCTACGGCTGAATCCTTCAGCCGCCAGCCCTTCTAAACTCTCCTGGACTAGGATGGAGGCAGACCCCACCTGAAACTTCACAGACCACCCACCTCCCAGACCTGCTCCACAGAAACACACCAGCTGTTATTTTAATTGCAAAGCCAAATCCATCCTGTACCCCCCACTGCTGGAAGACCTCTTCCGCTTCCTGACTTCCACCCTTGGATCACTACTGTTTTCCCAGGGACAGACCCACTGGAAGAGCTTTCAGGGTTCTCGAGCAATAACTGTTTTTCTTCTGCTACTCTGGGCTGAAATTCTGTGTGAACTGGAAAAACACACAGGAGGCAGGACAGACAGGACCAGGGCTCTGCATGTGTGACTGTCCTCGCAGAGCACAGGTGGGAGCTGCAGCGGAGTGGCTAGGGCCAGGATCCAGTCCCGCTCCCCCAGCTGGGCAAGGCAGGGAACCTGCCGCAGGTGGGCCTTAGGTCCTCCCTGAGAGAATAAGGAGAATCGCCTACATGGGTATCTGGTGTCCATGTATTTCTCTAATCCTTCACATTTTCAATGAGCACCTACTTAGAGCACTGGCCGTGAAAGAGACAAAGTCTCCGTCCTTGGGGAGCTGAAATCCCGGTGGAGAGGCACACAGGCAGCACACGTGTCGTATGTTGGGGGGGGGGATAAGTGCTATGAAGTGAAGTGAAGTACGATAAGGTATTGGAGTAAGACAGGGGTTACTTTTTAGGGTGTCAAGGAAGATTGCGATTCAGCAGAAACCCGTAGAAACCAGGGACACAAACCACTCTGGAAAGACAATGTTCCAGAAAAGGGGAAGAGGAAGTGCAGCTGGCCTGGTGTGAGGGAGAGCAGAGGGGTGGTGAACGGGCAGTGAGATCTGAGAGGCTGCCTGGGCCAGGCCAAAGGGGCTCAGAGGCTGAAAGGACTCAGGGTGGTTCTGATGGAAGGAGAAGCCCTAACGCTTTGTGCAGGAGAGACAGGATCCCATTCGTGCTTTGAAATGATGCCTCTGGCTACAGTACAGTGCATGGGCCACAGGATGGATGCAGGGAGGCCAGTGAGGAGCCTGTTGATGGCATCTGGGAGCAAAGTGTTAGTGCTGGAGGTGATGAAAGAGGTCCTACGCTAGCAGGGTGTGTGTGTTTCCATTCATCTATTCATCCATGCATTTAGCTCCAACACATGGTTTTAGGGTTCCTCTCGCACAGTCATTACCCAGTATATCTGGGCGACTGAGCCTCACCTATGAAGGTGGGGGGCATTGGTGGATTCCACGCAAAACAAGACGGAACTGCAGCATGATTAACTTTCACTTCCCTGAATACAGACAGATGGTTAGAAGAAGCTGGCTCATGAGTTTTTAATGCTGTAACTTCAACTCTCAAACATTTAATAACTCGCTGCTGTGGGTAAACACAGCTGTTGGGCCATAACATCATAAAGTACTACTTAGGATTTTTTTCTTAATTAATACATTTTCAAATAAATTCTATGGGACTAGAACTTCTATATTCTCTTTTTCCTACCCTATACTCTATTTTTGTACATTTCTGTATTACATAAGTAATTCATGCTCACTGAAGGAAAAACTAGAAATTATACAAACAGTGCGTGATCAAAAAAGGAAAAAGAATCAACTGCCCCTGAAAATGGGACGTGAAAGTGGGGGACCACATATTCTTTCTAGGCATTTGCCCATGTGTGTAAACAAAACGAACCCATCAACGGTTTTACACCATCTAATGAACATTTTCCCACGCCAAAGAATACTTCCCTATCAGTATCCTTAATCCCAACACAGAGTGCAATGTTTCCACAGGCCTTGGCTAGTTTATCCACTCCCCTATTGTTAGGCTGCCTGGGATGGAGCACGGAGTGAGCATCCTTGACCACATATCTCTGCACGTTTCCTTAATACCAACAAATTCTTGAAAAGTTTGTTGTATTTTACATTTCATGCCTATTTTTAAATGTCTTGAATCTTCTGTAGAACACTGAGAATAAATAGCTGGATAGCCACCCCAAGTCACCAGGCCTGGGGCCTCCGAACCATGGCTCCGTCAGTCTCTGAGAAAGAGAAACAGACTCTCTGAGGACAAAGGTGGCCCAGAAACCTGCCCAGGTAGGGAGTAACCCACCCTTATCTGAGCCACCTCCCTCAGGAAACTCGGGGCCAACTGCATCCCAACAAGCTTGGGACCTGACCCAAGTGCTGTATCCCTCCCGAGCTTGAGGGACGTAGGTGACTGAAACTTGAATTTCCCTCCAGCTCCGCATATCCAGTTCTCTAATTCTGCATTAGACTGCGCATTCTGAGATTCTTACCAACAGCACACAGGGAATACACTAAGAGGAGCGGGCAGGAGAGGGAACATTCACGCCTTCATCCCTTTCCTCAAACGCAATGTGCGCCTTCCCCTGCTAGGTCCTAGGAACAAGTCAGATTGCAATGTTGGCACCAAGGTGCTCCCATAGCACTGGAGCAGGCTTCACAGTGAAAATGCAGGTTCCGGCTGAGTGGGCCAGGGTGGGGTTGAGATCCTGCATTTCTCCCTGGCTCTTGGGTGCCGTTGAAAGTCACTGGTCTGTGCACCATACCCTGAGTAGCAGAGCTCTGTAGTTACTGTCTGTACTGCAGCACTGGCCACATGAGAGTGAGCACTTGCAATGCGACCAGCCCGAGCTGAGACGTGATACACATGTAACATATACACTGGACTATGGGGGGACAGGGATGTAAAATATCTCATTAAGAATTTCTGTATTAGCCAGGCGTGGAGGAACATGCGTGTAGTCCTAGCTGCTAGGGAAGCAGAGACAGGAGGATCACAAGTTTAAAACCTAGGGAGACTTTATCTTACAATAAAGTAAAAAGGGGCTACAGACATAGCTCAGTACTAGAGTGCTTGTGCTGATTGTATGTTGAAATAATAATTCCCTCCCTCCCTCCCTCCCTCCCTTCTTTCTTTCTTTCTTTCCTTCCTTCCTTCCTTCCTTCCTTCCTTCTTTCTTTCTTTCGTGCTGGGATCGAATTTGAGACCTTGCGCTTTCAAGGCAGGCGGCGGCACCACTGAGCTAAATCTACAGCCCATGCTCTTGGTCTTGAACTCCAGGTCTCAAAATGATATTTTAGATACATCTGGTTACAAATAAAAATACCTTAAAATCACCTTCATCACTTTCTCTTTACGTATTTAAGCAGCTACTACAAGATTGTGAGGGATACGCATGTCTCAATTTTATTTCTCTTGGACAGGGTGCTCTGTGGCATGACAGCTCTCACAGGCTATAACCTGACATCTGCTCCCCTGACTCACTTGAGGGAGGCTGTTGAGAAATGGAGAACCCTGGCCTCCCGCCAGAAGCGGGCTGGGCACCTTTGTTGTGGTGCTGGGCAGAAAGCAGTGACGGGGATGATGAGGATGTACCAGAGGCCTGGAGGAGCTGAAGCAGGAAGTTGGGAGCTTCCTGGAGGAGGTGAGCCAGCTTCCCTGGCAAAGTGAGTCACATTCCCTATGCCTTCCTAACCAAACGGCACCCTGAATTAAAGCAGGGGTTGTCATCTAGGCTGGGTGATTTGGCTTTTCCTCCAAAAGGCTTCCTGGGGGTCACACTGCAGCCACTTCCTGTCCAACTTTTCCTGTACCAGTAAAGCCCACCTGGTGGGAGTCCTGGGTCAAGGGTCCCCTTGTGAGCCCCCAGCTGCCAGCTCCCCACCACTGGGCTGGAGGTCCCAGCCCAGCCACACTGTCACTCACTGACCACCACGGCTGAATCAGCAGAGCCTGGGTGTCATGATGCCTCCCCATCACTCCTCCCCGAAGCCCAGTCTGCAGGAGGAGGGAGCCCACCTAATCAGTGGCCGGGGCATTTTCTGTGCCCACAGGTCACCTTTCAAAGAAAGCAAACTCTCTGGCTTTGGCTCCAGAGCAAACAAATACAGAGGCGCAGTGAGTGGGCTCTGTGTGGCTCTGGCAGCATGGGGGCTGACGGGGCAGCCAGTTCCACCCCTTGGTCCCAAAGACAGCAGGATGGGGCAGCAGGACATGGTGATACACAGTGCAAATGTTCCCCGCCCGGAGCACGTGCGAGGCTGAGTGGCATGAGACCATCCCCTGCCAAGCCTTTCCCAGGAAGAAGTAGAGATGGGGGCCAGGCAGGGAGGAAGGAAGGCTCTCCCGGCTGGCAGGAAGTAGATTCAGGACTCTGCCTCAAGCCAGAAGACAAGCAGCTCCCGCTACCAGGATCCTTCTTGGGATGAGAAATCCTTGCAACGAGGTCAGAACTCTGAAGTGTGTGGAGGACCAGAGCTGTCTGTGGTAAGGCTGGACAGCGTGAGAGGCGCAGGACAGCGCACTGCTGCAGCTGATCTCCAGGGGCAGGGCTTAGGCAAGGAACCCTGGGAGGAGGAGGGTGGCCGGGCCTGCTGGGGCTCGGTGGTAACCCACGAGGCCCGCTCCTGGCCTGGCCTGGCGGGTCTGCCTGCCGAGAGGGTGGAGTTCCCCGATCCTCCAACCCTACTCCCTGCGGCCACAGCCAGCTCAGGAACAAAGGCGATATTACAAGAAGCCAGTGGTGAAATTCCCCTGAAAAAGAGACCGGACCACCCAATCTCGGAGGGACTGTGAGAGATCACAGGAAACCTCGGAATTCCTTTGTCCCCTCTACTCGCTGAGGACCTCGGAGTTCCTGTGTTACACACTGAGGACGCATCAGGGAGCGTCACAGAGATAGAGTAGGGCGATAACACAAATGCGGCTTTTCTTCTAGTCCTCATCCCGGAGGCCGGAAATGTGCTCCCCCATTCTCTTCTCCTATTTGATGACCTCACAGTGACACATGCTAGACGCCTCCCTTGACCTTCCCAGCTGAAGGTCATGCCTCCTTCCTTTGAATCTCAACAGCACTTCTGGCTTGTTTTCATGACCTCACCCTGAGGTGAGGTTTCTGTGATTTACTGTTTTGTACAAGTTCATCTCCTTGCCAAGAGGAAGCACCCGTCACCTTTGAATGGTCTGGGTGCCCTGGTAGAGCCAAAGTGACAGAAAGATAAACAACAGACTTGGGAGGGACAGGACTGCACCTCTAAAGCAATTAGTAGCTAATCCGTACTTTTAGGGGAAGGGGGGTTCGGTGGAATTTTTGTTCTAATTGTTATAGCTGTGTCTAGATGTTCCCCCAAAACCTCCTGTGGTCATAGTGGGCTTTTTGGTGGTGGCTGGATCTAGGGTGTGATGCTGGGATTGATTCAGGGTGCGATGCTAGGACTAAGGCTGCCCCTCCCTGAATATGAGTGCTGCCTATCCCGAGGATGGGTAGCCTGGATAAGATACAAGGGACAGAAAGAGGGTCGCTGTTTGTCGCTTGTCATTTGCTGCTTGCTACTTCACTGCTGGCTGCTTTCTCCCCACCATGGACTGTTTCTCCTCTGCGATGCCCTCTGCCATGCCACCCGCCTTGGAGCCAGACGACTACAGACTGAAACCTCCTCAAACTCTGAGGCAAATAAACCTCTCCTTCTTATTAACTTTGGGTGTCAGGTGTTTTGTCTCAGCAACGAGAAAAGTAACTAAGACACCAATTAAATCTAACCTCAGACCTGGATAGATAATATTTTGGGATAGATATCCTCTCATTTCAGAACAATCTGTTGTTTCACAAGACTATCCCTTTTCCATTGAATTACCTAGACTTCTTTGTCAAAAATTGGTTAACTATATATGAGGGTCTATTTCTGAACACCATACATGAACTCTCTCTATATGACACCACCACCATCCTTTCCTGATTACTGTAGATTTTTAGTGAGCCTTGAAATCAAACTTTTTCAAAATCGCTTTGGTCATTCTAGATCCTTCACATTTTTAAACATATTTTAGAATAAACTGATTAATTTCTATAAAGTATAAAATTTTCCTGGGATTTTAAAATTGAGATTATATTGAATTTACAAGTCAATTAGGGAGACAGCTATTATGGCTGTGTCTAGATGTCCCCCAAAGCCTCATGAGGATGAGGTGGCTGAATCTGGAGTGTGATGCTGGGATTAAGGGCGTGTGGTTACTAAACCACTAAACGAGTGAGGTTGGCACTGCCCAGATCCCTGTAGTGTGGATGGGATACAAGGGACAGAAAACCTGTAAGGTCCTTTCTTGCTTTTGCTGCTTCTGCTGCCATGAACAGTCCCTTTCACCCTGCCTTGGAGCCAGCTGATTATGGACTGAAATCCCTACAAACTGTGAGCCAAACAAACCTTTCCCCCTTTAATTTTGGGTGTCAGGTATTTTGCCTCAACAATGAGAGAAAAGTAATTAAGATAACAGCTATCTTAACAATATTGAGACTCCAAAATCATGAGCATGGTAAATATTTCTATTTATTTAGATCTTCTTTTGATGCATTCAGCAATGGATTGTTGTTTTCAGTAAGAGAGGTCTTGAACATCTCTCATTTACATTTGTTTCTGTACTAATTCACACACACACACACACACACACAGATGAGAGGCCTACAGACTGGAAAGGAAGAAATAAAATGGTCAGTGTTCACAACAAATATGAAGTCCTACACAAAATCAAAGAGGAAGTCAGAGAGGCACACCTTTGGAACTTGAAGGATTCTCATGTGCTCATTAAAAAGAAACTAACTCTTGGAAGATATGAGGCCTTAAAAAGAGCAAATAAAACGAAAAAGTTATGAAGAAGGATTAGTATCATGGTCAGACAACAATGTGAATATACTCAATGCCACTGAACTGTACATTTTGAAAAGGCTAAAATGGTAAACTTCATGTTTGTATATTTTACCACACTTCAATGAAAATGAGAGATAGGGAAGGCAGGGAAGACAGAAAAATGATCCAATTCTAAGATAACAGATGGGACTGAATGGACTTATTCCTGAATTGCATGAAGTGCTGGGGAGAGGAGCTGGATCCAGGGTGGAGGCCCTCAGCCATCTCTCCCAGTCTCTGCAGATGACCACACAGCTGACTGCAGCAGCGGTAAGGGCGGACCCTGATGTGCCAGCTCCATAGCATCCTGGGGCAGCACTGGAAATGGGAAGATGGAGAAAGGCCACTACTTCCAGAGGCTCAGATCCAGAGGCTGGGATCCCTGGGCAGGGACTGGGAGGTGAGAGCCACAGAGGCTTGCTGGGGCAGCAAGGCTCACTAACAGCCGGCCGGCCAGCAGTCTACAGCCCTGTGTCTGGAAAGCAGAGCTGCCTCCTCCCGGTGGCTCTAGGTGGGGGTTCCTTCCTGTGGAAGCTCCTAGAGGCCACCTGCATTCCTTGGCTTGTGACCCCCTTGCTCTGTCTTTAAATTCTAAGTGTATCAGGGTATATGTGTTTGAACTGTATTAGTTTCCAGGGCCATGATAACAAAGTACTGCAAACTAGGTGGCTTAAATTACACAAGTTTATTGCCTCACAAATCTGGAGTCCAGAAATGAGGGACCATGGTGTTGGCAGAGCGCTTCTCTCAGAGTGTGTGGGAGGCTCCACCCCGTCTCCCTGCTGTTTGTGGCAGCATCCCCGATGACCTCCTCCTCCCTCTGCCCATGGTGTCTGTGTCCAAATGCCCCCTTTCAATAGGGACACCACTCACAGTGCGTTAGGGGCCTGCTCTACTCCACGATGACCTCATCTCAACTGATTACATCTACAAGGACTCTTTCCAAACAAGGTCACATCTTGACGGGGCAGAAGACTTCAACAGATAAACTTCGGGGGACCATTCAAGACCTCAGCCTCTAATACTACCATGCTTTAAAGCTGCAGGTAACAATTGTTGCACCACCAAAAGTCTCTACTGGAACTCACAGTGGTGCCTGCTCACCATTTTAATAAATGCAAAGAAGAAATGCTGCAGAGCTGGACAGATCTGGACAAATCAGCCTCCTCATCTGCAATCGGGAACAGCGACAGAAACGACTGCAGGGAGGGCGAGCAGATTGACGTGTGTGAAGTGCTTGGCACAGAGCCTGGCTCTAAGTGCTCCGTGCATGAGCCACCGTGGTCACCACTCTCGTGTCGTGACACCAGCCTGTGTCCCTAAAGCCAGGGAAGGCCTAGGACGCTCAGCCCTGTGCTCGGAGAGGCAGCAGTGACCCTGGGAGGGGCAGGTGGGCCTGAGGGGTCTGGGACTCCAGGGGAGCTGCCCAGGTGGGGTGCACGGGCCAGACTGTGGAAGAGGCTCCAGGCACATGGGTGCAGGGCATGTGGTTCCCGTTTACCACGGTGGGGCCTGGGCCAACAGCTCACCCCTACCACGAGATGCACACAGAGAGGAAATCAAAGTCACGCCGACAGCGCTATCCCAGGAACCGCCTCAAGCCTGAGGAACCCACTCCCCTATGCCCACAAGGTACCCAAGCAGCCTGGCTACCCTCTCCTCCCTGAGCCTGCCCTGGGGGGCTCAGGCCCTGCACCCCGCCTGCTGAGCCATGGTCTGCACAGGAGAATGAACGCTGGATTGGAGTCGAGAGAAGGGCTCCAGGTCCGGCCTGCCAGGGACTTAGGGCTGTCAGCCTCAGCAGCACGGCCCTGCCTGTCTCCAAGCGGTAGTGAAGCCCACGGAGAAGACACTCAAGAGATGCTGCTGAATGCCAGGCCTGGTTATCCTGACTTTTTGAGCCTTGATCTACTCATCTATAAAATGGGGCCAAGTAGGGACACTGGTTTTCCCTGCAGAGACTCCAAGGTATCATCTCGTCTCCAGTGCTATCTTTCAGCTCTTCCGCTTGCAGGAAACTCCTCAGAGCTATCAGCCAGGCCCACCCAGCCCTCACTGCCAGTGGCTGAAAAGCCTTTGAGACCCTTCACCTCTAACTTCATGGCCCTTCCCTTCCTAGGGCTCTTGAGTTCTGCAGGCTCCTGCGCCCTCGGGCAACTTCAGCTCCCACTGGGCAAAAGGAAGGGGTGTGACACTGGGCAGCTGACCACCTGGAAAGCTGGTGCCTGAGAGTGGGGGTCAGAGGCTGGACTCAGCCAGCTCTAAGCCTGGTCCCGGGAGGACCGAGCAGAGCTCCCAGGGCACACATGCCTGAGATGAGCTTTCCCACCATGCATCTGGAGCTCCACCCGGTGTGCCAGCTCCGGCTGCCCGCTGCTCCTAGGGGCAGGAGGAGTGTGAGCTAGGCCAGGAGGGTGTGTGCTGGGCGGAGTGAGGGTGAGCTGCAGGGTCACTTGAGACTGGGAGGAAGAACTTGGACTTCCTGTTCAGGCCATAGGGAGGCCCTGGAGAGTGCTGAACAGAGGAGGGACTCTCTGAAAGTTGAGGAAAGACACATCTGGCCAGGATATAGGCAGGAGAGTGGGGGAAGAGACATGTGTGTGGAGCACAGGCGGCCAGAGAAGCCTGGTGCCAGGCCAGGGTGTGGGCGGTGACCCCCCCTCCCTGGGAGAAAGAGGTCTTCCTGGGCGGGGGCGTTTCCTGGCAGGGTCCTGGTGTGGTTACTGTGCTCTCTCCTGGGCTCCCTAGCTATCCCCCCATCTTTCCAGAGACCCTCCCAAGCTCCCCCAACCACCCCGAGTTGCAGACGCTTCCCACTCCCACATGGGCCTCCAAGGACACCATAAAAAGGAAGAGGCCCTGAAGAAGGGGGAGAGGGAGGGAGGAGAGCAGGCTTGAACCTCCTTTCCCGCCTGTCACACCCAGCCGCAGGGCTGCCTGATTCTTCTCATCCTCCTGTGGCCCAGAACTGTGGTTCCCAAAATGTCCCGGCCACCACGGGGTCAAATTCAGCCCAAAGTCTGGGACAAAGAGCCAGCATGTTTTACAGCAATGAGGCCAAGACAAACCCTTGGTGTCCCAGGCCCAGGCTGCTGCTCGAGGCAGTGAGATTCCAAGGCTGGTGCCCAAAGTGTCCTCCTCCTGATGGGCCTCTTGGAAAGAGAAGCCAAACGGGAAGCATCTGAATGACAATCCAACATCCTAGCTTTCTCTTCCTGTCTCCAAGCATCTCCATTCCCTATTCTTTTTTTCTTTATGCCAAATCAGTCAAGGTCCTTTCAGGCTTTTTCTTCCCCCTAAAAGTTGGTGCAAAAGGAAAAAGGAAAGAATACACTCAGGAGAAGGTAGGGGTGGAGTGGTCAGCACGGCCCTGGCCTCCCCAGGAAACAACAGGTTGTGCCAGCCTGGAACCCAGGAAAGGATGCAAGAGCTTCCTCAAAGATCCTGGAAGCTGCCACCGTGGCCTGTGCTGCTAGGCAGACCTGGCCAAGGCCAAGCAGGGCCCTGAGCTCTGGCCAGGAGTACTGCAAGCCTCAGGTGACTGCCCCCAGTCCTCCTGTTAGAAACTTCCCAGCATGAGACCGAAACCTCCTGGAAGGCCCCAGTGAAGAGAGCACCACATACACACCGAGTGTCGCTGCACCTAGCTCCCCTGGGATGGCTTCGTCTCTGCAGCACACCTGTCGTTGGCTCCCTGCTTCCCACAGGACATGAGCCTGCCTGCTCGTGACCTGTCCCGGCTGGGCTGTCCAGTCCTGTATCCGGCTACCTCACATGTCCCCACCCTGCATAACACACTGTGCTGCGGGCCCTCCTCTAGATGGCTTCGGCAGATTTGCTGCACTTCTAAAACTAAGCTTACCAAGCCATGTTGTAAAGATTTGTTCATGCACCTGTCTCCCTCAAAAGCCTGCAAGTGTCTGGGAAGCAATGTCTGTCTTGGGAGACCACTGCCCATCACTGTAGCTGACATACAGCTGGACACATGTAGTCCACACTGTCCAGCCTCCCTAGCTGGGAGGTGGAGTCGTGTGACTGAATTCTGACCAGTGGAGCTTCTAACCTACATGAGCTTCCAGAAATCCTCCACATATTCTTTCCCACTTTCCAGATGGATAAAAAACTCCATGTGGCATGGAGTCACCAGTTGGGAGAAGTCAGGTTCCTGAACTCGGCCTAGGGTAGAGCCCACCCATGACTTGGTCTGGTCTGGAACATGAGCAGAAAATGAACGCTTCTTTTCTTGATCCACAGAGAATTTATTACACAGTTCACTAGTCCTGGGTAATACAAAGGAACTTATCAAGGTCTGTTGACTCAAACAGAAAGAGAGAAGACAACATAAAATGTAAAATCTTCCTAAGAATTCTATTCCCAGACCCAGTGAAGTCAGGAGTTACACTTCCTGCACAACTGAACTTTGGCACAAGGCAAGATGTCACGTCTCCCAACTCCTGCTAGCCCGATCTACCAAGTGACACATACAGCTTGTAGCATGCCCAGTATGCCTCAGGAGGGCAAAGAAGGGTGGAGGAACTGCCAGATGGCCTTTAAAAGTCCCCACAGATGAAGTTAGGTAGAACTTTTGAAGACGTTGGCATAGGAAAAGACTTTATAAACAAAACCTCAGTAGCATGGGAACCAGCACAAAGAATCAACAACTGGGATCTCATCTTATTAAAAAGCTTCCGAACTGCAAGAGAAACCACCAACAGAGCTAAGAGACAACCTACAATGTGGAAAAAATTTTTAGCAGCTGTACCTCAGACAAAGGTCTACTATCTAGAATACATAAAGAATTGAAAAAAATCAGACCCCCCCCCAAATTCAAAGACCTAATTCAAAAATGGGCATCTGAAATGAACAGACATTTCCCAAAGAAGTAAAAGCTGCAAATAAATATATGAAAAAATGTTCAACATCACCAGTCATTTGAGAGATGCAGATGAAAACAACACTGAGATTCCACCTCACCCCAGAAAGAATGGCTGCTATCAAGAAATCAACCAATAACAAATGCTGGCGGGGGTGTGGGGAGAAAGAAACCCTTATCTGTTGTTGGTGGGAGTGCAGACTGGTGCAACCACTGTGGAAATCAGTATGCAGATACCTCAAAGAACTAGGACTAGAGGTCCCATTTGACCTAGCTATCCCCCTGCTGGGGATCTTCCCCAAAGAATTAAAAAAAATCGTACCTCAGCAATATATGTGCACTCATGTGTATAGCGGCAGTTTGTAATAGCTAAAGCTTGGAAACAGCCCAAGTGCCCATCGACTGGAAACTGGATAAAGAAGATGTGGTTTTTTAATTAAATGGAGTACTACTCAGCCATAAAGAATGAGAAACTGGAGACATTTATAGCTAAATGGATGCATATCGAGGACATACTGTTAAGTGAAATAAATAGGACACACATGTGTAGATACTGAATAGTTTCTCTAATGTGAGAAACTGAAAATGTAAATAAGGATTAAAATGATTAAAATGAATAACTGATAATTTGAAATAGGAAAAGGCCCAAAGGGGTAGGGGAAGTGGGAGGGGAAGGGGAAAGGAAAGAAGGGAAAGGAAAAATTATGAGAAAAGGAAAAAAATGGAAATGAAATCTATATGAATAGGGAAGGGTGGAGGGGGTGAAGGGCGCACAGGTAATGGGGAAAAATAAGAACCAAGATCCATCATGTGCAGGTACAAGCACCCAGTGATAAATGTAAACGAACTGTATACCTAAAATGGACCAATAAGAGAATTTAAAAATTAAAATAAAATAAAATTTAGCTTCAAAAAAAAAAAAAGTCCCCACAGATGAATAAACCACAACTTGAGATCCTGGTTCCACAAATTTGTAGAAAGCACGCAAACACACAAAGTTGGCTTATTGCGAAGAACAAGTGTCAGCCGCGACATGTGGCCGACCTTTCAAGCTCACCACCTCTCCGGGGCAGCTTCTGGGAGGCGCTGCTGGAACAGTGTTCTCCACAGAGACCCCAAATCCACCAGGCCACATTTCCACCCAGCCACAGAGGCCCAGGGCCAAGTGGCTCTGTCCAAAGATCACATGTGGACAGAAAAAAGAAAGAAAGGAGTGCAGGAGATGGCTGTCCGGTTCACCTTTCCACTATGCCACACTATGCTACACTGTGGCGACTCCAGAGAGGATTCTGAGGCCAGCAGTGTGGACATCAGCTGAGAGCTGGGAGAAGCGCAAAGCATGAGCCCACTATGGACCTGCCGCACCAAAGACCTGTGTTTAAATGAGAGCATGAAGTGGTTTGTCTGCCTGAGACGGCTGAGCAGCCCGCACTGTTCTTTGCCATCGGCCTGGCTCCATCTAGCCTTTAACAACTGAATCCCAGTAGCAGCCTGGCCTCTGAGCAAAGATGGTGAGGAGGAGGAGGAGGAGCAGCAGCAGGAGGAGGAGGACGAGGAGGAGGAGGAGGAGGAGGAGAAGGAGGAGGAGCAGGAGCAGCAGCAGCAGCAAGACAGAGCTTGCCCTTGGAGGAGAGGACAGGGCACAGCCTCTCTCGCCGTTCTTTGCACTCCGCGCAGCTTGCCAGCCACTCAATATTCACCCCACAGAGGCTTCTCCGCACCTGCTGTGTGCAGGCACTGTTCCAGGTACCAGGACACAGGAGTCATGGACCAAGCAGGCCCTGCTCTCCTAGAACTCACGCTCAGAAGAAGGCAAGAGGGCAACAGCAAAGAAGCAAACAAGTGGTTACTAAGGTGACAGGCTGTGTAAGTGTTCTGAAGATGCCAGGCAGGGTGCTCTGAGGAGGTGGAGGCTGCTGAGAGGCCCAGGGAGCTGAGGCAGAAGTGCTCAGGAGTCAGCTGCTGGGAGACCCAGGGGAAAGGGGCTCCAGGCAGAGGGAACAGTGATGACAAAGGCCCTGGGGCAGCACTGTGCTCGGAGTCCCAAGGAATAGAGCAAAGCAACGGAGTGAGCTGGAGCGCAGAGAGCAGGAGAAGGGAGATGGGTCCAGACGGGCTCAGCAGCCTGGGCACAGAACAGGAGTTCATACATCATCCTGAAATGACCCAGTCCTTTGGAACGGTTTCAGCAGGGGTATGGTACAATCAGACTCATGCTCTCGAGCACCATTCTGACTGGTGGAAAGCCTGTGTTTCAGAGGAGGCATAAGCGCTGGACGGGACAGGCCAGGTTTGGGGGTCCCAACATGGCTTGAACCCCACTGGCACCTCACAGCTGACCCTGGCAGCCAGGGGAGTGTGACAGCTTTTGTATCACTGCTTTCATGTCTTCCTCCAGGTCGGGAGGCCTCCTTCGGGCAAGGGCTTCTCAGTGCCTCTTCCCCCACGAGGGAAGAGGTGGGCAGGGCGGAGCCCAGACTGAGACAGAGGCCTCCGGACGCAACAGTAAAACTACAGCACTGCTGGGAAAGCCGTGTGAGGCAGCCCTGAAACCTTGGGTGCCTGGCCTTCCCGGCCATGCTAGAAGCTCCCGAGGGGAGGAGGGATGCGAGCAGGGAAGGTGCTGGCTGCTCTGGAATTCTGGGCACTGGAGAGCAGCCCTGCTTCCTTCCAGGCCGTCCCCTGACAGCAGACCCTGGCCTCTTCGCACCCCAGCTAGGCAGTCCCACCTCCACACCTTGCTCCCGAGGAACCCTCTGCCCCAAGCCCCGTCTCGGGCGCAGGAACCCCAGCCCTCCACAGCCCTCCCTCCAGCTCCACAGCCTCTGCACCGAAGCAGGAGGGAGGGAACCTAGCATTTATCAGATACCTTCTCCATCTGCACCCCAAGAAAGGACGTGATGCATAGTGCCACGGTATTACACTACTAACTTTGGGCACTAGGTCACTGATGCCTGTTATACTATTTTCTGTAGGATCGAAAACTTTCATAATTAAATAATAGCAAAAACAAGCTGAGTGCAGCGCCCAGAAACAGCTGGAAGGGGCCAGACCAGAGTGCCAGGGAGGCTGTGGGTACAAGAGAGGAAAAGATGGTGCAGTGACAGAGCAGGGGGAAGGGATGGGGAAAAGACAGGAGAAGGGAGGAAGAGGAAGTGTCGGGAAGGGAGGAGGGGAGAAGGGAGGGGAGGGCCTGGGAAGGGTCCAGACAGCAGCCGGTGTGCAGCACGCGGAGGCAGGGCCCCAGGTGTGTGCCTCACAAGCCAAGACCCCCAGAGGCTGGCCTGCTGGCCTGTCCAGGAAGTCCTCCTGCAGGTCAGCTCCTATTCCAGATTCCGCACCCCCAGCCCCACCCCAGTGCAGTGACTCGCCCTAGCAGGTGCTCCACAGATGGGGTCAAGAGCTTCCCCTCCTGCCCTCGTGTTGAGGGCAGAGGCTGGGACAGAGAAAGCTGCCCCTCCAGGGACAGCAAAGCCTGCCCCAACGTGCTCCCGAAGCTACCTGAGCCAGATCACTGACAGCTGCTGGGTATTCGGGGCTGGAGCCTATGACAGCCGCTCCCCTTCCTGGGCACTGGCCCCCTTCACAGCTATTTCTAGCAGGCCCGAGGGGAGGCAGGTGTGGCTCTGGAGAACAGCTGGAGGGGGTGAGGAGAGATTGGCCCATGGCAGACTGATGAAACCGGGTCTTCTGTCCAGCTAGAGGAGGAGAAAGGGGAGGGCAAGCGAGGCAGGAAGCAGTGACCCTCCTCTGGGCGGGGATGGAGGCCCGAGTGGGGAGAGCAATGGTCTCTCCCAATAAGCACCAAAGATCGACGAAGCAAGGCATGGAAGCCACAGTGTGGAGTCCTCCTATACCATTTCCTTACCACTTGGCTCTGTCTCTCCGCCCGGGGCCCCACCGCACTACTGCTGGATGCAGAGAGGAAGAGACATCACCACCCAGCCCACCTCTGCCTGGAGCACACCGGGGCTCCCTCCACCCTCCCACTGGGGAGTCCTCCTCAAACTGCCCCAAGCTGGGCAGCGAGGCCCTGGGCCTCTCAGGACAAAACAAGCCTATGCCTCTGGGGACAAAGATGCCCTTGGGAGCTGGAGTGGGAAGAACGGCCTGCTTGTCACGGGAGCCACCCTCTTCGGGCCACTCAGCAGCAGGATCAAACTCGGGTCCTCTCGCTAGTGAGGCAGGCGGTGGTGCGGCAGATCCACTGAGCTAAACCCCCGGCCCAAGGGTCTTGTGCTTTTAAGGCATATCTGAATGTGGTCTATTCAGCCTCGGGGATCAAGGGCCTGCTGCCCCTTCCCAGCCTTCTCCCCACTCACCAGCCAGCCCCGAGTTCAGATTCCCGGGGAGGCTGACCTGCCACCTTGTTTGCTGCAGACCAGATAAAGGCCCTACTTAGACCCAAGCCCCAGCCAGCTCTGAGGCCCATTCCTGGCCAACCCCGGAGCGTTCATCTATGGCAGCCTGAGGTACCCAAGACCCTTCATGGCCGGGATGGTGTTCCAGACAGGTGGGGCAGACAGTGTTCACAGGGCCCCCAGAGCCCCTTTCTCCTGAGGGCTCCAAGCTGCTCCAGGTATGGGCATCCTGGGCTTTGTCTCCTTAGAGTCCCAGAAGCACTTCCTAAGGCGGGTTCTGCAGGCAGAGTCGTTCTGCAGAGGAGATGGTGGGGGCTCCTGGCCCAGGGCTACAAGGCCTGTGGCCCAAACCCAAGAAGTCCTGTCCAATGGCCTTCTCCAAGCTCCCACCCGACTCAGATGCTGGGAATCTGGCACCAGCCAGATGGCCCAGTCCTTTAGAAGAGTCTGATGTGTCTCTCTAAAGGTGATGGAAGTCTCTAGGGGACCTGGGGTTCCTTTCCTGGACCCAGCTGAACCAAGGACTTAGAGAGAGCAGTTTCAGTTCGCCAGCAGCTCCCACAGTGCTCTACTCTGAAGACACATCTCTCAGGCCCAGGGATAGCGACCTGAAATCACCTGGGTCTAGGTCCAGCCTGGGATGGTGGACTCTACTGAGGGGAATGGGCAGGGCTGGCTCTTCCCAGTCACCTCTCAGGTGACAGATCACCTCCCGGAGGGATGAACCAACCATCTTCCTTTAGAAAGTCCCCGACTCAGGCTCCAGGACCTCATGCTGGCTATCCCACATGCCCAGTTCCCCAGGCGTCAAAGTGAAACCAACTGCTGTCATCAGCAGGAAGTACGAAGTCCAGGATCCCAGGACCTCTGGGTCCCAGGGCAAGAGCTGCCTGCACACGCTGGATGGGCTGCCACAGCACGCAGGGGTCCTGGCAAGTCTACACTGGGGACCTTCACCGGGCAGCGCCTATGTGGCACAGTCTGCCCCGCCCTGACCCGCCAGCTGACAGCTCCTGCTCAGGCAGGGCCAGGAGCCCGGCTCTTCCCCTCAGAGTCCCCAGGACCGACCACGGCGCCAGGCACTTGGCTGGCACTCTTCCCTCAGAGGTGCCAAGACTGACACGAGAGTCCCTCTGGTCAGAAGGGAGTGACTTGATCATAGCTGAAGCTTTGGGGCACACTCGCGCGCGCACACACACAGAACACTGACCTGCCCACCACCGGAGAGCTTCCTTCCCTGCATTCTCCAGTATGGAGGGGACGGGGAGGCCTCATACTCTTTCCAGCCAACCTCTGGTTGGTAGCCAGGGAGGGGGTGGGGCCCAGCGGGAGAGAGCTGAGCTGCTAGCTCTGGCCTGTGGGCTTCGGAGCAGAGGAGGAGGAGAAGGAGGCGCTGGCTGCACCCCAAGGCCTCCGTGACGTGACGCCAAGCGCACCCTGGCACGACACCTTATCCCTGGAGAACACGGTGTGGGTCTCTGAGCAGTGGCCGTGGTGTGCCCGACTCAGACACTCCCACCTCGGATTATTCAACGAGGAGGGCAGGGGCGGGCAGGCGGTGTAGGCCGGGCTCCGGGCAGCAGCGCAGCCCGAGACAGGGCTGCTGTGGGCCTTTCTGCGGACCAGGGAGGTCTTCCGCTGTTGACACCAGCACTGTCTGTCCACCTTCTACCAGGAGCCCTCTCAGCGACTCTGATGGGGCAGGAGCTTTCTGCCTCCTCACCTCTAGGTCTGGAGTCCTAGTCAGTTTGGAATCCGAATTCCAGTCAGTTTCATGTCAAGGGGCCATGCCAGCTGACACCTGGTTTTGAGTTTTACAAAGGTTCTGAGACCATGTCTGGGCTTCCGATCGACTAACGATGTCTCCCAAAGGTGTGGGATGAGAGTGCCTGATCAATGAATGATGTCTGTTCTGGGCCTGACCAGAATGTGGCAAAAATGAGCGTGGATACTCATCATCCTGGCAGACGACCTCTGAGGGCCTCTGAGGGCCTCTGGATGGAAAACTTACAATTCCACCCAGCAAACATGGTTAATACCAGGTTTGTGACAAGCGTACGCCTGGGGGCCTGATCTGACAGGGCCTTACGGACCTTAGGAACTGGACACGGCTGCACTCCCTAGGGCTGGGAGGTGTGTTCCTGGATCAAACGCGCACAGGTACCCAAAAGGACGTTCACAGACCACGCCCTGGGATGCATGCGAAAGCCCTGTGTCCCACTAGGGCCCTGAAAGATGCCTCTTTCCAAGAGCAAGGAAAAACTGTCAACCAGTAATTACTTTTTTTTTTTTTTCTGGGTACCGGGGATCGAACTTGGGTTCTTGTGCTTGTGAGGCAGGTGGCAGAACCACTAAGCTAAATCCCTGGCCCCAACCAGTAATTACTTTTTTAGAAACGCTGTTTTCCTAACAGTGTTGGTAGGAGGAAATGGGTCAGTAATTATACTCTGGAGGCAGACTGCGTGGGGCATTTGGTGAAAGTGAAATCTATATGAATGGGCAGAAAGAAACCTGTGTCCCCACATGAGGAAGAATCTCTGGCTATTTCCCCTTGGAGTCAAATTGTTAGGGGCCTAATTAGTAATGTTTCAGCTCCTGTGTCTAGGATCTCTACCTCACTCAGTATCTTCAGGGATTTCTCACTTTATCTCAGGTCATTCTTTCTGCCATCCTACAGGCAGGTCTTTTGGCTGACCCCACTTACAAGGGTCAGAAAAGCTGAGGGACCGAGGGTTAAATGACTCTTCAAAGGCTTAACAGTCAGCAAGGGCTGGAGCCAATCTTGGAACCCCACCTCCCTGGTCCTAGCGTGTGTACCCTAACTACTGTGCTGTCCCCACCACCTGACTCACCACAGTTTTGTTAGGACACAGGAACCACTGCCAAAGGGCTTTTGCTCCAATACAAAGTTCATAGACTTCAAGCAATATTTGAATGCAAGATTCCCGTTTGACAAGATAATCTGGCTAGGTCCCTGGGATTGGCTGCGATGAGATCTAACCAGTTACATTCCACAGAATGGGCTAGAATGACGGACCAGGCAACAGAAGGTAATGTGATTTTAATAATTATTTTTCTTTCTCTTGCTAGATATATCCTTTGTGTCTATTTTTAATCTACCTTTTCTGTCCTATTTTACCGTAATGACCATACAAGACATATGTTATTCTAGATTTCCCACTTTTTCCTCCTCTTTCCACATGTGCCTCTAATTATTAAATATTAACATTACACATAATAAGTGCACTCTCCTTTTCTGAAAACAGTAACATATTACGGTTAAAGGTCCCCTTTGACCAAGCCTCTGTACCTTTTAATATTCCTTGCCCCATCTAGAAATAACTCTGCTACTAATCTGCAGTACATCCTTCTAGATCTTTAAAAATCTTTATATACACATATTATGTATGTGCTACAAAAGATATATGTGGTTGTTATACTTGTTTGCATAATTGCTATCATACGGTAAACAGTACTTTGAAACTCTTTGTTGATTCGTTAGCATTTCTTGGGATCCATCCCTAGACCTGGGAGCAATCTCCTTTGTTTGGACTGTTGTGCTAAGCGGTGTGGGAATGCCAGGTTTACTTGGCAACCCTCCGTGGACGGCCTCAGGCTGTCACCCATTTCTTCACACCAAACAGCACGCGGCTCCCCAAACCCTTTGGGGACTGAGACCGACCTCGGCCAAGGCCACAGCTCCCCGCTGAGGGTGTGTGAGCCAGTGCACAGGTCAGCTGCTCCTTGCCCTGCTGGAGCTGGCAGCCTGTGCCACAGCGGAAGGTGTCCAGACCCCATGAAATCCTTGGCACAAAACTCTCCCTAGAACTCGGCAAGCTGCCTCCCCAGGCTTTGACCCCTTGCTTCTCACCTACACTCAACGATCTCAAGAAAATTCCCTGGACACTTAGGAGGCAGCGTGCCTGGAGGACAGGGTTTCTCCTTTCCTTATTCTCAGGTGGACCATCACAAGGCTCATCGGTCTGACCTCAGTGGAGGCCCACGCTGGACATCACACCAAAGTAAAGCTCCTATACATTTCACGAACAGAAAGATCAACAGAGTTCTTTACCTGCAGAGTGAAGGACTTAGAACAAGAACCCTTCTAATTCTAAACATGCAGTGATCCCCTGAATCTCCATTTTAACACCCACATCCATTCCAGGGCTGGTTATTAATGATTTGGGGGTCACGGCTTTGCTAAGGATCAGCAGCCAGGCCACTAGAGAGCTGGAAAACAAGTGGGACCCCACTGGGGTCAGTGGTGAGGAGTCTGAAGAGATGGACACGGGGGAGGGAAAAGCTCTCCAGACAGGTTAAGTCCTTCAGAGCAAACGAGCAAACCTCAACAGCTCTCTCAGCTGCCTTCCGAGTGCTGTGGAGGAAACTAAAGGGCCTCTCCCAGCTCTGATCAAATATTGACCGCTGCACTCGCTGGCCGGGGTTCAGACTGAAGGGCACCGTGGAGCCAATGTTTGCCGAGAAATTACTGCAGCCCAGCACCCCGCAGGCCAGGTTGTGAAATGACCTGCCACGGGGCAGGCTTCAGAGAGCCTTCCGGTCCTTTCTCGGCGAGACTGGGTCATGGAGCAGACACTTGAATGAAGGGCCTGGCCAAGGAAGCTGACGGAACAGGGAAGCGCGGGCCAGCTGCCAGAGAAGGTGGCTTAAGAGGAGGACATCTGTGGCCCCCGCCAGCTGCCTTAACTCACCTCCAAGCAAGCCAGCCCTTTACAGCCAGACAGGCTTCAACGTTAGACCCGTCCTGGCTGGCTCCTCTGGGACAGGCCCCTCCTGCCACACACACACAGGGCTGGGTGGTGACTTGTTTTTAGAAGACCAACAAAGAGCCTCACTTCTTCCTTGTTCTCAGCTTGACACGTGAAAGGCTCTTGAGCTGACCCAGTTTCCAGAAGAGGTGTTTGGATGAGCTGTTCAGCTGAAACGCTCTGTCAGTAGGGCCGATCCTGCAAGAACACGGTCTCCTTCTCCTTGCTGGAGCCCCAGAATTTTTAGGAGGTGACTTGCAGAAGGGTGGAAGGATGCAGGGCACTCTGGGGTGGGTGTAAAGCCAGGCTGAGCTTGTGTGTCAGAGGCCCGTGGCGGCACAGTGTGACATACCCTCTGTGATGGCCGAATGGCCTGTCTGCTCGGTACACACCCAAGCTAGTGACAGGGCAACTATGACTGAGGGACTAAACACTTAACGTTTGAAATTTAATTTTTAAATGTTAAAATTATATGTAAACAGCCACATGTGGCTAGTGGCTACAGCATCGGCCCACACAACACTAAAGCCTTGGCAGGGGGTGCTTCCCCGGGGCCTGTGTAACATGCATGCATTTGTCTGGGGAGAGGCGTTTGCTTTCCCTGAAACAATCACTGGTCTCAAAAGTAAAATTAGATGGAATAACTCATCCATCTGTTACTTCTTCAAGCAGTCTGTCCCATCCCAGAGTGTAAGGTTTCCTCGTCACAGGTTCATGGCACCTCTGGAAGAGCAGAACATATTAACTGTTTGGCTTTTTAAAAGTAGAAGCTGTAACTCCCACGAAAACAGGAACCAGATCTGAGTTTGCTCATTACTGTATCCCCAGAGTCTAGCCCACTGCTCAGGACAGAGGAGGCAGACATTTACCACTGGATGCATGGAAAGAAGGATTGAAGAGAGGGAGGAGGGAAGCAGAAATAAATGAATAAATGAACTAACAAATAAATTAGAGACACATTTAACCGCAATAATTGTGATTCTCAAAAAACAACCAAATCCCCCGAAACGGGGATAAGGGTATATGGCTGTCTCGGTTACTTTTCTCTTGTTGCTGAGACAAAGCACCCGACACCGATAGTTAAAGGGGAAAAGGTCTGTTTGGTTTACAGTTTGTAGAGGTTTCAGTCCCAAGTCAGCTGGCTCCAAGGCAGGGGGGCAAAGGGGTAACAGTTCACGGCTGCAGAAGACAGCAAAAGCAACAAGAGGCCTTAACAGCATCTTCTGTCCCTTTTATCTTATGCAGACTATTTAGGGCGGGAAGCACTCACACCCTTAGTCCCAGTGCCCTCAGGCCTAGCACTGCACCATGAATCAATCACACACTCTAGATTCAGCCACCTCTGAAACGGGCCGCCTCATTCGCATGAGGCTTTGGGGGGACATCGACAGTGGCTGAGTCCCTCCAGGCTGCTGCCATCAGTCATTCTCAAGAAGAATGCTTTCCTTTCTCTTCACCCCAGAGCATATTGCTCACACTTCAATCTGGTATTTATCCCATTTGCAGTGGACTTCATTGTTTAGAAGCCTTTAGCCTCTGGGTACCAGCCCCTGCAGGAAGGGCCCGTCCTTCTCCACTTCTTGTCCCTCGCCTCTGCACTTGTGCCTGCCAGGAGTGATTGCCGGGAGGCCAATCTACTCTCACCCCAGCCAGCTGGGACGGTCACCTGTATAGCTTCCCCCCTACCACTCACCCTCCAAGCTGGGGCAGGCTGCCAGGTTTAGCAAATGAAAACACAGTAGAACCACAAAGAACAAACAACCTTCTTTTTTAGTATTAGTACTTCCCAGGCAGTATCTGGGACATACTTATACTTGAAAAAGGATCTGTTGTTTATCAGCAAACTAATAGCACATCTCGTGTTTGGCTGGCAACCCTGATCCAGCGCCGGAGCAGCAGTCGGTGCGGCAGGCGGGTGGCGGGGTGGGAAGGCATCGCGACACGGCTCTGCTCTGCAACTAGCTCCAGAGGGTACAGAAGGAGCCACCACCCACTCTCTGTGGTCTCTGGCTTCTCTGTCTTCAACCTGTCCTGTGGAGAGCTCCCCAATGTGCCACTAGAGTTCCGAGTGCCCTGTAGAGGCCTCAATGATGCCATGGGTCACCTCAGAGGGGACACTGCTCTCCTCCTAGCACAAGCCCTCCGACTTCCGCCTCCCTCCTGCCCGACACCAGAAACAGCTTGTGCCCAGGTTGCTCCACATACAGAGCAGTCAGGCCCTGCCGAGCTTTGAGGATGCAAACCCCAAGGGACATCCGGCTTCACATCTTAGTGTGTGCCAAAGCGGGTGGGATGGGTATCAGGCTGAAGTGGACACAGTTGGGGAGCAAAAAGGAAAAACTGGGTCTGGAGCTCCCATGCAGATCTGCAGCAGAACTCCCATGAGGTGCTTGCGGGGTGCAGGCAGGAAGGGCAGGGTGCAGCCCAGCATCTTTCCATTGGCCCCGGAGGAGGTCGGGATTGCTTGGTGGGACCCAAAGCCCCTCCTGGTGACCTACGATCCACCCAAGGCAAAGACACCATCTGAAAAGGGAGATAAGAGGGAATATATGGAGACACCCAGGCTGGGGACAGGGCAGGCCACTCATGAGCACTGAGGTGGGACGCTGGGCCATCTAAGGGGTGTCCAGGCCTCCCGCTACTGTCTGAATGCCATGTGTAGATTCCCAAGTGGCGCCTATGCAGCCCACGCATGATTCTTGGTCTAAACTGGTTCCGTCAGGCAGCTCTTCACTGGGGGCCCAGGGCGGGTCTGGAAGCACCTGAAGCTGTGGAAGAACTTGCATGCTACACCCTGTTGAGGGGGAGGACGTTTCCGCCAGATTCACAGAGGGGTCTGCGGCCCCCAGGAGGCCCAGAGCCACGGGTGCTGTGGCCGGGGAAGCAGCTTTCCTCTGGCAGACTTGGTGGGCCTGGGCCTTGAGGGCCCAAAGTGGGGCTCAGCCCAGAAGTGAGCACCTCGCATTCTGCACCTCCCAAAGCCGCTTCCGAGGGCCCGTGGCCCGGCAGGACTCTGAACGCTTTGGCAGAGGACCGGGCACGGAGCAGCTCATGGGCAGAGTGCAGCCCGAGTGAGGCAGCCCGGAACTCCCGGCCCTCCACCACGCAGTCCACTGTCCCCTCGCCCAGGTACACCAGGTCACCGGGAGACAAGCAAGCGCCAGGGAGAGTGCGGACCTGCTCACACCCCTCACAATCACCCTACGCGGAGCCCTGTGCAAATCTCCGCTGTGCAGAGGAGAAAACTGGGTCTGGAGCAGTTACGGAACCAGGATTCAGTTGCAGGCAGGACATCCAGTCTAGGCTCTGTCTGTCTCTGCCTCTGTCGCTCTCTCTCCCTTTCTCCCTCCTGTCCTTTTTTCGTCTTTTTCAGACAGGGTCTCGATAGTTCAGGCTGACTTTGAACTCACAGTGCTTCTCCCGCCTCACCCTCCTGAGCACTGGGACTAATTACAGACGCACACCACCACACCTGGCTCTACGCTGTCTTACACAGCCTCTCAGGACGTGCCACCGCACACCAGAGACAGTCAGCAACTCCATTTGTTCTTTTCCTATAGGAGCCATCATACGAGAGCCAGCAACCTTGATAAATAATCAAACATGAGAATGAATGCCACTAGAAGTCATCATGGGGTGAAAACGGGCTCACAGAGATGCCACATCCAACGGCTCAACAGCTAACTTCCAAGTGACTGGCCTGGCCCCTCTCCAGCTGCCATTCTCAGCACCCTCGAGGACTGGTTTTCAGGGCTCACTCCAACACTGAATCCGCACACACTCGTGTCCTTACATAAATGGCAGAGTATTTGCATACAGCCTATGCACAGTGTCCCATAGACTTTGGGTCTCCTCTGGATTATTTCTAAGGCCCAATACGATGTAAATGCTATGTAAACAACTTCCACACCATATTGGTCAGGAGCCGTAACAAGGAGAAAGTCTGACTACATCCAGGACAGATGAAAATAGTTTTTTCCACATTTTCAATCTGTGATTGGTTGAATCGGCAGATGTGGAAACCGCAGGTGTGGAGGGCTGACTGCATCGGGTGGTGATGTCCCGTATGGACAAGTCTGGCTGTGTTCATGACCATCCAGGACCAGGACGGCCCCACCTTTGTGTTCCCTCCCGACTGGGGGAAATGGGCCTTCCCACAGCAAGGGGGAGGCAGGCGGGGATGCAACATTCCTTTCTTGTGAGATTCTGTAACTTGGGAGGGGGTGGGGGACCAGAACGGAAGAATGGGAAGAAAAGTTCTGATTTGAAAGTTTCCACTGGCTTTCAGACCCCCTCCAGCTCATCAATGAGCTCTTTCAGGGTTCCCTCTCCCCAAATGAGTTAACATTTCCCACCCAGCACACTGTACCCATTGATGGGGTATCGGCAGATCCCACCAGTTTATGCTGGGAGGACTTGTGGAGACTGGACAGGAATTGAGAGGGGGCGAGGAAGAAGGCAGGAGGGCACGGAGTGGCTTTCAGTCCCATCTTCAATGGGATATTCAGTCCCATACAGCTGGATTAAGAGAGGATTTGTAATACAGGAAGCCAGCTCACCTTTGGCTTGTCTCATAAGTAGAACAATAAGGACAATGAGATAAAATCAGGTATTAGGGGACAAACATGCAGGCCTGCCTCCCCAAGACAACCTACCACCAAAGGCTTATGAGGCGAGGGGACAGGTCCTAGTTGTGAAGGCTAGGAGTGGTTGTCTCTTTCTTCTTTGTGGACATAAACCAGACTCTACCTGCTTTCAGAGTCAACCAACAGTGGATCAAAAATATTTGAAAACATTTTTTATCTCTACTGAACATGCATAGACTTTTTTCCTTGTTATTGTTCCCTAAACAATAGAGTATAACAGATTATTTACATAGCATTTTGCATTCTCATAGGTATTACAAACTAACACCATGGGGAAGAATCTAGAATATCTCAGCTTTCCCTTCCTGGTAGTAGCTGCTGCCCAACTCACAGGGATTCTCCCTTCTCCGGTACAGTACTTGTCTCTGACACACAGGGACAGGGCCCCCAGTGGCTACGTATGTGCTACATGACCTATCCCTGGCCATTCTGATTGGCCCAGAGAAGTCACCTGGTCGAAGTCAGGCCAATCAAGGTCTTTCCTGAGATTTATCAGTTTGGAACTGGGAGAGAGTCAGTGGCTTAGCTGTTGGCTTATGAAATTCAAAAGCTGTTACAGCCAAGCTCCGTAGGGTATGAGGTAACAGAAGCTGAGGACAGTGCCAGAGGGAAGCAGAAACGAGCGGGGAAGCTGACTGTTTCAGTTGTGCCTAAAGCTCGCTGCCTCCTTGCCCCTCTCACAATTTGGTTGATGGCATAAGATTCTCTGTTGTATTTTTGCTTGAGCCAGCGTGAGTGTAAAAACTTCTTTTGGTCACTTGCTACCAATAGCTGCTATTAAGGGGGTGTCTGCAATGGCAACTGTGGGATCTGTACTGTCATCCCCCTGTGGGAAAACACTTACACGGAATGGAGACACAAGTCCACCGTCCACATGTTCCAGCGGGGCAGCAAGTGCCTTATTTGGTTAGACACACACAGTGGTATGGCCAGTTTGTGTCTGCAGTTTGAGAAATTGCTTATTTTCTGTTTCGGTCTTCTCTGTGTGTTTGCTTTTCTTTGCCTGCAATACTGCGGCGGCTTGTGTCTCATCTTGGATGTTTACAGACACATCTGCTCAGGCACACAGAACCCATGCCACCCTCTGTCTCTCCACCCCCGGGCGAAGGAGGGTGACAAAGCATGACTGCTGAAACCATCTGGGGAAGCCAACAAAGCCCAGAGTGTCTGCACAACATCCAAGACAGAGACAAGCCCAGCTTCACCACCGGGCCTCCTTCATCTTCCTTCTGCACCAGCCTGGATTCTGGCCCTGACAGCTCCAATGAGAGGGGCTAGCACCCCAGAGGGACTCAGGCCACCCCCTGAGATCCGGCCAACTCACCTGCAGATCAAAGAACTTGCTGTACCTCCGGTAGATGGTCTGGGAGGTAGAGTCGGACCAGGTCACGTTGATAATGTAGACCTGTGGGAAAAGGTAAGAGCAGGTGAGCAGATGCACAAGGCTGGGCTTCGAGCTGTGCCAGGCATCATTTCACACGACTGCAGAAGCACGACAGCTGAGGAGTTCTTTTTTGCCTCTCACCTACCCCCAGGCCTAGCGCAGAGTTGGGTACCATGGATTCTACAGTATGTGTCTAAATATATATACACACTTCCAGAGGAGCAGTCAATAAAATGCTAAGGGTGATTATCTTAGGATGGTAGGATTAAAGCAAGTGGTTTTAACTTCCTTCTTTTTACGATATATTTGTTTTTGGTTTTTTAGGTAGCTAATTTTCACAGGTTCTCAAACTTTATAGTGAATGTGGCCACAAGGGATCTTTCAAAATTGTAAGTGCCCAGGCCCCACTCTGTGACATTCTGCATTAGGAGATCTGGGTCTGGAGGGTTCTGACGCCTACTCGTTTAACAAGCCCAGGTCATTTTGCTGCAGTTCATCCTGAGAACTCACTCTGAACAAACTTGAGGAGACCGTAGCATTTCAGAGATGTATAATTTGTCTTTGTTTCTCTAAATCTATGCTCAGTGCCTGGCACACAGCAGATGCTTAGCCACATTTTACTACGTTGAACAAGCAAACTGGGCATCTGAGATGGGAAGCAGAGCTGCAGATATGAAAGCTTTTCTCTCTAGGTCCCTTGCAGTGAAGGTGTTTTGGGGCCACACTGTCACCTCATTTCCCGAGGCTCCTGTAGGCTCTGCAGAGCTACTGCCTCAGGCCACTCTGGAGGGCTGTCTGGCCTACCAGGCCCCTGGCAGGGAGAGAAATCTGGCCTGCTGTGGCCACTGTGTCCAGCCAGAGCTGGAGAGAGGGCCCCTGCCACGCTGCAGGGCTATTCTGCTGCACCCTCCTAGAGCCCAGGGTCCACCATGTGTCAAGGGACAGCACAGATGGGCACAGGTGAGGCTTGGGAGAGGCAGGCTATTGGTCCTCGAGAACTGGCTCCTATGCCTGGATGCCCATCAGAATTACCCGGAGAGTTCAAAAATGCAGATGCCTGGTCTTTTGCCTAGTGATTCTGGTCCCATAGAGCTGGGAGACTCTACCAGTGAGGAGAACAACACAGTGGAGAAGCCAGGGTCTGGGCCATGCAGAGGTGGAGGCACATGGGAGAAGAGCAGTGATATTTCAACCCCCGGCATCAGACTGGCCAAGCTCCCAGCCGCCTGGAGCAGGGTCTGTGCAGGAGCTGCACTTCACAAGTGGCTGCCTGAGCCCTGACTCCCTCACTTGCTCAGTCAGACTCAGCCGCAGCTCTGGGACTTGTTTGCTCTGAAATCCAATGAGGATGGCTGTCTGGATGGTGCCACCCAGAGATGGGGCATTTATGACATGAAATCCTGCTAAGGAAGGACATTAAGTAAAAGGCCATCCTTACCTCCACAAGCTCCAAATTAAGTGCTGACTTATTATAATAAACAGATAGGTAAATGCGCATCTCATACAATAAATGGTAAAGCCATTTTGATAGCTAACTATTGGCTAATATCTAGGTAAATAAGTGTTACTGGATGCCAGCACAGGGTAAGTACCTGTGTGCATTAGATCATTCCATCTTCAGGCCCACTGAGTAGCTACCACTGTTACCCCTGTGGTACAGGAGGAAGGTGAGGGTCAGAGAAGCAAAGGAATGGGCCTGAGGTCACATGGTTAACAGAATGGAGGGCAAAAGAGTTGAAGCCCATCTAGCTGAGTCTACTGCTGTTCTTACTGAAGAGACTTTTTTTTTTTTTTGGTACCAGGGATCGAACTCGGGACCTTGCGCTTTCAAGGCAGACGGCGGAACCGCTGAGCTAGATCCCCAGCCCTCCACTGCTGTTCTTGACCACACTAAATATCTTGGTCTATTTTCTGCTGGGTAAATTACAAATAATGATGTTTATTTGGTTCTGGAAGGGTGGGAATTCCAAGAGTATGGTGCCGGCCTCTGGTGAGGGTCAGCCCCAGTATAAGTTTGAGGGTAAGCGGGTACAGGAGACAGAGAGGAAGTGGGCCCAGCTCACCCCTTATTAAATACCCACTCCCACTCAGAGTTCGCTCAGAGCCCTCGCAACTTCATTATCTCTTACAGGCCTCTTAGTGTGATCGAGATGGTAACTGAGTTTCAGATAGCCACCGACTGTCTCCCTATATACAAATTTAAGACTGAATCCCTTGACCAGGACTCAATTGACATCTTTTCAATGTAAGACAAGGCTCCAGGTGGCCCTTGCTCTGAGAGTGGCCTGGAGAAACCCAATGGAGTAGAGGCAGCTCAAGGCCCAGAGCAGGAAGAGACAGAACCCAGGGCCCAGATGGAAGCCGTCAGTCAGGAAGCTCGGGCCCTGACCAGCATGGAGGCCGCCCTCTCACAGATCCGAACCCGCCCCTCTCCCTTCCTGTCTCCAGCAGCGGCTTTCCCCTCCACCCCTTCCCCCCGTCCCCGACACTCCTGAAAGCAGCCAGGCCCCATGTGGCCCAGCCCTGAGAGGGAGTGCGGCTGATTTCTCCAGCAGGAGCAGAGCCCCCTCCCACCCAGGCAGGACTTAGCTGGGGCTTAACATTCGGGCTGCATCCTTCCAAGAATTAGGGGCTTCCCTTCACCTCCCAGAGAATTAATCACAGGCTCACAGCTCCTGGCCCGGGAGGACTCAGAGAGCACAGGTTGGGAGCTGCTGGAACCCAAGGCTCACACAGCTGAGAGGCTTCTTCCTCACCAGAGGAGGAACCCAGGCCCAGGACCCTGATGCGGGCCAGGAGGAGAGGGCCAGATGAGGAGGAATTTGGAGCCACGCGGATGGACCCTCCTTACTGGCTATGAGAGCTCAGCCTGGCTTGTAGACCCTGGGACTCGTGCTCTGTACGGTAGCCCCCACCCCAGGGTGGCCAGCCTGACACGTGTACTGTTGTTACCACTGTGTGATCACCCCGCTAGGGGCAGACCTCCTGATTCCCGGCCCAGGACTGTCATGCAGTGACTAGGACGTGCCCCTCTGGGAAAAGTCCTTTGTCCTTTACTCTTTCCAACAGCTGCAGATCCACAGGGAATCATCTCTGTGCAGCCCTCCCCCTGAACCCACACCAAAGGCACATGAACTGGAGAGGTGGCCAGAGGAAGGGTGGAGAGCTCTGCACACGACCCTCCCTACGCACAGCCACTTGGCCAGGACCCAACCATGATTCCGGCAACAGGTCTTCCTTCCCAGTTCTGCAAGGGTCCCTCCTGCTAACCCTTGCACCTTGCTTTCTACTGACGCCCCGCATAGCAAAAGCGTGAGCCAGGGCTGTGGTGGGAATGAGACCCCTTATTCCTACTTGTGTTCTCCCAAATGTCTGGTTGTGCTGCAGGCCCAGCCTGCCCTCCTGGACAGTCACAATCTAGGGCTGAGGAAATGCTCGGCACTCCCTGGAGATAAGCCCAGAGATACGGACAGTCTCCAGACCTCCTTCTCTCATCCTGGCAGGAAGCCCGTCTGCTCTCATCCAAACCTAGAGAATCCTAGATTACCACTCCAGATGCATAAGCATACACAAAATTCCAGCCTAGCCCACCCCTAGCCTCCCACCCCAACCTGAGATTCTGAAGCCCCCCTGAGCTGGCCCTGCCCGTGCTGGAAACTTCAGAGATAAACTGCAGAGAAAGAGCAGGTGTCAGGAAGGGATCTGGGGCAGAGGTCACCCCAGTAAGCCAGCTCTGTTTACTAAGCCTTCGTCAGGGCCCAGATACACTCCCCTCTGCTTGCAGGAGCCACTGAGATAACATTACCCGGCAGCTGGGTCTCAGAAAAGCTGGACAATTAAACATCCTACTCCCAAACATGTTACTTGGGTTATGTTTCCCAGGCGGAGTTTCCCTTCCTTCTGGATTTTAAAAATGCAGGGATTCAATTTCCTCGTCTCGGGCCATTGAGGGCAGATGGTAGGTGGCTACGAAGCCTCGCCAGAGAGCACCAACTGTGTCTGGCTCCCCTGGGTCAGCCCAGATAGGGAGACCAGACTGCCCTGTCCCCTGCCCGCTCACCGTCGGGCCAGGCAACTGGCCTCCTCTTGCTCAGTGCAGCGCCTCCGCCAGACAGCTGCCTATCCCGAGGACACACAGGCTGCCTTGTGGAGCACGAGGCCCAGGAGGCCCAGCTGCGTCTGCGCCGTCCCCACTCACGGCCCCAGCAGGCGCTTCTGTCCTCCATCAACCACGCTGCTTCCCCAGGAACATGACCTCCCAGCAAGCTGGACTTGAAGCTCAGCTCCAGAACACGGAGGACGAAGCCCAGCCCAGTTCCTAGAAGGCCTAGGAGCTGTCTGTGTTTAGCCAGGCACCAGCCAGTCGGAACCTGCGCTCCTTTTGTTGACAGAAAGTGCAACAGGATGCAAGGAGTGAGGACCTGTGGTGGGCGCTGTATCTCACTAAGGCACAGTGGCTCCGAGAACTTATTTTCCGTGGACCAGTCAGGTGACACTGGGCCCAGGCCAAATGGAAACTCAGCAGCAGCCTCCTTCACGGGCTGGCACCACCATGGGGCTGGGACCAGCGGGCCAGGCCTAACCTATACTCCAGTCCCCAAACTATGTACCCCAACTTGGGGCTGCAGCCATGTGAGGAAAGAGTGACCTTGTTCCTGTGGCTTGCTAGGACCCTTGAGGTCACAGGATCACCCCCAAGTCTTCTGGAGTCTGGGTAAAGACATATCTAATATTGTGGCTTAATTACTAAAGGCTGTGGCCCCAGACATTAGAACGAACACGACACAGCAGCCAGTAACAGGGTGTTTGCTTTTGGAGGCATGATCATTGCTCTGGCTTCTTGTTGAAGAAGTTCATCTCGCCAAATTCTCCCCCCAGGGCCAGCCCATCCAATGTACCAGTGAGCTCTACCTTTCCATCCCCAAGGCCCCATGTGCCCAGTCTTCAGGGAGAGAAGGTGGCAATAAGCCCAAATTTAGCCAGGTTGGTCCTTGAGATTCAGACCAGCCAGTGGGGTAAAGGACCCAGGGCTTCTGCTCCCAGGGCAGGCGGCCACCCTAACCCCAGCCAGTGTCCTGTCTCCTCCCTAAGGAGCCCTCCGAGCCTCATTATGTTAAAGGCGCCTCTGGACATCACCTGGCTGCCCCAGCACGGGCCCTCTGGAGTCCAGCCTGACCTGGGCCCCCACTGGCCTCACGCATCTGTGCCTATCCCTTGGCTGCTCATGGTCTGCGTTTCATAATTAGCCAATTATGCCTTTGTCTGTTCACTGTTGGTTCAGAATGACCTCGCGCTGACACCTGCCGTGTCCATCTGTCTTCCCCTTCTCCTGGGCCCGCCAGTCTGCTGGGCACACTGAGATCAGCACTGGTAAGGAAAGGAACTCCAGGGAGTTCGCAGCAACAAAGAGGGGCACCCTAGGACACTGCTCTCCGGTGCACAGGCAAACCCAGTGGCCTGGGATTAGAATAGAGATATATCAGACTGGGTACAAGGATCTCTGCTAACCTCAAAACCTTGCTACCAAAATCAATAGTTCATGGCCATTTGGCTAAAGATTTTGAGCTCAGCGTGTGGACACTGAGCACCCTCAGGGCGAGGGCCTATTAAAGTTCCAGTTCCTCCTCTGGGTGGTGATTTGCTCTTGGGGGTAGGGAGGGAGGGAGTGGTGCAGATTTGGGGCACAGCCTGCACTTGGCAGCTGGAATGGGGGCAACCTGCACTCCTACACACACGCTCAGCTGGCTGCAGGCTAGTGACTGGGGGGACCCCTTCCTGGACCTCACCCGGCCGGACTCCAGGCTCTCACTGGACCTGTGCTCTGGGGCAGGTCCAGTGGGTGCAGCAGGGGTGGTCGCAGGGTGGTGGAGTGGTACAGGGAGAAGGCTCTGCTCAGAACCACACCCCAGAACACAGGAGCGCCATTGCGGACTGGGTCAACTGAAGCCACTTCTGGGGGAAAAGGCCTTTATGGGGACAGTCTGCAGGGAGGCAGACAACCTGCAGGCTGCTGCGCTGTGTGGAGCATCGCTGGAGAGTGCACAGTGGGCCCACCACACCGTGCCGGCCTTTGTGTGCAGCCGTCATGGCTGTGGCTGTTTATTATTCAGCTTGAGGCTGACGGGTAAGGCAGAGGCTGTGCAGGAAGCCTCCATATTGCTGGCACCAATGGCTCTGCACAAGGAGGGCTAACGATAGGTCTCTGGAGCATTCAGTGAGTTAAGCCCGTGATTCCTGATTAGAATGAAAGCTCCCCAAGGCAGATCCCAGCACCCTAATGCCTCCAACGGCTGTGGCCCACTCACTGTTCCCTAAGTAAGTGGGGGAACAAAGCAACCAGCAAATACCTGAGTGAGTGCTTCTCTGGTACCCAGCTTTGGGCAAGCTAAGGAGAAAGTGAGGCGAAGACCTCAACTCCCAGGCCCTCACAGCTCAGCAGGGCTGCAAGGCTCACAGGACAAATCAAGTCGGGGGTGGAGCTGTGGGGTACCGAACAGTGAGCCTCAGAAGGGACCCCAGGACTACAGCTTCGATGGTCAGTCTCCTCAGATGCAGCATGTGGTTACAACGGAGCATCACAGGGGTGCTCGGCACAGAGCAGGCACCAGGACGGGAAGAGGGAGGGAGGGGATTGACTTCGTTCCATTCACCACGAGACGTGGATCGTGACACCATGAACAAAAAGAGAGGGGGAGCAGGAGGTGAGAGCGTACACAGGAACTCTCACACTCATACACACATGCGCCAGTGATGGGCTGGCTACTAATAATAAACCTGGCCTGGGAAAGCTGCACAGCAAAAAATAACTCGGCTGCCCAGGGCCAGGAAAACAATGACTGCCTGGGAGTGTCCACTGAAAGGATGGACGCGCTGCGGCTGGCTCCTCCAGGGTTGCAGCCTTTTTTTCCTTTTGCTTTTTCCCATATTTCCGGGGAGGGGGGGTGAGAGTGTAAATCGGGAGCTCCCAGGATTCACAAACTCAACCACGGACTTCAAAGAAAGGATCAGCTATCAGAGCTCTAGCTTGAGAGGCCCCAGAACTGCAAGGGGAAAGCAGCCTAAAGGGTTCATCTCCAACCTTCCTCTTACATGCCCAATTGGATTCACCAAGAATGACAAGAACAATGGCCACTTCCACTTACAGAGGACTTGCTGGGCTCCAGGCACTGTTGAGTGCTTTATTCAGACTGTTCATTTTTGTTTACAATATTCTAGGAAGAAAGTGTTACTATTTCCAGCTCAACAGAGAGACTGGGGTAACGTCATCTACCCAAGGTCACATGCATAGCAAGCAACGGGGCTCAGTCACTCCCCGCCTGGACCACTCTGTCCTCCTGAGTGACACCAGACTGCTGGAACAAGACAGAATCTCTGCCACAGGCTCTACTCCGGCAGTTCCATTGGCCGCTCTGCCAGTTCTCATGGGGGTAACTTCTCAGTCGCTACTGGGGCTTCGTGAGCTGACAGAAGGGACGCCTGTGCTGAGACCAGCACTCTTTCCAGGCTGTTTGCCCCCATCAGGTGGGTCCTGGAACGTGAATACCCTCTCGAGGCCTCCATTCCATAGCATGGAGGTAATAATTTCCGCCTCACTGTGGAAATTGACGAGAATACAAGTAAAGTACAAGCCCAGTGCCTGGGACACTGCAGATTCCCAGTAAATACAACTTCCGTATTCCATTCTGCTGCTTCAACCTGCCCAGCACAGCCCTTGGCATTGTAAGATGTTTATTTTCTTCCCCTGGAAGATTCTGAAGCTGTCAGTCAGCACTGGGCCTGGAAAGAAATCCGCTTTGTATTTCCAGAGTTTTCGGCACGCCACTCCACCCCCACCCCCCGGCCATTCTCCCGAACATCTAGGCTGTGTGGCGACCTTCGTACTTCCTTCCTCCGCCCTGCCACCATCCTCTGGGCCAAGCCAGCTTGTCAGAGGTCACCCTGAATTCACCAGCAGGTGCTCCAATGGGAGAGGCCAGCAGTGGGCAGTGGCTGTCCGGGGTGACGCCCACAAGCCCAGAGAGGGTGGCAGTGTGCCCTAAGCTGGCGGGAAGAGGCCCTCCTTCCAGCAGACATAGTGGGGGACCCTAGGTACACACCGTTGCTGGGGAGCTGTCACCCTGGAAATGAAACAAAGTATCCTCTCCCAAATCATCAACAGAATTGTTCTCCTGGGCTTCCCAGGATGCCACCCAGTGGACCCAGGAAAGAGTCAGGAAGGGGATCCTTGTTTCACACACTCCCACATCACCTGACCCTGGCCCAGTGCCCTGCACACACACATCCTGCGAGCACGGCCCTCTCTGCAGCCACGCCCTGCAGACCAAGGCAAAGGGCAGCACACACAGCTGGGTTTCCTCTTCCCGGGCAGTACAGTGGCCAGAGAGGGCCGGAGGCCGGCAGCCCCTCCACGCACAGCCTGCAGGGAAGTGACCCCACTTCCTCTCCGCCAGCTGACACGCTCACACCTTCCCCTGCTGTGCTCAGCAAAGCTGGACTTGACACAAGGCACAAAACTGCTGTTAGACATTGCAGCCCAGGCCAAACTGGAACAATATTTTTGGAGAGTGTTTTGGCACTCTTTGGGCCTAAACTTGCATTCTCTGTGACTTAGCTATTGGGACCTCTAAGAAATTATCCACACAAGTGTGTGCAAGTATGAATGCGTGTGTTGTGTGCACGGGCACAAAAATGTTCGTTGCAGTAACAAATGAGGGACATTGGAAGTCCATCGAGTTAAAGTCACACGCACTGTCGTTCACACATCTGTTAAAGATAAGGTGGATCTTTCTTACTGTTGTGGAAAAATGGCCATAGTATATTGAGATAAGAATAAAAAAGCCAAACAGATTACATAAAGTATCTGTCCAACACAGTGACAGTAATGTGGAGTGCGGAGGGGAGGGATTACGTATGTTCATGCACAAGCACGTCCAAAAGAAAAAATACAACAAACTGTTAACTGCGGTTATCTGGGGGAAGCAGAATAGAGAGGAGAAACAGAGCAGCTTTGCCTTCTACTTCACACATTTCTACAATGTCTCACTTCCTTTCGGTATGGCTGTCTCAACTGAAGATACTTCCACTGTAGAAAGCAATTGTGGCCCCTGGGCCAGGCCTGTGGCTCCTGCCAGCTCTGGGACACCGTGCTGACATCCAGCGCTTGCTCATTCCTGGGGGGCTGCAGGGAATTTCGGGTTCCATGCTGAGCTCCAGCGCCAAGACCGGCAACTGTAGCTGCTCATAGTTACTCGGGTTGCTTTAAAAGCCACTCCTGCCCAGGTCCTGCCCAGGTCCTGCCCAGGCCGCCAAAGTCAGAGCCTTGGAAATGGGGTGGGGGGGCCTGGGGCTGAAGTGTAAGGGCCCCTAGGTGAGTCTACAATGGGGAGAGCTGAGACTCACCAAACTGGACCCACTCCGCAGGGACCACTGACACAAACAAAGGAAAACGCCTCTATACACGGAAAGCACGACTACAGTGGAACTGGTTCTATCAAGAGTCAGCTGGAGTTTGCATTAAGCTTCTCTCAAAGCCCAGCCTCCAGGTTCAGAACCCATCATCGGCAATGAGGAAAGAAAACAAGAATCCAGTTAGTGAGCTGCGAGCTGTGGCTGAGGCTGGGCCTCCTCGGGCAGCCTGTGCCCGCCCCACATCCCTGCCTGCATCAGTGACTGAGGGGTCAGGGTCCTGGCCTGCCTGGCTCAGGAGCCACAGCTGCAAGACCGAGAGGTGCTGGGGCCATGGAAAGTGGTTTCAAATGCTTAAAGGCCCACCGCAATAGGAAGCCCAAAGCCAGGCAGGCAGAAGAAGGCAGCGAGCGCATGGTGAGGGAGGCAGGCTTTTGCCGACCCAGGAAGAACCTGCCAACCACCAGAGCTGCCTGGACAGACAGGGCTGTGGATGAGCGACTGCTTGTCTGCCATGTTGCTGGAAGAGCTGCCTCTCACTCACTCTCCAATGTCCTCTCTGCCAGCCAGAAATACTCAGAAAGTTTTTAGCAAAATCCACTGAGAATGCAGTTCTTTTAACTAAAAGAAATGTCCTGCTCTCAACAAATAAAGCTGAGCACTGGGTGAAGGCCAGGCACTGTGCCAGGTGCTGGGAGTACAGGCAGTGGGGGCCCCGGCTCCTGTCGTCATGGAGTGTACGCCAACGCTATCACAATACACAGAGGAGCACTGGGCCTACAACACGGAGAGGTGGGACCAATGCTCAGTATGGGGACACACTCCTTCCCTCCAGTCAGGGAGACCTCTCTGGACGAGGGTGTTTTAGCTGAGACCTGCCTTGGAAGGCAAAGCCTGATTTGCCGTGGGTGGCACCTCAGTTGGACCCAGTACAAAGTCAGAGGGGAACAACAGCACTCAGCATATGCCATGACTAACTCCAAATCCATCAGAGACTTCAATGTGGGATTAGAACTATCCAAGTCTTGACAGGCATAAATCTTCATGACCTTGGATTTGCCACTGAGTTCTAAGGTAGGAATAGCAATCACAGGAAAATAGATACACTGGGATTTATCTACTTATTTCTTAATTTTACCAAAATTGAAAGCTCTTGTGCTGCAAGGGCCAGATGTGATAGCACATGTCTGTAATTCCAGCACTTTGGAGGATGAGGCAGGAGGATCACCAGACTCAAGTCCAGTCTGGCTACATAGGGAGACCCTGTCTGGAAAAACAAAAAACACAAAACAAGACACAAAATGTTTGTGCCTCAAAGGACATCAGCAAGAAAGTAAAATGACAATTTACAGAATGGGAGAAAATATTTGTCAATCACATATCTGATAAAGACATATCTAGAATGTATAGACAGTTCTTTGGAATTGTGGTATAGATAGGTAGATTAGATAGACGATAGATAGATGGTAGATGGACAGATAGGGAGATGCGTAGATGAGATGGATGGATAGACAGACAGATGATAGATGGATGGACATCCGGATGGACAGATAGATGGATGGATAGATATGCCTTCACACCACTGTAACGTCAAAGAATTGGACAGCTGAGGTATCTGTATATGAAACACCCAGAACAGGCAGTTCAGAGACAGAAAGTGGGTAAGTGGTTGCCTGGGGCTGGAGGTGGTGGCTACAGGAAATAGGAAGTAACTTCTTCTGGGGTTTCTTTTCTAGAAAATAAAAATTTTCTAAAACTGACTGGTGGTGGCTGCACAGCTCTGTGAATATGCTAAAAGCCACTGAACTGTATACTCTAAAGGCATGAACTATCCAGTATATAAATTACATATTAAAAAACACTGTTATCAGCTTGGCGTGGTGGTGCACACCTGTGATCCCAGCACTCAGGAGGCTGAGGCAGGAGGACTGCTTCGAGTTCAAGGCCAGCCTGGGCTACACAGACAAACCCTGTCTCAAAAAAACCCACAAAAAACCTGTTATTAAAAAACTAGAAGGGAAAAGATGTCACTCTTGGTAAGGAGTTCTTGATGCCATTTCTCTCAGGCTAATTCCTCATCTGGTACACAGCATGATGCGGAGTCAGAAGGAATTGTCCCAGCCTGCCAGCCTGGAGGATCTGTGTGGACCCCTGTAACCCCTGAGTGTAATCCCCGAGTCACAACCTCCCATTGGGACACAGCCATATCCCTGGCTAATGAAGGAGAGAACCTGACTAGTCAGCAACACAGGAGCAGGTCCCTCATGCTGAGAATGAGGAGCTGAAGGGCCAAGCAACCCGCTCTCCGCCTGGAGAGTTTGCTGGCCCTGGAACACCCTGGCCTGCAGCAAAAATGTCCCAATCAAGCAGCAAAACTGGGAACCCCGTCAGCTGCTGTTTGGTTCACAGGGCAGGAAAACTGCACATAAAACCCACTAGCATTGTGCTGACGCTTGAACACCCAAACCACAGAGGTGAAGCTGCCCACCTTTTCTAGAACATGTTCCGACCTTCTGGGCAGTCCCGACCCTGGGGTGTGGCCTAGCTTTCTCCCTCTGACCCATCACCCTGCCCCACTCTTGGCTTCCCAGGGCCCCTCTGTCCCCCCCCCCCACTTTCCTAAAAGCCTTGTGGGACCTGGACCCACCACGCCTATTTCAGCCCTGCAGGCCACCACTGCCATTGGTGTGTGCGTCCGCCCCCAGTCCCTTCCCACAGCTGTCCGCAGCTGCGTTCCGAGGTCCTTTAAAGAAATACTTTGTCCCAACTTCCCTCCTTTTCCCTACAGTATCTAATGACATTGAGAGAGTGATCGATTCTCCATGAAGCCTGTCACCCATCTGATAAAACTCAATCCTGTCCAGTCAAAAAGATGCGAGCTTACTATGTGCCCCGCTCTGCCCTAGGCACTGGCAATACAAAGGCAGATAAAATAAGGCACAGCTCTGGCCCCAGGAGGCTGTGGGCTGATGAGAAAGGGAAGCACAGAGGGACAGCGTGCTAGGAGGCCAGATCCCGAGCTGGCACAGCCTGGGGGACCCAAAGGAGGGTCCCACGCTGGGGAGGACAATTTTGGAACCTGTAAATTAAAAGAGTCTCAGTCCATGTTCTGTGGCTGTGAGGACACACGAGACTGGGTAATCTCTACAGGAGAGAAGTTTACTTTGTCTCTCGGTTCTGGGGGCTAGCCCTGGTGGCAGCTTCCGGTGGGGCTTTCGAGATGCACTAGAATATGGTGGCAAAGCAGGTTAAGGTGTCCACAGCGAAGAACACAAGAGGCAGCCTTATGACCACCTGCTCTCTCCATAACCTGCTCCCACCAGATAGGCATCAGCACGCTCCTGCCGGCGTGGGCCACTGGGCACATGCATGACTGGTATAAGCCACCTGATGGAACCGTACCATGCTGCCCAATGTGACAGTCGTGCATGTACCCTGTGGGTCAGAGCTGCTGGGCAGCGAGACACGAATTACAGCCCATCGTGAACGTGTTAATGCCTCTCGTTCCATATCCCAACCCCACCACGATGGCAATCAAGTGTCAACAAGAGTTCCACAGGGGACAAATTATGTTCAAACCCTAACAAAAGGTTTTCCCAAGGGAGGTGATGTTGGGAGGGAGGGAGGGATGCAGGGGAGGGAGGGCACCCTTGGCAGAAGACACAGCAGACGGCTTCGGGGGCTGGGCTGGGCTGGGGAAGGAGCACCGAAGAGGCTGAGCTGGGTGGGAGAACTACGGGCAGCTGAGGTGGCTGGGCCTGGAGCCCAAGGTGCCCTAGCTGGTGAGTGGCAGGAGGTGTGCTGAGGCCGAAGAGGATGACAGGGCAGAAGACAGGAAAGGGAGGACGGTAAAGGAGCAGAGAGAGGCTCAAAGCAGCTACAGGGCTTTTGGGTGGGAGGCATGGTACTGTGTGGAAGGAAGGAAAGGACAGGTCGGGGAGACCTGGAGACCAGCGGAGGAGGAGGTGAGGAGGAAGGACCCCTGGCAGAGCTGGGGAGCCCCTGGCCTGTGGGTGAGGCCAGGCTTGGCCATGAGGGAATTCAGGCAGCAAAGCATGTGGAGTCCCCGAAGAAGGAAGCGGAGATGAAACCCAGAGCAGGATGTTTGGAGATAGAGAAATCCCACCCCAAAGGCTTCTGGGACCCCAGATGGAGCGGTCAGGATGCAATCACTGGCTAGGACGGATCTCAGTGCGGGAACGGGGTCGGGGGACCCCAGCCCTGGCTTACACACGTGTTTCACCTGCTCACTTTGAGACGGTCAATGATTCAGACTTGCAACATTCAGTGTGGGGCGCTGGCAACTGTGGAGCAGGAGAGGACGCAGTGCTACAAGTCGGGGCTTCGTGCTACGCTCAGTTCCCTCCCTGGCACCAGCTCTGAGGTAACCCTTTAAACCTCTGCCCTCCTGAACCTGGCTCGAAATACAGAGCCCTGGAAAGGAGAGAAGGGAACGGCAGGTCTCGGACCTTCTCCTGCCCTTCCGGCAGTGGGGCCGAGGAACTCTCCCCTGCCACCGGGACAGCACGTTGCTGGCTCCCCGGGTGGGGGAGGGGCCCCTGCCTGCCTGCCAAGCTGGCCACAGAGGAGCCCTGCACGGGCCTGGGAAGCCTGCCAGGCCCTGCATCTGGCTGGGCTTCCTGCCCTATTCCCAATTCCCGAGTCCTCATCAGGCGAGGCTCCGAGGTGAGAGGAGAATCGGCCGGCCCACCTCCTGCCAGTGCCCCTCCAAAGTCGCGTCATCCAAGCATTCGAGAGGGGCGCGCGGCCCCTCCCTCAGACCTCAGCCTGTTTCACTTGGCCAGAGCCCACCCCCAGGGAGCAGCCCCTGCCCCACACGCCTGCTCACACCCAGGCCCCTGCAGACAAAGGCGAGAGCTATAGATTCCAGCCCTTAGCCTACACAGCGGAGCCCAGACAGAGCCCAGCCCACCCAGCCCTGGCCTCAGAGATGCAGCTGGGCTGTGCAGGGTGGCCAGGAGCTACAGCCCTGAGCCAGGACACCACTAAGTAGAATTTCCTTCCAGCTCTAGCCAGGGGCCGGGGCTGGGGGGCAGAGGGAAGCCCAATGTGTGGCGCCGGATTTGCACGCTGATCCCAGCTGTGCCTGTTCGGCCTGGGACAATGACGGCAAACCCTTTAGCGCTTCCAATGACGTGTGCCATAGGTTCCCTCCACTGGTCTAGGGTCCTGGACAATCACTTAATTCCTCAGGCCTCCACTCCCACATCTGTAAAAGGAGAGCAACAAGAGCCCAGGCTTGGTGGCCTGAGTGAGGGTGAAATGCGACAACGCACGCAGGTGTTTAGCGTGTGCCTGGCCCCTCCTTGGGCAGTAGATCCTATTTTTATTTCCTGGATTTCCTGGAATTCTCACACCAAGGGCAGTACCAAGGGAGGCTTTGTGTCTCCACCTTCATAATTCCCATCAGTGGGCTCCAAATACGTATAAGGAAGAGATCTACCATTATTATTTTATTGTTTATTTCACTCTTCTTATTTGACTTTTTTTGGCAGTACTAGGGATTGAATGAACCCAGGACCTTTGTACTGAGCTACATTCCCAGCCTGCTCTCCCTCCCTCCTTCCTTCTCTTCCTTCCTTCCCTTCTTTACTTTTCTTTCTTTTCTTTTCCTTTCCTTCTTTCTTTCTTTTCTTTCTTTCTCTTCCTTCCTTCCTTCCTTCCTTCCTTTTCTTTCTTTCTTTCTTTCTCTTTTGAGACAATCTCACTAAGTCACTAAGTTGTCCAGGCTGAGCTAGATCCTCCTGCTTCAGCTTCCCAGAGTGCTGGGATTGCAGGCCTAGGCCATCAAGCCCAGCCCATCTTTTGACTTATTTTTATAATTATTTCTCTCGGGTGATAGAGAATAGGCCATTGTTCCACATACTGTGCACAAAAACACTTTTAGTGAGTTTTCATTATCTGGAATACTTGCACTATGCCTAAACAGCTAAGAGCTGCCCGAGCACCCCCAAGAAATTCTGGAGCTCTCACACAGTTGTGCACACACACAAGCTCTTCCCTGGGGTGCGGCTGTGGCCCCCACTTCCCTGCCCGAGAAGCAGAGAGCCTCACACGGAGCCCCGTGTGGCTGTCCAATGGCATGAGTCCGGCCCAGGGCCCTGTGCAGCAGTGGGGAGGGCACAGGCGCAAATGAGGCTCTCTCATGGCTGTGAACAAGGAGCCCGGGGAGCCCCTCCCACTGAGCGTGAAGGCCTCCGACTCTTGGCCAGAAGGAAACCGATGTGAAACCCACCAAGCAGCCCCAGAGAACACTCTCCCCGGGGGCGACCCTCTAAATCCAAGGTGATGAGCGCAACCACCCAAAACAATTTAAAAATGGGTCAAGAATGTAAACAGGCATTTACCTAAAACAGCAAATGGTCGATCCATACATGAAAAGATACTCAACCTCATGTGCTACTGAAAAACCCAAATCAGAGCTACAAGATGGGATTTCTCTTCTATCCTCAAGGCGAAGATGTCCAAGCTCAGTGAGTTCCAGCACCAATAATGCTCGGCAGAGAGAGCTGTGTGCATCTCCCGTGTGAGGTGGTGGGTTTTGCCAGGAGGTCACTTGCCAACACATCAAAATAAGGAATGTAAGCCCTCTGACTCACCAGGCCCCCGCCAGGATCTGATCTCGGGGAATGAACTCCCCGCATCACGTCAAGTTATATGCTCAAAGGAGCTTTGGGAGCACCCACCAAGCTGCTCTGGGAATTCTCAGAATAAACACCTTGCCACATCCCAAAGGCCGGGTAGTCTAGGCTTACCGCTAGGGACAGTCGCCGAGGGCAGGGTAAGCAGAACATGGTAGGGAAGTGTCAGTCTCTTTTGGAAACATACTCTTTGAGGCAGTGCTGGCTCTTCTGAGGAACTGACATTCCTGACACTGGACAGCAGTTCGATCCACAACCCCCACCTGCCAGGTCTGGCTCTAACCACAAGTTGCACAGGGCTGGAGCACGGTCCTGACTGGCCTAGTCACAGAGCACTGCAATTTCACGGCACTCGAGGAAGGGACAAGCCACCCTAAACAGGTCTCCATGCTAGGCTCTCTGCTGGAGGCTGCCCTACATAACCGAGCTCATGCAATCTATGTGCAAACCCTGCAGAGGTCACCAAGCAGCATCTCCATCTAACAAGATGCTGGGTTCCAAGGAGGCATGTGACTTAGCCAAGGTCAAGGGTGGAACATGGCAGAGTTTGGATTCCAATCCCAGAGCCTAGTTCTAAGCCTCATGCTCCCTGGCTTGCACAAAGCCAAGGGGTTGGGTGAGCACCAGAGCAGAGGTGGAAGGAGCCAGTGGAGCAGTGAGCTAGGGAGGGGCAAGGCCAGGCCTCAGGTGACACAGCCAAGCCAGGCCACCGATTGCTAGGCCCCGTGTGCCCAGAGAGGAGGCATCTCAGCACCGAGGCCCAGCCCCCACCCAGGAGCCTCCTACTGCACCTGCAGGGGAATTTCAAAAGCTTCAAGCCCTGTGGTCACGCCCTGGGGTGAGCGCTCATCCAGTGACTCCCTAGGACCAGTGCTCCCTCCTCTGCAGAAACCTCCAAGGATAGAAAGAGGCCAGTGGGCCCCTCAGGAGAGAGGGCAGGGTGCGTCTGGCCAACTCACTTTGTCCTTTGGGGCTCAGTGTCCTTGTCTTTAAAGTGGAAGACAGGGCAGACACGGTGGCGCACACCATCACCCCAGCACTCTGCAGGTTCAAGGCCAGCCCGGGCAACTGAGCAATTTAGCAAGAAAGTTCAGTGTGAAGGCCCTGGGTTCAATCCCCTCAATCCCCAGTACCACAATTAATTGACAAAATAAAATAAAATGAAATGGGAAGTCAAGGGAATGAGTCAAGTTGGGAAGTGGCGTCTAGCTTTCCTGGGGCTGGGGAGGTTTATCTGGAGGCAGCTCTGGGCATGGCAGGCCTGGGCCAGGCACCCCACTCTGCAACACTCGGCGGGGAGGGGATTCGGAGTCACGGGCCCATCTCTGTCAGCACAGCCTACTCCACACCTGGCCCTGCCCCCGGCCCTGAATCATTCTCTCCAACACACGTGGGGCTCTCAACAGGAACCAGGAGCAAGAGCCATGGCCCGAGCTGAGCTTCTCCCTGGAAAGGACCAGTGTCGGGTGACAGAGAACAAAAGAATCAAGCTCCCTAGACCAGAAAGGGGTCTGAAAGGTCACTGATTGCTGCCTGGTGTTTATATATGTTCAGCATCAAAGCGGAAGTCACGAGGAAGGCAGGCCATTTAGTCTCTGGGCTGGTGGCCACCACAGCGTTCTTGCTTATACCGAGTGCGTCTGCCTCCCGCTAGCGCCCAACTGGACCCACGAGCTCTGCCCTGCGGCCAGGGTGACAGATCACCCCCCTCTCCTGAGAGGGGATCTCCCAGGCCCCTGCTCTCTGGCTCACTTCCCGCTTCCTCCTGCTGCTTCCAGTACTTTCACCAAGGGGCTATGCTCCTTGTACCCTGTCTCCTAAGTGTGCGTGGGTGGGGGATTCCAACCTTTACCTGCATTCCGGGATGGAAACAGACTGCAAGGGCAAAACAGGAGCAGACTCTCCCTGGTTCCTTCTCTCTTACCTTGCTAAACCCTAAAGTGCAAAAGCATCCTAAGAAATGTGAACTCCATGGCTGCAATCCCAGGAAGGGGAGAGTCACGCAGGCTACTGGCTCCAGTGAATTCACAGGTGACCCAAACCTGGCTCCACACCTGCCTCCCAACCTCCTGCTGCCTGCACGTGGGACACTGATTTCATGGGTCAGAACTTGTGATACTTTATTTTTCTGGGATAGAAACCTACTCAAGACATAAGGGGAAAGGAATGGGGAGTTATTGTTTAATGAATAGAGAGTTTCAATTTTGCAAGGTGAGCATTTTGTTCTACATTGCTAATGTAAATGGATTTTAAAAATTTCCTTTGCAAATTGTTCATTCAAAACCCATTACATTGATGCTTATTCAATTCCACCCTTCTCAAGATAGTTGGAGTATTATCTAAAGCACTCTCTCTCCTTCCTCCCTGTGTCACCTACAGATGTGAGCAGAATGACTTGAAAATCACATCACAGTCATTGGCAATCATTTTGGATCAGAGACAGAGTCCTATGGCAGCCACCAGAGTCTGTCCTTCAGCTCATGGCTGACACTCAGCTTAGCCTGTATGAAGTTGGGAAAACACGGTTGTATAATACAAATTATTTTTCAAAACATAAAAGAACTCCCTATATGAAAAAAAAAAATCACCAGCAAGATTTTTTTATGAAATGAGAAATCCCCCTGTAAAGTAAACAAATCTCAAACTGACCTACTCTGCACATGAAATCCAGCTCACAAAGGTGCCCACATTTGCTGGGCTCCTGGCTAGGCCTTTCCACACGAAGGCACACTGGTGGTATCGTCACCCCCATTTTGCAAGAGAGGAGCCCTAGGCTCGGCAGAGAAGTTCTGCAGCTTGCCTGAGGTTACGCACGTGGGAAGCTGGGTGCACGCCCCGGTCTATGGAACTCCAGACCTAAAGAAGGTTCTACCTGTGCCCAGAACCCCACCTCCAACCCCCAGCATGTTCCCCAGCCCCTGCCTGCCACCAGGCAGCTTCAGACCTACAGGGGACCAAGGCAGACCTTGTTGAAGAAGAAAGGACAGGGGAGTCCAGGGTTTGAGTGGAATTAGCTCCTGATGCTAGAATCATTGCTCCCTGGCAAGCACAATTCCTGAGCATGCTTCAGAACCTGGCAGCAACCTAGGGCCCCCACGTTTGGAGTCTACCAACAAAGCCAGCCAGCCTAAGCTCAGAAGGAAAGCAAATTCCTGGACTCCACCTTAACCACCTGCAAAATGGGTATCGGCACAGGGACAGGAAGCTGACCTCACAGACCCTGAACCACCTCCTTCCACACCCCCAGGCCTCAGTGGGTGGTTGTTCCCTTGCTGGGAACTCTGGTCTCCTTCCTCCTACGCTTGCAGAGCAGCCTCCCATTCATGTTCAGAGCACCCTGTCCTTTTCCAGCCAACTCTCATCTCAGTGCCCCACTGCAGTCCACTTCCGGGACCCTTTGGTTGATGCCCACCAGCCCAGCTGCCTACAAGTTCCCAGCTCTCTGGAGTAAAACCGTGCTGCTTCACTCAGGAGTCTGCAGCACCGACAGGGTGCCAGGCACCCAGCACACGCTTCGTAAATGCCTGTTGGCTGAATGGGAGAAGAGCAGATGAGATGCTAGACGTGAGCAGGTTTCTCACGAGGCCAACAGAGCATGGCTCCCAGGAGGTAGTTAGGGTGCTGCTCTGAGGGTCTGGAGGCCCCTGGAGAGGAACGGCAGGAGCAAGGATGAGGTCAAGGGATGAATTCAGTTCTGGCCGGCCACGCCAGGGCGGCCCAGGGCTAATCTGTCTCCCAGACAGGGCCACACCCACCGCGCACGTGACCTCAAGCGATCAGTCCCCCAGGGCTGGGGTGGAGGGGGACAGCACTCCTCAGAGATGCGTCTGGGAGGGTGACAAAGACTGGGCCGTGGGTGCAAAGGGCTGGTGGAATTCCTGCTGGTCCCCAGGCCCCGGCGGCTGGCTCCTCCTCCCCAAGTGCAGCCTGGAAGGCTTACTCCTCCCTACCCCCTGTCCCGCTCCCGCCTCTTACCCAGCCTTCGAGGCCTTCCCTCCCCGACCTCTCTACAGTGCAACAGTGGTCTCACACCCCGAGAAGGTGCCTGGGGTTAGAAAGGCTTGAGTCCAGGTCCAGCTCCCGGCCGTGCGCCTCCTCCTGGCGCCAAGCCTCGGCCCTGCATCCCTAAAATAAGTCTCACAGGGATGGTGTGCGGATGAGAAGAGGTCAGGAGTCCGAGGCCCAGGCACACGCACGCTCGGTGTGCCGTGAGTCCCCGGCAGTCCCTCCTGAGAGTCCCCTTGAGCCTGTGGGACCCAGTTGTGCTGGCCCCAGGGAGCTATCCATCTAGGAGAGGAGGTTTTCTCTCTACAGCGAGACAGTGAGGGTCCGGGGAGGGGGCTGTGTCCTGGCCCTCTTTCACAGTCCCCAGAGAGCGCTCGAGGTACTGCAAAGTCCCAGGGCCTGTGTGTGAATTCTAGCTCTGCCAGAGTCTGTACGACCGACCGGGGGTGAACATTCCCACACTGCAGAACCTCGGGTTTCCTCATCTGTAACATCTGGGAGTGACATCCCATCTGGGAGTGACAGGGTGAGTGGTAACAGCTCTGCCCTGGGGGGCGGTGAGGAAGGGGTAGGTGTGCAGAGCTCTGCACAGAGCCGGGCGCAGAGTGGAGGCTCAGCTAGCGCCAGACCCGCAGTCATCACCCAGGAAGGGCTGGCAGGTGCCGTCAGCCACACATCTTTCTGGAGCCAGAGAAGGAAGTCCCTGTAGCGAGGGCTGAGGCTCTCTGCTAGTGGGTTTGGGTAACAGCTTCCGCACACCAGCCAGCCAGCCAGCAGCTGGGGAGAGAGAGCTAGCGCAAGCTGATGCCGGCCCAGGTCAGCACGGCGAGGGTTCCTTCATCCTCCACACCTGGGAGTTCTTCCCAATGATTCATGGACGACAGTCTCACGTTTCAAGTTTGGCCAGAGATTTTACAGCCACTCCTCCAACAAGCTTCCCGAAGCCCAGCCCAGCCCATTAAAGCAGGCAGGCCCAGGGCTTTGAAGCATCACCCTCCCTGGGGGCCACCCTGAGATAACCCAGCCTAAATTTTTATTAAAAGCCAGACAATTCCTGGGTCTTCCGCAGTTAAAGTCAGGCCACTCTCACAAGCTCAACCTGCCAATGGGAGGCAGGCGGGAGAAGCAGGACAGGCTGATCACACAGAGCTTCCACTGCGAGCTGAGGGCCCTTCTGGATCCCAAGGGCAGGCAGGGCCTCTGCCAGAGCCCTGGGGCTGAGTGTCCATCTGCATTTCAGCCAGCACCTCTGAGAGCCTTCCTGTGACTCTGCCTTCAGGTCTCTCAGGGGAACAAAGAACTCTTCCGTCCTGCACTTCCTGCCCCTCCTCCTAAGCCCACTCCCGGCCTCAGTCCCACGGGGACAGCTGCCATCACACAGGCGTGGATGCATCATCCATCCTTCCCAGGTGAGGGGCGAGGCTGCTAAACCGCAGCCCCATCTGGGACTCAAGCTGGCTTTCTTCTCACTCAGCTCCTGCTGTCTGCATAGCTCTTCTCCCCCTGGAAGTCTCCACCACATTTCAGCCCGCTGAGTGGGCAGCTCCATGCTGCTGGCTTATTTTCTTACGCAGCGGAAATATGCGGCCTTTTCCGTAACATTTAGCTCTCCCAATACAATACACAGACAGCGCTTGTTTCGTGCTGTTCTCACAGGGCTGTTCCTTTAAGGGCAATCTGGAGGATCCCACACACAGCAGGAGGGGCCAGCCCTGCAGATGGGGGAGCGGCCGGCCTCCCAGAGTCTGTGCTCCTAACTATCCCTGGGACACACGCAGGCACCTCCTCTTCTCTTATAGCCTGTAATTTATTATGCCTCTCTTCAGTTAAAGAGGCTCTCAGAGTCACTGTCCTCAGACCCTCTACCCCCAAGAGCAATAAATGAGACTAAAGTGAACATGTGTGAGGATAAAGAGGTAACGCCACTTTTTAAAGGAAAGGTTTTTGTTTGTTTTTTTCTAATGGTCTGCTTCTAACCTTCTATCAACTGCCCAGCAAGTATTTACTGAGCACCTGCTAGATGCAAAGGTCTGTGGAGCAAGGCAGGGGTGAAGGATGGCACAGAAGGTCCTGGGAGGAAACAAGGCCACAGTGCTGCTTGCCGTAGCTCCTAACAGGAGAAATCAGGCAACACATGATACATCCACGACACAGGACCTAACGCCACGTTTAAGCCTCGTTAGAACATGGCAAAGCATAAGCAAGAAAAAATTTTGAAACATCAGACTTTAGTTATAATCCATTTCAGCAATGCAGGATGACACAGAACACTTAAAACTAATTATCGGTGGAATGATTCAACCCAAAAGCTGGATAGTATTGCATAGGACTCTTTCTCCTATAATTACCCTTTGCAAATAAAACCAATTTATTCCCATTTTCGAGCAAGGCTACATCCCAATTCTGCCTCTGGGGACTGGAGGACTGCCTGCTGGGAGGTATGCCGCTGCACCCTGCCCTGGGCAAGGCAGGTGAAGCAGAAGCAGCACCTTGGGTCCCTTCCTGGGGCAATCCAGAAAAAACAGCCAGTGGGGCTCCCAGGCACTGAGCAGAGGGGGCAGAAGCTAGATCAGAGAGTTTATTTCAGATGGGGTGGGAAAACAAAGCAGGTTTAGTCTTGAAGAGCTGGCTGAGTTCTTAAGATAATGGAGGACGGTTTTAGGTTTCTGGCCCTATTAGTGAGACCTGGGTAGGAAATTATAAAAAGAACATTCACACTGGGCAGAGGGGACAGGCCAGAAAGGAGTGATCCAGAGAGATTAAAATTCACTGCACCTTCAGAGGGAGGCTGGGCTGGGGAGCACGAGAGGTGGGAGGTGTGCAGGCTCGGAGAGCCATTCTGCAAAGCAGCACAGCGGCGTCAAAGTCAGGCTGTGCAGGCTGCACGCCAGGGCAGCCACGCCGTGGGAGAGACCTCTGGGACGCCTGGCAGGGCTGCAATGAGCGAGGTGTCTGCCAGGTGCTGCCTGTGGTAGACAGTGGTGCAGCAAAGCTCTACGTCCACTGAGGGAGGAGTGGACATGTACAGAATGCTCGGCAGCACTCACTCAGAAGCCCTGACGTAGATGCCTAGGACAAGGCAAACAGAGCCTATAAACACGCTACTGAGCGAAGAGAGAAATTACCAAACAAAATCAGCAGCATGACACCACCTGTGTGGATCACACACACACACACACACGCACACACACGCACACACGCACACACACGCACACACAGCACCATCTATCTGCCAAGGATACACAGGCTTAGATTAGAAAAATAAAGCAAATGCTATGGGGGGAAAGAGAATTGGAGTCAGGATTACGGCTGATGGAGAAAAATAAAAATAAAGTTGGGTAAGGGCTTTGCCAACAGCGATAACATGCAATGAACTGAAACACGGGATTAATTTAACTAACTGGCCCTGAGGGCAGAAAACTCAGCGTTTGCCTGCACCTCTAGGTGGGGCTGGCCCCAACTCGAGGCAGGACCTGCACTTCCTGACCAGTGTGCTGCCCTGCAAAGCCCTTTCCGGCACAGCGCCTTGGCCAGTGGCCTGGAGCGCGAGAGCGAGGCCCATCTGCCCTCTCCGCACGCCATGCGCAGTGCGATGCCCACACAGACTGTCGAAGCCCGCGCGCCTCAGAAGAATCTGAGAGAGGCAGGTGGCTCCAAAGCAACTGCTCTGGACCGCAGCAGTGGCCTCCAGAAGCCCACCTAGGCTGGCATGTGATGGGGAAAAGGCTGCAGAATGGAAACGGGGATAGTGAATCACAAGACAGGAGAAAAGCCAACCCTGGGGAGTCGCTCCAGCACGCTTTTTGCCATCAGAGTCACTTGGGAGCTTTGAACAAAACGTGAACTTTGGGGCCGAGGATTTAGCTCAGTGGTTTCGCGGCCTGCTGCGCAAGTGCAAGGACCCGAGTTCGATCCCCGGTACCAAAAAACAAAAAACAAAACAAAACGTGAACTTCGGGTTCCAGCTCCAGGCCCGGCCTCCTGAATACAGAGGGCCACCAGGGCTGGAGCAGGTGAGTCCTGTGCCCTTCGCCATCAGCTTCCCAGGTGGGCCAGGCACCACCCAACGGGACTGAAAGCCTAAACCAGAGTGGACCCAAAGGAGGACATGAGTTCCCTGACAGCTCAGCAAACTTCCACAATCAAAGCGGCCGACACACAGGAATCCTCTCAGGGGAGCCGGCTGCAGCTGGTCTCCGGGCTAACCTGCCCCGGGCTCACTTCCGCTCCCCCAAGTCACGGAACCACCACCCCGGAATGGAACCTCTGCTGAGGTGCCTTTTTTTCCCTCCCCTTTCAAGTTCAGAGATGGGGCAGATGCTACACCAATGGGCCCAGCACCGGGTCCCGAAGTCCCTTTTTACATTTTTAATTTTGACTCTTTAATTTTGGAATTTTACTGTTTTTATTTCAATTTTTAAAAACATTTCCCTGGAAGTCAGGCTCTCGAACAGTGGGGGGTTTTGTGTGCTCTGTGCAATAATATATTCTCAACCCTAGAATAATGCCTGGCATTAAGCAAAACTACTGATTTGTGAATATTTTCAATGTACATAAAGTATATGATTTTTGCATCAATACAATTTACATAAATGATGTAATAAATAATGTTCTTCTTAGTTTTTTTCACCCTACTTGGGGGCTCTTTCCATGCTGACGACTCTTACAAATCTTATTCCTGTTAATTTGCCACAGCCCCATCATGTGAATACACCACACCACATCTATCCATCCCTTCTCTGGGTGTTGTCTACTTCCAGTCATGGCCATAAGGGCTTTTCACTGAATAGTCCAGTTCCCCACATCCTGCCCAGGTACAGGGTGTGACTGTGCTTCCTCAGCAACTTCATACTGGACGTGCTCGACTTTCACCAGTGGAATGTGTCACTTGCAGATAAAATCAGTATTTTTAAAAGTTGAGGCATAATTCATACACCATTAATTTCACCATTTTCAAGTATACAATTTATAGTGTTTTTAGGACGCTCCTAGAGCAATTACTACCAGCACTATCTAATTCCAGCACCGTTTCATCACCACAAAAAGAAGCCTCCTACCAGGTAGTGGCCACCCCATCCCTCTCTCCCTGTAGTCTCAAGACCACTAACGTACCACCCTCGTGCCTCGGTGGAGTTGCCCGCTCTGGATATTCATATAAATGAAGACACACACTACATGGCCCTTTATAAAAGGCTTCTTTCACTTAGCATTGCGGTTTCAAAATTCACCCAGGCAGCAAGACTCAGGCCTTCACTCCTCTGTAGGGCTGAATGGGAGCTCACGGCCAGAGCAGCTGCCACTGCCAGACTCCGCCTCAGCCTCCAGTCCTGCCTCTGGGACCATGGAGCACGCTGGAGTCTTCTCCTGTCTCAGTCCTCCACGGCCTACAATGAGCAGAGGCCTCTGTCGACTGTAATGATATGTGGCGTGAGCAAGAAGTAAAATCGGGGGGCTGTAACGTCCACAGCATAATCCATCTCATTCTGACAGATTGTTTTCTCACTTTTACAAACATGTAGTAAGAAGAATCCTTGCACATGTGGAGGAGTTTCTTAAACCAGAGTGTGGGGTGTACACCTAGGAGACCTCTGGGACACAAGATACAAGATACACATTCTTCCAAAGCTGGGTGTCGCCACATCATTTCCTGAAGTGGTTGGACCGTGCAAACTTCTGTCAGTAGTATGAGTGCTCCCATTTCCCCATATTCTCCCCAACACTCAGTACAGTTAGACTTTTCATCTTTGCTTTCTAACAGGGAATCACATGGCTCTTGAACAAAACTGTTAACTAGGGCAATCAAGAGTACAGAATATTTCAAGTATGTCTGGTAGTTGACCAGAAAGAAGTTCTTTATGTGGCATTGTATCAGCCTACTGCCTAGCAATAAAGTGGAAGAAAAGGCAAAATGATACAATGTTTCTAAATTGCTTCACAGACCTCACTGATCCACATGTCCTCACTGCAAACCTGACTTCTCGTTTTAATGGATTTAGATACAGATGGTGAAGAAGAATAGATTAAATGTGAACATACCCACCTGCAGGAATTCCAAACTCGTATCCACCAATGCCATTCAATAATTCATCCTACAACAGTAGCCCAAGTTCCCAAAGATGTTTTTATGAACATCTAGGACATCACCGCTGTGTGGGGAAAACTGGAAGTAATCTAACTGTTCATTAATAGAGGGATAGTGTTTTAGAATTGTAATTCCTTGCTTTCTAGTTATGAGCTGCCTTGAAAGGGAGGACACGTTTCCTTGAGGCTAAGACAGCGCTGCTGGGCTCTTGTTACTTGCAGCTGACTCGCTGTCTCTCTGCATGGATCCACCACTGTCACCCCGCTCTAGCCAGAGGGAAACAGGGTCAACTGTGGAGCATTTGGCCACTTCCCCACACTGCTCCCAAGAGAGAAGTCCCATGACCCCAGTCTCCAGGGAAGAGAGACTGACCAGGACTACAGCAACTTTCACCAGCTCCTGGAAAGGGGCTGGGAGTTCCGGTAGCACTAAAAACAAATAAAGATGCTTTTCCGCCTCTGCCCGCCCCTCCAGGACAGAGAGTCCCCAGGGGGACATATCAGTGGGACTTTGTTCCAGTTCCAGCCTCCTCCACCTCTGGCCTGAGGAAGTGCTGGGAGTGACTGCTGGTGAGAGCAGCACTTCCCAGAAGCCCCACCTTGGGACCCAAGGGACTTTGGGGAAACCCGAAGGAGGGTATGTGCCCAGGAGCCCCTTGCTGGCCCTGGGCAGACCCTGCCAGCCAGAGCCCTGGTGAGAGGCTGGGGACACAGCAGCCCACCCAACGAGCCACCGAAAGTGCACGGCACAGCTTAGGACTCGTGCATGTGCGGAACAGGTCAATCCCCAGAGACAGATTAGGGGCTGCTAGGGGCTGGGAACCAACAGCAGTGGGTGGGGTAATGGCACAATAAAAATATTCTACAACCAAGGCCCACAGCGGTGCCTGCAAACCCTGTGAGCACTGCACAAAAGCAAACGAGCTGGACTTAACAGGGTCAGTTGTGCAGGATGGAATCCCACCTCCTCAGGGCTGTCCCCAGAGGGTGGCTGACAGCACCAGCCCACCCTCTGGCACCCTCCCTGGGGCAGCACGGTGAGGATGGCAGTGCCCACTGGTTCCCTTTTCTACCACCACCACTGCTTCTGTGCCCGCCACCACTCTGACTTTGTGGCACTTCATTAGCCCCATTTTACAGACAGGAAAACTGAGACTCAGATTAAGTCATGCACCCAGGTCACATGGCTGCTGGGGACTCGCTCCAGAGGCTCTGCCACTTGTACCCACAGCACTTCACCACCACAGCCTAACCCAAGTCCGTAATGGCCAAGCAGACAGGGGTCCTCACAGCACCACAGTTAGCCCTCAGCGTCTCCCAGAGTTTGGGGGCAGAAGCCCTGGTTCTGGGGTCCTTACCGACCAAGCTGGGCCACCTGTCCCATGACTCGGTCAAGGAGACAAGCAGTGGTGAAGGGCAGCAAAGACGCTTGCATCAGAACAGCTGCCAGGCTTGCTGGCGCACGCCTGTCACTGGTACTTGGGAGGCTGAGGCGGGAGAACAGCCATGAGTTCAGGGCCAGCCTAGGCTACACAGAGGTCAAGGCCAGCCTGAACTACATAGTGAGACTCCAAAAACAAAACAAAACAAAGGGAAACTCAGCACAGCCATGCTGATCGGCACAGATAAAGCAGCTCAAGATCGGCCTTCCAGGGCCCCACAGAAACTTTGATGCTTTATAGAAAAAGGGAACAAGGCAAGGCTGGGGGTCTGTGGTGCTGGCAGCTGGGGAATCCTGGTCTGGATTGGTGGCCTGGTGGACCCGGTAGCCGAGCACTGAGTGTGCGAGGCCCTCGGAGTGGTGGCACCTTATCAGGCGGCAGTTTGGCTCTTGTCACAGATGAAGGCTCTTGCTGTGGCCTCCCAGGCTCTGCCTTTCTTGGAATCAGAGGTGGCTGCGGGCTTGGGACAGTGACTGGAGAATTCTAGACATTTTCCAGGGGGTTCTGAACTGGGTATTTTAAAAGCTGGGAATGAGATGCCCTGAAAACGGGCTGCTCATATCCTGATGCCTTCCACGTTGAAGGGGAGGAGACAGCCTGGGTAAATCTGTGCTGCTCAGGTTGCTGAGTGAGTGAGCCCTTGCTTCTTGGAGCGGCCTTGCTGCATGCTGGGGGCAGACAGGCAGATGGCCCTCTATGGTTCGGTTCGTGAGGGCACTGGTGGAACTGCGCTTCCAAGGAGCTTTGGGTTACTGAGCTGACCGGGTACCAGGGCCCCAAGGTATCTGAGTCCCAGGCCAGGAGTAAACCCCCAGGGCTCCAGGCCAGGTCACATCTGGGGTGGAGCTTGGGGGGCTCTCACGGGCCGAACCGCCAGGCTACGGGGTGGGGGCCCACTGCCTGGCCTGCCAAGAACTCACTGACAGGCTGCCTGCCCTCACGTTCTTCCAGGCACCCAGCCAGGGGCTGCTGACAGGTGTGGAGCGCTAGCCCCACACCTGGACCTGTCATGCCGCGCTCAGAGGACCTGGGCCAGGTGGACAAGCACACGCTGGGGTGGGGAGACGAGACCTGCAGCCCCTCACCCACTGCTGTTTTCTAGGTGAACTCGGGACTCCTGGGGCAGCTGTCCTGGGGCTCGGGCTTCTGCACAGTCTCCTCCCCATCACACCTTTCCCGACCTGGTGAGAGGTCACTTTTCTGGAGCGAGTGCCCTGGGTGGAGAGGGAGGCCTTTTATAGGGCAGCAGCTCGGGAAACTCCGGGCAGGGCAGGGCAGGGCAGGGCAGGGCAGGTGGGTCAAGGCCCTGGTTCTGCCCACTGCTAGCTGTTGTCCCCTGCGTCACTGACTCGCCTCTCCAGTCTCCAGGTTGCTGACCATATAAAGGTGAGGAGGTGAGGTCTGAATCACCCTGCCTGGCACAGGAAGACGGAGGGTGGTTACACACCCGTGGGTGAGGCTCTGAAGACCCTTTACATGAAACCCGAGCACTCTCAGACCTACCCTGACTACAGGGCGCTCTCAAGGATAAAGGACGAGCCCCGAGGAGCCAGAAAGGGTGGTGCGCACCTGTTATCCCAGCACACACTCTGGAGGCCGAGGCAGGAGGACCGCAAGTTTGAGCCCAGCTTGGGCAACTAAGTGACGTAGTGAGAACCTGTCTCAAAACAAAAAGTTTAAAAAGGAGCTGAGGATGTGGCCCAGTGAGACGGCATAGGTTCAATCCCCAGGACAGAACAAAACAAAACAAAGACGACCCAGGAATCGGCCTGACAGTGACCAACAGCTTTACTCTACACACACACTGCACACACAGCCCCTGGCGAGCGCGCACACACACACAGGCCTCCTTTCCATCTTAGGGGCACCCAACTTCTGCACAGTGTCAAACATTCCACGGAAGCTTTAATCCTCACAGTGCCCGCCTCCCTGCCTCTCAGACAGGGCTGGTGACAAACATGCCCCCTGCTTCCTGACTGAGCTTCGGTGCTGAAGGCACTGGACTGCCAGTGCCTGGAGGCTGGTGCTCCCTGGGCCAGGCTCCGCCCCTTCCCTGGCGGGCGGCTGCCTCCTCCATCCCCCCAGCCCCATCCACTTCAACCCTCCAGAACTGCCCTCCACTCACCTCAGAGGCCCCACACCAAACACGTTCTCCTCTGGAGCACAGAGCCGGGCACTCTTGGCTGGCAGGCCGGCCCGGGGCTGGGGTCGCTGGGTGCTCGGTCCCAGCCCCACCACTTGCTTGCCCAGGAGCGGGCTATCTTAGTTGGGGTCTCTCAGAGTGGACCCCAAGACAGGCTGCAGGCTGTCACCTCCCAATCCCCTCTGCTTGAAGGCGGCCCCCGGGGGTCACAACTCACTCCTTTCCCGACCTTTCTCAGGGTCACCTGCCTGAGTGAGCAGCCCTCCCTGGTGCCACAGAGCTGCAGGGGTCCCCAACAAGGGTGGGTGGGGAGGAGAGATCACAGCCTGAGCAGAAGGCTGGGGACCCAGGCCAGAATGCACCCGGCAGCAATGCCCACCACATTCCAGAAGCCAAGGCCCTCTCCGAGCCCTTCTCGTCTGTGAAGCAGGCAGGCCGAGTGTCGCTTCCTACCCTGATCTCAGAGGAAGGGCTGTTATTTGGACCCCGGGGAAATGGGGTGCCCGCAGAGGACACCCCTGCCTGTGCCCACACGGCCCGGAAGCAGTGCTCACCATGGAGCAGAGAGAGGCAGGAGGTGACTTGGGGCAGGGCCCCTCCCCACACCCGGCCCCAGAGGAGGGAGAGCCCGCTGGTGACTCCCAAATGTCCCAGCCCGCTGCCCTCAGCCAGCTGCTAAGAAAAGGTGGGGCCGGCATTCGCCCCCTGCCTGTCCAAATGTTTGTGCCGCCCTCCCTCAGAACACACCACAGGCTCTACAGCACCCAGGGTCTAAATATACCCCAAAGGCACCAGGTGCCTGGGCTGCTGGGCTGGACACTTCCGAGGCACCGAGTCCACACCGGGCACGGTGCTCTCCTCGGCTGCCTTGTTCCCCAACAAGGCCACGAGGGAGGCAGTGTCGCAGCCCCACCTTACAGGACAGGAAACCAAGCACTGAGAGGGGTATATTGGGGAGCTTGCCCAAGAACTCAGGCAGAAGGGTCGGGCTGAAAAGGGACCTGGCAGGGGGTCTGGAGCCCCTGCTCTGAACTGCTCTGCACCAGTGCCTCATTCTCCCGCCTTTCTTTGGTACTGGGGATCGAACTCCGGACCTTGTGTTTTTGAGGCAGGCACCGGAACCACTGAGCTAAATCCCTGGCCCTCTCCCCAGCTTTCCATCAGAAGGCTGCACCCCGGGGCCGGGAATGGAACTGCCACCGCCTTCTCCCCTCGGACAAGTGACAAGGCCCGGGAGGTGAAGAGCACGCTCACCGCCTGCCTGAGAGCACAGGCGCCTGGGAGGTGGACGCGCTGGGCCTGCAGGAAGGCCTCTTTGTTAGCAGCAGCTGGTGTGGTGGGCCAACCCGAGCGGGCTATTTTTCCTCCTTCCTCCCTTTCCTTCTCTTCCTCCCCTCCACCCTGCCTCCTCCCTTCCCTTTTGTAGCACTGGGGGCCTTCACATTGAGCTACAACCCCAGCTCATTCTTTTAATGTTTCATTTTGAGACAGTCTCACAAAGTTGCCCAGGCTGGGATCAAATGTGCAGTCCTCCTGTCTCAGCCTCCCAGAGTGCTGGGATTACAGGCGTGCACCACATTCTTTTCTGAGAATGACAGCATTTCCACTGGGATGCTCTAATGGCGTTCCCAGAGCAATCTTTCCCAAAAAGAGGGTAAAAGCAAAGGGAAGCCAAAGAGAGCAAGACTTTCCCAGAGTACGGAGCCCGGGAGGAGCCAAAGGGAGCCACCTCACAGCGCAGGCCCTTGAGCAGGCCACAGTCTCAGGGAAACACCCTGGAAGGGTGCGTGTCACAGCGCAGCTCACCATGGGCCTTCGAGCAGCTCAGGCAGTCCTGGATAGCTCCATGTGAACCATCTTTCCACTTCTCACACACTCAGCAGAGCCACTGCCAGAGGGAAGACAAATCTAGCCTCCTTCTCGAGCTCCACCCAGCCTCAGAAGCAGTTCCCAGCTGTCCTCTGCCCAAGTGGAAGCTCTCATTGCAGAGTGGAAACAGGCAAGCCAGATCGAGTCCCACCAGGAGAACAGTAGCTCCGCACTGGTGGTGCACAGGGCAGTGCTGTTCTCCTGATCAGCACACGCTGGAGCTCCCACTTGGGCCCCTGGGTGAGTGTTTTACACACACCAGCCCATCTACCTGCCCCTACCAGGAGGTGCTTTACGGTACACCAGTCTTCCTTCTCACGACATTCTGCAGCACAGATACCTTAGCTGCTTTTACAAAGAGTGAAACTGAGGCTCAGAGTTAAGCTCCTTGCCCAAGGTCACCAGCTAGTAAGTGGCAGAGCCATGAGCCAAACTGGCATTAGACTCCAGAGCCCGAGCTTTGCATGCCTGCCTTCAGCAGCGCAGGAGGGGACAGTGCCAGTGGGAGGGCCTCAGACCAGGAGAGGGCAAGCCAGGGCACACCACCAAGTTCGGGCTCTGTAGGGCAAAGGGCCCAGTGCCTGCCACCAAACCCAAAAGGAGAAATGAAGACCTGGGGCTGCTGAGAGACTAGCGGTCACAGGCGACGAGCGACGAGCGAACAGCTGCTGTTCATTTTGGGGCCAAGGAAGAGGGGAAAGACTGGCTAGGACCCACCCTGTTCTAACAATAAACTGAGCTGGGGTGCGGGGGAGGCTGCTTCCAGCTAAACAGGCCCTGGGCACCTGCCGGGAGAGCCCACTGGGTAGGTGTCAAAGACATCTTGCCAGACACCCTAATGTGGCAACAAACAGCATCTGCCAGCCCCTCCCAGCCTCATGTGTGGGACTTGTGAATGGCCCAGGAAGACAAACCCACCCCTCAGCGCCAGGTTCCAAGGACAAATGGGTTTTCCTGTCTGGGGAAGATAGAGGGCTGGCTCACACTTCCCTCCTGTGGCTTTTGCTCCCTCCCTCCGACACTTGTTACTGTCACTATTCCACAAGTACGGGGGCTGATCATAAAATAGTGTTGAAATGAAAAAAACTTATTACAGTAAAAGGCACATTGCCATTCATCATCCTCAACATACTCCTTTGCTTTGAACACACTCACCCCAACATTCCTGCCACTTTCTGAAGCAGTTCTGGAAGCCCTCTTTGGAGATGTGATCGAAAACACAGTGAACACTGCTGCCAAGGGCCATTCAACGGAAAGGCAGCTCGTAAAAACATGATGCTGTGTTCTCAACTACCTCATTCAGATCTGGCACCCTGTGACTTCTGGCTCTTCCCCAAAGTCAAAATGACCATGCATGGTAAACGTTTTGAATTGATTCATGACACCGAGGCAGCCATGACAGCAAAACTAAAGACATGAAAAGAGGACCGCTAGAGCTGGTTCAGAAAGTAGCAAGAATGATGGCCTAAGTGGGTCTGAAGCGAGGGAGATGAATGGCAATGTGTCTTAATGTAACAGACTTAAAATTGAGGGGGCTGGGGATGTAGCTCAGTGGTACCACACTTGCCTCGAAAGCGAAAGGTCCTGAGTTCGATTCCTGGTGACACACACACAAAATGTAAACATTCACTGTATCTTTGTTGCTGCAGCCCGTAAGGTCTGCAGACTGGCCACCTGGGCTGTGGCACGGCTGGCTGGCTGGATTCCCTGCAAGGCCAGGGAGCAAGAATTTTCCCAGGGACTCCCCCACCCCCCACTGCATGGCTCTGAGCCCCAACTTTGCCTCTTCCTGGTTCATAACCACCGGCTGGTGAATCAGTCCCCTGTACCCTGGTCTCTCGTTGGAAAGCGAGGGTCACTCCAGGGCTTTTCTCCCAGGGCTGCTGGGAAGGTGCAGTAAAGGAGCAGGTGCTCAGAAGGTGGCCATGGGCATAAGCACTGCACTGCTGTTATTTAGCCCTAGAGCTTCCTTCTCGCTGTGGATGCTAGGACAGTTTCCCTGCAATACTAAATGTAGCATGGAGGTCCCGGTTAGGCCACCATTTGGGCGAGCAAGAAGTGTCTGGTTCTTAGGACACAGTTCTATGTACTCTGTGGAAGAGCAAGCTTTGTCCTGAGAACTGCAGCACCATTTATAATATTTTATTGATAGGAAACTGTGTTTTGAGTATCAAACCACCAACTTCCACAGCTGTGAATTGGAAGCTATGGTAAAAAGAGGAGTGGGGTGGGAGGGAGGGGTTTTGATCAAATGAAGCCTTAGCCCGTGCATTTACAGCGCTGATCAAGTGCCTCCGGTGACCAGGGCCCCTGGCAGCAGCAGGAGAGGTGGCAGACATGGGGTGCTCACTGCACATGCTGCAGCTCCCAGCCCAGGCTCCCAGCCGGAGCCCTGCACACAGCAGGTACAAGACCAGTGCTCCCTTGCTAAGTCTCCTAGTGTGCCCAGGGCTCTGGGTTCCTGTCCGTGTCACTGCGGACAGACTGCATTTCCCCAGAGGTCGGGGCTACAGTTTCAGTCTTCAGAAACTGCTGGGCACAGCACGCTGCCCAGGTTCGGGAGAGGCACAGGCTCTGTCTGACCCCTTTTCCATGGCTATCCCAGCTGCTGACTCTGGTTCCCTCGCTCCTTACTAGCATACACCAGCTCCCTGCTCTTCCTCGAAAAGCCAGGCATGGCCCTACCACAGGGCCTTAGCACCTGCTGTTCCTTTCTCTTCAGCTACTTTTCCCTAAATGTCCACATGGCTCACTTCCTTACCTCCTTCAAGTCTTATTCAAAAATCGTGGGGCTGTCCCTATAACCCTCTGTGAAATAGCCCAGCAACCCCATCATTAATAGCTTCCCCAGACTCTCACCCTTCCTTAGTTTTCTGAGCAGTATCTATCCCTCATGAAGCACATGCTAAGTTTTACCTGTTTTGGTTCTCTGCATACTGTGACCCTTCCCACACTGAAGCATAAACTCCACAAGGGCAGTGAATTTTATCTGCTGTATTCCAGAGCTTGGCACATAGAAAATGCTCAAATTGAAGGAAGGAATGAATGGATGGATATGAATATGAATAAATAACAGCTTGACAAAAGCTGAACAACCCAAGGCCTTTCTTGGTGTTAAATGATGGGTAAAACAATAAACATCAAAAAAATTCACAGACAGAAATAGTTTAAGATGAGCAGGCAGGGAGGCTTCTGGAAATTAAGCAAACCCAGGAAGGGCACCGATGATGGTGATAACACGTGCTGAACTGGTATTTTATAGATATGGGAAGCGCTACACAGACTCGACCCCACGGGGAGGGGATTAATGTCACTGTTTCCGACTCACAGACGAGGAAACAGGCCTGTGGAAGGGAAGCAACGTGACTGTGTGAAACACGCACGCACGAGGCCAGGCCGGAGACCTTGCGGAGACCCGTGGCGTCCTGTCCCAGCCTCTTGCCCTCGCCTCCAGTTGCTGGGTTTATTCGGCCCTCCAGGGCCTGCCTGTGGCTGGGCGAGCATCAGGCTGGCAGCACCAGGTAGTGAAACTCTCCCCTCCACCCAGCCTCAGTGCCAGGCCACGCCCCACGCCCAGGAGGGGCACAGTGCTCCTGGCAACTAGACCCCTGAAGGGCCAGGCCTTCACAAGTGGCCCTGGACGAGAGCTCAAATCAAGGGAAATGAAAATTCAGGCCCCAAGACAGAGGCCAGGCTTTGCCATGGGTCCGGCCTCCATATTGAGTTTACTCTTCCCCAGCCACCAGGTACAACATGTCCTATGTCAACAGGGCACTCAGGGGAGGTGACCTGGGGTTTAATCCAGGCGCAGGAAGTTCCACTGAGGACCCTGCTGAGCCTCCCTGCCCTCCGGCCTCTCAGGAAGCTCAGAAAAAGCCACACTGCAGCTTTCTGCCGACACCCACTTCACTCCCTTTCTGGAGAGCCCGGAACAGCGCTCTCAGTGTTTACTCCACAAAGCAAGGTGAAGAGCCCCTCCCTCGGGCCATGTGCAGCTGACTGTGCCACTCCAGCACTCCCGGCGTGGGCAGCAGCACAAGGAGGACTCCCATGGCACAACCTGAGCTTTGGGGCAACCAGTCACGTCTCGGGGGGCACAGTGGGTGTATCACAAGGTCTGCCGCTGAGTCCAAGTCCTGGCTCCAGCCATTTACTGCCAGTGCCCGGGCCCCGATGCCCTGCACCTCTGAGCCTCTGTTTCCTCATCTGTAGAACCTGGGTGATGACCAGGGTCCGCTGTGGCTCCGAGGAGCCCGCCCAATGGCTGCACTTCACATTCCCTAACTCAACCGCTCACCTCCCAGCCTGGAGCCGTACCCTCAGACGGCATGGGGAAAATGAGGCTGCTTCTCTCAAGTTGCCAATGAGCGATGACTAAGTAAATAATTAATCCCAGCTTGAAACCCAAGCTTGGACTTCTGCTATGATGGACCCAGGCTCCGCGAGAGAATGGCCAGTTTGCCACCAACCGGGGCTCAGGCTGGCCGGGGTCTGTGGGCGGCTACGTCCGCGACCACTGCCCTCAGCAGCAGGTGCTTTGCTCCCATTCCTCCAGGTGCCAATTCATCAATCCTGGCCCAGCGTGCAGAGTCGGGAGCCTCCCCGCTGCTGTCACACAGAGAAGTTCTCCCATCTAGGCGAGTCCCTTAAAACAGCTGTGGGTCTGGGCCACGAGGAAGCAGAATAAAGCTGGGTCGGAATCAGGCCAGCCCTCACCGTTCACAGAGCACCCACTTCTGATGACAGGGCAGTCTCTCTTCACTCAGAGCCCAGAGCCGGGCCAGAGTGGCAAGGGCCAGAGTGCTGCCACGCAGGAGGCCAGCACGCTGGCAGCAGAAGCCCCGGGACCAGGACCCGAGAGTGGGAGGCACGGTGGTAAGAGGCCAGGGGACACAGCTTCGCGGAGGGGAAACCTCCACTGACAGCACCACCTGGATTTCCAGACCCGGCCATGGAGTCAAACGGGATTTAAAAATGCAACTTTCAGGCCACACTGGCACCAGATTATAAATCAGTGCCTGGCACAAAATCGGAGGTAACTGTGTAAATGGTGGTGACGTAATGCAGGCCAAGATCTCCCTGAACCATCACCAGGTGAGAAGGGCTCTCACACAGGACTGTGCGGGGAGAGTAAGCACACACCCCAGCCTGCAGCACCTGCGTCCCTTCCCTTCCTGGTGTACCCCGCAAGTGCAGTCCACATTGGGCAGCTCCCCACCTTTGCTCCCCCGTGTCACACTGTCAGATCTGATGAGTGGTCAATTCCCACAGGTCTGAAGTTCATGTTCCAGGGATCCCAGAGACAGGGGACTGCTCCACACCCTACCCTGAGCCATCCTTCATCCTGCACTGACGCCCACAAGGGATGCTTCCCCCCATCCCACATGGGCCTCCAGAGGCCCAGGCCTGGGGAGGGTGGCTTCCTTGCCAGCCACAGGCAGCAAAGGCCTGAGAAGGCCTAAACCGAGGGGCAGAAAGCACAGCTGTTTCCTCTTTGCTAACTCAGCCGCCTCAGGGTTGATTCCTCCACCTAGGTATGGAGATGGGCTGTTGCTTCCCACCTCCAATAGAAAGAAGCACCCTCCCAATGCTGCCTTCCCTGAGGCCCTGGCAGTGGAGGCATAGGTGTCACAGTGGGCTGTTTGTAGGATAAAGCTCTAAAAGGTTCTCCAGCACCGGAATGTGTTCCTGAGTAAGCCCCAGGGCAGGGCAGGGCAGGGCAGGGCTCTGGAAAGGGGAGGCCTTCTGAGAAACTCCCCCAAGGTACGGGAGAGCTCTTCTAAGGCACCCCAGCACCAGGGGATTCACAAGACAGCCTGGGGATGTGGGAGTCCCTCTGGAGTTCACAGGCCCCGAAGGAAGCAGTCACCCTTTTCTGGACAGGAAGTAGAGTTCTAGAAGGCAGAAGGCGGCATGGAAGACCTCATACAGCTCGAGCAGACAGCGCCCTTGCGGAGCTGCTGGCTGCCTGGGCTCTGCACCAGGGGCTGCGGACTCATCCGAGCTGTCTGTGCCGGCACGTCCTCACCTGTCCCTGGCCCCACCTGTCCCTGGCCTGTGCGGATGCTGGCAGGAACTTCCCCTGGCAGGGCTGCTGGGACTATCCATGGAAAACTCTCAGCACACAGACAGCTTCTGGAATGTCAGCTGTTATCTTTGCGACGACATTTTCCGTAAAGAATCAGGGCTGCTAAAATAGCTAGAAGCGGTGAGAGTTAAATGAACGCAGAGCCTGTCGGCGGTGCTGGAGTGGAAACCGAGAAGAGTTCAGAGGTCTTGGATGTTTCGGACCAGCCTGAGATCTCGAGCCACCCCGTCAAGCCCCCGGCTGAGTGAAGGTGGCGCTGCCTTTCTCATGCCCCTGGGTACGTGTGGAAACTGCTCTCTCAGCGGCCAGCCAGGGCCCCAAAACCTCATCCCACGGCTCCCCTTTCTCCGCAGCTCTCCTTCCCCAAGAGGCCCGGTGCAAGCGACTTCAATGGGCAGCCTGACCCCCGGAGTAAGAGCTAGAAACAGAGGGGCTGGATCTGGCTGACTCAGGAGTCCCCCACGCGGGACCAGGAAAGAGGTGCCAGTCCTTCACCAGACCTGCCCAGCCACCGAGGCAAGAGCCACCTGGGGCCACAGAAGAGCCTGCCCTGCCATGCTGCGCCATCCCAGCCACCTGGGAGGAAAGGAAGGTTCCCAGGCATCCGCTCAGTAAATTCCCAATTCCTGGGCTGCCATCTGAAGCCGTCATCACCCCCCACCTCCCCTTGGGGTCTGCCTGGGTTCTCCTGGCGCGTTCCACCTCCGCACTTCTGCTTTTCCCTTTCTTGGAATACCCTTTTCTGGTCTTCTCACCTCATTCCCACTCGTTCCCAGCCAATCCTAACTGCTCTTCCTCAAGGCCCTGGAAGGCTGCCTTTCCCAGCCAGCCAGCCAGCCAGCCAGCCGCCTCGATCTGGAAACCCCAGTGCACAGCGTTCCCTCCTTTGAGCAGCTCTGGGACTGAGGAGTTACCATGGCGACTGCTTGTGCACTGGTGAACTCATTTAATCCTCACCATAACCCTATGGGCCAGGTCCTACTCCCCTCCCCAAGCTTCCTTCTTTCACAGATGAGCAAACTGAGGCCGACAGTCATAAGGAACTTGCTTTGGGCCATGCAGCAGAAGTGGAGAAGACAGGATTCTGTCTGGGGCCCCCAGAGCTCGTGCTCAGGGCGAGGCAGCGTCCCCAGCCCTGGAGGTCCCTCGTGCCCTCCAGATGTGCTGGCTGGACTCATTGGTTATTTCTACCCAACCTAGTTCTGACGTGAAATAAAGTGGCAGCTCAAAGCTTGCACGTCAGCGACCAGGGTGAGAATCCCTACTCTGCTGGGAACTGGAGTCCCTGAGAGTCCTGTGACCCCTCTAAGCCTCCATCTCCACACACGTAAAACGGGCACCAAACCCCTACCTAGCTATCATGGGTGATGCCCTCTCGGGCACCTTCTGTGGGGCCCTCGTGTTAGTTCTTCCCCTTCCCTCTGTGCACTGGATCCTGGCTGGACTCTGTACAGAGCACGGGCTCAGACCCCACTGCCGATGTGGCCATGTGCTTAGAGACAACCCGGGCCGGGGCAGGAAGGGGCCTTCCCACGGTCCACCCTCAGGCCTAGGTCCCTGACCTCCTACCCACATGCCTGCCTGCCACTGATGCCCGCACAGGCAGCAGAAGCCAGGCAGGCAGGAAGCGACTCCTCTCTGGCTCCAGCCTTTGGAGCACTGACCACCCTCTTGGGAGGATCCATTATCCTGGCGACCATCATGGCACAGAACACCTCTGGCCCTCGCTCTGAACCTACTTCAAAGCCGGAATCTCCACCTCGTTTCTCCAACACGCCCCTAGTCCTTCCTGTTCCCCAGGTCTTGGTCCTAATTCATTACTCCTTTCCTGGATTCTCAGAACTCAACTGGAGTAAGTGTGACTACCGTCCGTGGAACTCTATTTGTTTTCTTTTGTTTAATTGGGACTTATAAGGGAACCCAGTTGTCTCTTAGACTTTTTCCAGCCAACAGTGACTCAGGCAGAGGAAATTAGAAGGCAATTTCCAGGGAACTGCTACAACAACCCAAAGCTGGAAATAGCCCCAGGTCTCCCAGTGCACAGCCCTCTCTCCTGTTAACTCAGCTCCCCAGAATCTCTCTTCAGAAAACGGGCAGCTGGCTTCTGGAGCTAGAACCGCACTCCTCTGACACCAAATAGGTTTACTTTTCCTTCCTTTCCCTCCGCCTGCCACCACACACAGTGATTCCAGCCCTTATCTGCTCCCCAAAACCCTCACGCAGCTCTGAAGGACACCATGATAAGTGGCTGGCTGTGGCCCCCGTTCCAACGGTCTGGAAGGATGTGGTTGGTTGTTCCATGAGCAAGGGGCCCTGTCAGCCTGTGAATCAGCCCTACATCACTTCCCTCCCCAGGAAGAAGCCGTTCCCATTCCAGTGCCCATGTGTGAGGTTGTAACGGAAGCAGCGCTGAGCTCGCCCTTACCTGGAACACCTCCCTCCCTCCCACATTCCTCCCCTTCTTCCCCTCTGGTACCAGCAAGCCATCACTGGGTCCCAAAGCTCAGCCTCCAGGGCTGAACAGCTGCTCCTTGTTGGTCTGCTTCTTGTGTTCTCCACAGGGCAAGTGGCCCAACTCCCCATCAGAGTGAACAGCTGGGCTCTGCTTTGGTCTCGGCTCCACCTCTCAGGTCCCAGGGTTTGGGGGATGAGGAACACCAAATGGAAACCAGCACACTGTAAGTGCCCATGACGGGGCCAGGTACTAGGTAAACGCTTTCCCCCAAATTATCTCAGATCAACCTCCCAGAGGCCCTGTGCGGCTATGGGTGAGGAAACTGAGCCCCAGGGCGACAGGTCCAAGGCTGCACAGCTCTGCCCAATACCACTCCTTCCACAATAAAATGACCCTGAAGAAGACCCTGTCCAGGCTGCAGCTTCCAATCCTCACTCCTGTGACAGTCTAAGGGCTTAAAAATAAAAATAAAGAGCAGAGAAATGAATAAATTTGGGGCCAACTCCTAACAATATAGCTCCCAGGACCGAGACCAAAATCTGTGATGATCTAAACACAGGAAGAACGCATTATCCACAGGGCCCACCCTCCATTCATCACCCCACATGGCACTGGACAGGCAGCACCCTGGATCTGCTCTGTCCTCCTGCTCCCCAGGGACCTCCCTCACTGCCTGTCAGACTCACCTGGGCGGCACACGGTGGCTTCCCACAGTGAAGCAGTGCTCAACCTCACCGCTGTCACACAGGCCTGAGCCTGGCCTCCCCATCCAGATGCCAACTGGGGAGCAGGGCCCTGTCTTAGGGGTCTATCCCCCCTGGCGGGAAAAATGAACTGCATTTACCCAGATGTGCCTGGTGCTGACTGGGACCCCCAAGAAATCTGGTTGGTCTCTCCAAGCCTCAGTTAACCTGTCTGTAAAAAAGACTCAAAGAGCCTCCTCCACACTAGGGTATAACTGATGAACTACAGGGATCCTATGAGAACATGTGATGTGTGTTAAGCATTAGGCGCCATGGCTATTACTTGTATTTCCTAAGGATTCCTGTAGAGGATTAGAACATGCATGACTGGCATTTTCTGGGGGAAAAAACCATTCAGGAAAGGAAACAACTGTGAAAGCATGACACCTGCTAAATCCAAACAGACGTGTCTTCTTTGCTTTAGATAAAGGAGCTTCTCTCCACCACCATATGGCTTGATACATGTACACCTATACCCATGAGTGCAAAGAATTCTGTGAACCTGAACTTGGATCCACGGCAGAAAACTTCCAAAGGGAAGAATCTGCTGTTTGCATCTGGGATGAGCAGGACCACCTTAATAAGACAAGCTGAGATCACAGCCACCTTACCCAATGTGCCCAGGGACAGCTCCTAAAAGCCAAGGAGGGGACCAGCTTCATGCCAGGGAGGCTGACCAAAGCAGCAGCTGCTCACCCTTCCCATTCCACCCCAAGCAGGGGCTAGCAGAGAGGAAGGAAGCCAAGGGTTGGCAGCACCATGTAAATGACAGAGGCCACTTGCATGCCTTTCTTAAACAGAGCCTGCGCTCAGGATCCCTGGCACCTTGGCAGCTCCCCTTCCCCATGGGGATGAGCAAGCCCTTGGCTGGATGTCCTGAGAGAACCTTTGCGTGTGTTCCCAGGGCTCCGCAGCCAGCGCTGTTCCTCTGCTTGGGCAACGTGCCTCTCTTGTCCTTGAGCTCTGGCTAACGTGCATATCCCATAAAACATCTCTGCTCTGCAATTTACCAAACCACAGACTCGGCGTGCACCGTTAGTGAGGGGAGCTGGAGGAGGCACGCTTCTCCAAAGCATACGTGATGTGGGTGCAGCAGGTCCTGCCAGCCCACCACACCAGTGTGCCTTATCCAGCACACGTGACCTTCTGGAGTGTGTGGCCACTGCACAGGGGCCAAGGGCAGGGGACCTAAGCCTCAGAGTCCCACGGGACCCTTCCCGTTACTGGACACGTCTACGTCAGCATGAACGCGCCCAAATGTCACAATCACTCCACCAGCAGCCATGTGTCTTCCTGGCCAACCTCAACTGGACCCAGGGAACCTTTAATGAAAACCCACACCATGGACAAAAGGCCAGTTAGACCCGGTGCTGCGGCAGCTGTGGTGCAAGTCACCCATCTGGTTCTTAGTTTCCTGGTCTACAAATGAAAGGGTTGAGCCAGATGCATCCCTGCCAGCCCCACGATTCCACAACATACAACACTTTCGCCTTTCACTGTTTTCCAGAACCTCAGTGAGGGCTCTGTGTGGCCCCATCTGCTCAGTGACACCACTCCGGCCCCCAGCATCATGTCATGGACGCCCAGATGGGACGAGAGATGTCCCAGGAAGTACTTTGTCTGTAAGAAGGGAGGAAACGACCATTTGCAGGGAACAGACAGGACTCCTTTTGTGTTTTCCACACAGTACACATTATTAACAGTCTCAAAACTCAGCATCTTTCTTCCTTTTTGCCAGACCATTAATAGCTGCTTTTCAAAAATGCTTTCTTAGTCTGAATCTCACCAACAGCAAGCTACCATTTAATGAGTACTTGCTATGTCCCAGGAACTGGGCTAAGTGCTTTCATAGATGATCTCATTTAATGCTCCCCACAACCCTAGGAAGTACATACTATCATTGGCCTCATTTTTAAAATGAGGAAACTGAGGCCCATGGACGTTTAAAGAAATTGCTCAACTAGTTAGGGGCTGACCCAGGCTTCAAACAAGTCCCAGATTTTCAGAGCCCCCAGCGTGTAACTGCCACCCCATACAGCCCACGGCAGACCCTGTTCCTGCTAGCAGCCCTCCTGGTTCACTGCCAGTGTCTTGCTTGCATTTGTAATTGTGGGCATCATCGGTCAAAGGGAAAGTGTGCTGTTTTATCTAAAATCCAGAGCTGGAAAAGCACCTGCCTGGGTCTCAGAGCAGAATGCCATCTGTTGAAAGCAGTGCCAATCTCAACTAAGGACAAGACAAGAGGGCCTTAAAATACACCCTGCAACCCTTGAGAAGAGGCAAGAAAGCCGGCTGGTTGGGGCCACCCACCCACGCCTCTGAAAGGGGTTTTCTTGTACTGGCAGTGGAAGAAACCTGCCGAGCCACATGACAGAAGTGGGCTAACTCCCTGCCTGCTCACTTTTACCTCCCCGCACCTGAGCCCAGCCCCGCCCGCTCAACTGTAAAGAACCCCTCTCCTGGAGGCCGGCAGAAAGAAGAGCAGGAGGCTGACATTGCCACAAACCCCGTCCCTCCAACAGGGGGATGCCAGGTACTCCGGAGACCAGTGCGGTCTAGGGCAGCAACCAACAGCCTGTTTTAATTGTTAAAATTAATGCTTTGAGCATGCTAAATGCTCCTTTAAACTCCTGATTTGCAAATCAGATGCAGCCCTGCTATCCATTGTCCCCTGTGCTTTGGAGGCCGGGCTGCAGGTCTCTTCAGTCTCAGCCGCTCAGACAGACTGGCTCAGGGGACACCCAGGTCGCCGTGTTTACGTCCTAAGGTGTGAAGGACGGGAGAACAGCTGCGCCGAGATGAGAGCGGCCTGTCACACAGCCCCCGGGCCTGGCCGCGGTCAGCCTGAGCGCTCCCGAAGTTTGGGGAGGCCGGGGGAGGGGCGGAGACCACAGCCGACCTTTGCCTGCTCGCGTCTGGAAACCAAGCATCACTTAAGAGGAAGTGACCCCGGCTAGGGGTCACGTCCAGAGGAGGGATGAAAGGAAAAGCCACCATTCTCCTCGCACGGCGGGACACAATGGCTTTACGGAGGAAATCCCGGCTGGGCTAGGAGCGGAGGGAGCGGGGGCGCGGCGCTCCTGCCCGGCCTACGCGGGCGGGCGGGACAGCGGCCAAGCCTCGCGCGCCGCCGGGGGACAGGCGACCTCCCCCGGTCACAGGCAGCAGCCGCGGCGCGGCCGGCGGTACTCACGTAGTGCTTGGACGGGCTCCTCCGCTTCTCCACGTCCACCACGGCGGCCTCCCGCACGCAGCAGGCGAGCATCTTCGCGCGTCTCAAGCGGCGCCCCCGGCGGCGTCACCTCGTCATCCCGGCCGGGCTCAGGCTCCTTCTCCGCCCCCCGGACCCCGGGCCCGGGCTCGGGGGCTCCGCGCTGGGCCTGGCGGCAGCGGCTCCCCACACAGGCGTCCGAGCGCCGGCGGCTCCCCGCGGGCCCGGCCCCGCGCCCTCCTCTTCCTGCCTCCCGGGCCGCTCGGCGCCGTCCGCGCTCTCGGCCGCCCGCCGGTGGGTCCGGCGGGAACTGGCGGGCGGAGGCGGGCCGGGGGTGTGTCCCGGCGGGGCAGGGCCGGCCCGAGCCGCTGTCCGCGCGCGGGGAGGGGCGGACGGGCGGGCGGCTCCGCTCGGGCTCGGCGCCGGTGGGGGCCGTGCGGGGAGGGGCTCCGGCGGGGGAGGGGCAGGCGCGGGAGGCCGGGGCGGTGGGGCGCTCGCACTCGGGTGGATTTGTGCCTTCTGGTCGCCGCCTTTCTGTGCCCCTGCTACTGCTGTCCTCAGATCTCTTCAATGAAAAGTAGTTTATTACCCGGCTGTTACTTCCAGGGCCCCACGAGGAGACCGGCCTTAACTCCTCCAGCCAGAGCCTCTTGACGACCCACCTGCCCCTCCCCTAGCGGGTCACGCAGGGCGATTTTCCCAGGAAACGAGATCCATCGATCCGCTGCCTGATCGATCGCCTATCGATCTGGGCCCGTGTGACTAACCTGTGACGTGGTTTACCAATAACAAGGTTACAGGCTTGGCACAACGCCGCGGCCTGGAGCCCAGGGCGCCTGGACCCTCCCGGGTTGGGAGGAGGGAAGGAGCACGCAATGGTAGAAGCTCCCTGGGCCCAGCCAGCTCTGCATCCAGGCCTAGGCCTCCTCCTCTGGTCTGCAAAACCGGCTTTCCAGGCCACTGGCCCGTCTCTGGGCTTGGAGCACAGTTCTACTCAATTCAATTTCGCCTTTTCGAGTTCAACATTTTCCCCATTCTACATTCAAGTATTTAAGGGAGGGGGCATGCTTTCACAACTAGTCCAATTGTCTCACAATCACAATGCAGCTTTGTGAGGCTGGACCAATGGGAAACATCTGACACGGGGGCCAAGAGCTTTAGGGCCTTGTTTTCTTCTTTGCCCAACAGCAGCCCTGTGTCAGTCTAAGGCTGGATTCCCCTATTTGCTTGGGGCAGAGCTCCCCACTACGCTCTGGCCTGCTTGGAGAAGGGTGTGAGGACCCCCAAACGACGGCACACGAGTTGCACCAACAGATGCCACGCGTAATGAGGACTACGAGAGTCGAGCTCCAGGCATTGAGATCTGGATGGCAGGGCCTTCCCTATGAGAGAGGACGGTGGAAACCTCATGTGGATGCAGGGGTCCTGGCAGAAAGTGATATGGCCATGATGCGTGGGTGGCCGGAAAAGGCGGAGACAAGGCACTGCCTGCTGAGCCAGGCTTGTCCATGAAGGGGCCAGGGGCAGACCCACAGTAGGCCCTCAGGTCAGAGCTTGCAAACGTGGGATGGTGCCAGCGTAGCCCCAAGTCCTCTCTGGGGATGAATGGAGGCATCTGCAAGTTGGCTGTAAGTCGATTCACCGTGGCAGTCAGCAGCTCCCCGCTGTGGAGGGCCACGCATTCTGGAGGTGCCCTTTAAGCCTGAGAAGTCCCTGGGGAGGGGAGCTGGTGCTCGGCAGCTGCAGGGAAATAGGAAGTGGGGATCCACTTGTCCTGGGTCCCCTTTCGGAATCAGAACAGTGGGCTCCTTGAGACAGCACCACTACTGTCCTGCTCACCCTCCTCCTCCTGGGACCAGCTCCACACTGAACACGGTGCTGAGCAGAAGTCTGTGGAGAGAGGGCCCAGTGCTTCCCTGCCATCTTAGCAGTACTGCCATTGTTTGCCTACCTGGTGTTGGCCTTCTTTCTGCTTAAGAATCGCCCAAGAACTCTTAAATTCAGTCCTTTACGCCAACTGAAGCATACTTCCAGCTTCCCCCTTTGCTCAGCAGTTACCTCCACTGGAGGGGCAACTGCCAAGAGCTCTGGGGTGAGTGGGGCAGGAGCTATTTATACCTGTGGTAGAAAGGGCTTCCAGCAAGGGTGAAGTGTGCAGGCTGTCCCTTCCCCGGTGCAGCTCCGCCTTAACCAATCCCTATCCCAACGCGTTTAGGGTTTACCGTGTTTACCGAGTGCCTCCCCCTTCCGAGTGCTGAGTGCTTGGCACTCCCCCAAATTGCGGAGAGCAGCAAAGCTGCCTTGGAGATGGGGCCTGTGCCCCATTGATTAAATCCCCCCAGGGTGCCTGATGCAGAGCTGGAGCACAGGATAGTCAGTGTTGGAAAGAAACGGAGAGGATGAAAGAAACCCCTATTCTGCCACCTCCGTCTGTGCATTGGAGGTGACGCTGAGCCTAGGACATTACGTGAGTTCAAGTGACAAAATACAATTATGAAAATGAAAAAGAAGTTAAGGATAAATAAAGATGCAAACTGATACCTGAAATTTTGATTTTCGAAGACAAGCAATTAGTTGTAAAATGCTTAGAATCAAAGAGCTCGTCAGGCTGGAAAGGATCAGAGGTCATTCTGAGGAGGGAGCTGAGGCCTAGAGAGACTTGAGCGAGGTGCCTGAGGCCACACACTTAATTAGTCCGAGGTCAGCGGCCGCTCCCTCCACCTTGCCTACATGTGCCTGTCCACAGGTGAGAAGAGCTCCTTAGTGCACGTACTGCCACTTGCAGATGGAGGATGTCGTGTGCCCCTGAACCCCGGGGGTCACTTGGCTCCAATTTTCCATTCATCCAGCATCCCAAGTTGGCTGGACTGCCCAGCAAAGGGGACTGGAGACTTCTCCAGGACAGCGGCAGTGGGGCCTCCATGCTCCGAGGCCACACACGCATCAGCTCTGCCTAGGCAGAGCCCACCCTGCCTCCCCTCCTGGGGAAGGCCTCATGGCCACCCCGAGAAGACAGCATACCGGAGAGAACCCAGAATTGTTAATGCTAAGCATGGGCGCTGCATAATCCTGTATTCCTCCTTAGAAGTGTATGGCAATGCTAATCATTCATTTGGTTACTAATTATACATTGTACTATGACCCCTCAGCCTCCACTGTTTGGAACCTTATTTACATCTTTTATTGTCAATTGACTTTCCTGTGCTAAACCAATAAAAACCTGTGCAGGCCTTAAGGACCACGAACTTAGACCTTGATTCCGCCTCTCCCTCTCCACTCCCGCACCCAGCACTTCTGCCACCCTGCCCCTGCCATCACACCCTACCTGGTACCTGGCTCTGTATGTGCCAGGCACTCAGTAAATGGCAGACAGGTGGAGATGTGGCTGCTGCTTTCTGAGCAGCACGTGTCCAGCCCAGGCTCCACTGTTGGATCCACAAACTAGCCTGTGACCTTGAAGTGCTTTTCCAACTCTGGGTCTCTGGTGATCTTTCTGGGCCCTTCCATGTTTGGCAATGGTGGGTAACTATTCTGTTTTAAAGTGAAGTCTCTTCCAGGTGTAGTGGCATATGTCTGTAGTCCCAGCACTTGGGAGGCTGAGGCAGGAGGGTCATGAGTTCAAGGTGAGTGTGGTCTCTGACCAGATTGTCTTGAGATTTTCAAATTTGAGTTGAGATTTGGGGCCCTCTCCTGGCCAAAGTGGTATTAGCACTATCGATTGCAACAGCAGCCCAGGGTGGTGTCCCTTCCAGACCCTGGCTGACCTCTGGCAGGGAAAAACAGGAGAGCCTGGCACAAACCCCTGCCATTTTACAGACCCTAAGCAGGCCAGTTTTCATGCTTCTCACTCCATTTCTCCTTTTCCTCCTCCTCTTTCTTCTTCCCCCTGCTCTCAAATCAACTCTAATGTACTGACTTACACTGGGGGCATGTTTTGAGGATGGTCACCCCTGAATCTGGAGCAGACAGCAAGGCCAGACTGACTTCTCTCGGTTGCCAGACAATGAGACCAGGACCGGCCCCCTCTTCCCCGATTCCGGCCATAGTAACAAGCCCTTCTTGCTCACCACACCAACAGGTGGTAGAAGCCCCTTTCCCCTAATTCCCACCACAGTCTCTGTCAGCGGAATCTCCACATGCTTGTCCACCCAGGTGCTGCTGACTCCTGGCCTCCTCCTCTCCTGCCTTTGAGGGTCCCCAGGGGGGCAGATTTTTTATGGAACCACTTGAAATTCCAGCTAGCCAATGGCCCTGCCCCCGGGATACCAGAAGGAAATCGGGTAACTTGCACAGCCACAGTCCAGGACACAGTGAGATTCACAGAGGAAAAATATATTATTCCCTAACTCCAGACCGCATCCCCAGTCCTGCTGACATCTGGTCTCCAAACCAGTGCCTGTTTAAAACCTTCAGGGTGAGAGCATAGACCGCTTCATACCTTTTATCTCAGCTCCCGAATACCCACACCCCAGGTGTGTTCCTGCCAGCTAGGGGTTCCCAGCATTAACCGGCAATAAAAGACAAGTCTTTACAGTTCCCTTTTAACTATAAACCACCCAGATTTTCTTTTTCAAAATCCCCTGCATTTTCCAGAAGCCAGCAAACCCTGAGTTGGTCACCGGATGACAAAAAGAACAACAACAAATCCCTTGGGGGAATTCAAAGGCAGTTTCTTTAAAAATAGCCAGAGGCCGCAAATAACCAAAAATATGAGTCTGGCTTCGGTTTGCGCCCTACCCCTTTTCTGTTCTTTCTAAAGAAACGCCAGGGAAATCAGGGCTCTTGGTTCCGTTTGAATCTGTGTCTCTCTCAGGTGAGAGATAAAAGATTCGGGCTCTGACGCAAACCCGGCCCTCTCCGCCTCCAGCAGCAGGCGGCCCAGAGTCCACGCCTTACGCAGCGGGCAGGCCCAGCACAGGCCAGTGCGGGGACCTGGCTGTGATCGAGCCCCCAGCTCTGGGTAGGCTGCTCTGCCCCACTCCACTAGCCTTCCCTGTCCACGTGGGCATGCGTGTCTTAGTCGGAACTCTGCTTCCCGAGCACACGTCACTGAGCTGAGGCAGCTTCCAAATATCAAGCGACAGTCCTGTCCTAGGGAGTCCATAGTCACCTGGGCTCTTGAGTGGGTAGAACTGGGAAGTGGCACATTTTTGAGAACATGAGCAATAATTTTCTTCACTTCTCATTTCTGCGTAGGGTTGTGTTTTATTCTTCTGACGGTGGACATTTCTCTGCTTGTTTCACCCACAGAGCAGGAGCCTGCCCGGGTGGCTACCGAGCCCTCGGACCAGATACACCTGAAGCCCCCTGGCCGCCCCCCAGCTGGGAAAGGTAATCCCAGGGTAGATTGGCCCAGGTAGGGTCACGTGTCCACCAGAGCCAATCAATCGCGTGGGATGGGGTCAGGAAGCACAGTCTGAGGTTAGGCTAGGGAATTGATTCTCAGAGCAGACCACGCTTCCCCAAATTCATCGATAAAATACTGAGTACTTTTTCAAGGACTTCATTCATTTATTTATCCACTAAACAAATATTTGTAAATTACCAGTGTGTGTCACCCACTGTGCTAGGAACTGGGGCCGCAGTTGGAGGCAAAGGAGACAAGGTCCTGGCCCTTAGGGAATTTGTCCATGGTCTTCTTTGGGAGATACACTTCTTTTGTTGTTTTGTTTTGATTTGTTTGAGTCAGGGTCTCGCTTTACAGCCCAGGCTGGCCTTGAACTCACAGCGATCCTCCTGCCTCTGCAACCACTCCTGGCTGATAAACTTAGTTTTAAAAGTAATAAAAATGTGCAGGCATGGTGGTGCACGTCTATAATCCCAATACTCCAGAGGCTGAGGCAGGAGGAGCACTGAGTTTGAGGTCAGCTTGGGCTACATAGTGAGTTTGAGTGACATAGCGAGGCCCTTTCTCAAAACAAAAACAAAAAAACCAAAACATAAAAATAATAAAATTATAATTGTGATGAATGTTGTCAAAATGGGGCAAACATATAGTAAAACATTAATCTCTGGTGGTGGGAATGGAAAGTTTTACATTTAAAGAATTAATTCATTTAAAACCGAAAGCATTTTCTACAGTGCTTTTGTCCTTTAGTAATAATAAAAGAGGATTTCAGTTTTTTAATTTGCATTTTGAAAGGATTACTCCGGTGGGCGGAGGGGCCTGGTGTCAGAAGGGGACAGAAGCTGTACAGCAGGATGTAGTAGGAAGACCCTCTTGGGGTGGATACAAGGATGCGTTGGGGTAGAGTAGCCTCTGGTGATTTTGTCAAGCATTCGTGAAAGGGAGGAGTTAATCAGAACTGTAGCTCCTGACCTACATAACTGGAAGGATAAAGTGCTATTCAACTTTCTAGAGCTCTTTTTTTAGTCTGTAAAATGATGTAGCTAATCTAGTCCATATCAAAATTCCTTCTGGCTATAATAATGCTAATGATAAAAAGTGGAGCAGCGAAAGTAATATCAGCAGTTGTTCATTAAGCTCCCGCTGTGTGTGGTGCCAGCAATTGTGCTGAGTAAGCACTACACTCATATTTATCCCACAAATGGGAATTTAGTCACAAACAAAAACATCACTGCCCCACAGTCTAGTTGACAATTAATTACACACGAGAAAACCAGACATCTGGGCCCCTTCAAATCATTATCTTTAAATATTTGTTCAGCAGTTATTTAAAGAGGTTGGAGGAAATCAGTTTTCTAAGTGTGCGCTTCTTTCTCTTTAAGGCATTTATGACCTGGACTGAAAGCGGTGGTTTTTGAATCATCTTTTTTTTTTTTTAATTGTGTTCTAATACATGTTTTTATTGTTAGTTTTTTTTGGGTTTTTGGGGGGGTTTTTTTGGTACCTGGGATTGAACTCAGGACCTTGTGCTTTTGAGGCAGGTGGCAGAACCAGAGCTAAATCCCCAGCTGAATCATCTTTTACTTCATGGTTTTTCATACCCGAATAATGTTACTCATGGGCTTCTAACAGGTAAAGATAACTTATATGGAGGTAGGTTCAAAGTCTTAAAGAGGTATTTTAAGGGTTTGTTTTTGTTTTTACTTTCATGAAAATCAGATGTTTCCTACTTTCTGGAGCTCGTTTTTTCTTTCTTGGCAGGGAGGGAGAGGAACCGGTGTGCTGAACGGTTAACTTCTTGGGAGGCATACTGATCAGTTTGAGTATCCCTAAGACAAATCATTCCTTCCAAGAAAACAGTGCTAGGCCATGCGTTCTTGTGCTTGGCCTTGGAGCTGGGGCCACTGCTGAGACCTGGAGGTTGCTGGGGCAGCGTCAGAGCCCATGGCCCAGCTCCCTACGTACATGCACAGCATCTGGTCGGCACCACTGCTCAAATACTCCCGGAGACAGGTGCTGCTTGTGGGGGTGGGGTGGGGTCAAGCCCTTAGTGTGTGCTGTGCCAGGAACTTTGTGGAGCAGGTGTACACTCACATTTATTCCACAAATAGGGATTTAGTCATAAATAAGAACGTTACTCCTTTGTGACACTCAGTCTAGCTGACAATGAATTATGAAAGGGAAAATTAAGACTTTTAGGCCCCCTCAGCCCACTACTCTTTAAATATTTGTTCAAACGTTACTTAATGAAGGCTGGGAGAAATAACTTTTCCACTAAGTGTGCATTTCTTTCTCTACACCCTCTTGAGGATGCTGTGTATTCTGGCAAGAAATGGACCACTTATGCCAGGGGAGCCTTGGAAATCCCCACTCTTCCAGGCAACACTTGGCCATCTGCCTGCATGGCCTAACACAAGAGGGGTGACTACTACTGTTATGGTTTATGAAGATGTCTCCCCAAAGCCTCATGCAGTCATAGGTGGGGCTTTTTCTTTTTCTTTCTTTTTTTTCTGGCTCTTTAGACAGGGTCTCAGTTTATAGTTCAGGCTGTCTTGAACTCACTATGTAGCCCAGGCTGGCCTTGAAATCACAGTGATCCTCATGCCTCAGCCTTCCAAGAGCTGGGATTACAGGCATACGCCACCATGCCTGGCTAAGTGGGGCTTTTTCAGAGGCAGCTGAATCTAGAATTCGTGATCGATTCATGGTGCAATGCTAGGATTAAAGGTGCTAGGATTAAGGGTGAGTGATTATTAAATCAGTCCACTGATTGGTCTGGCACTGCCTTAATCCTGGTAGCCTGGATGCAATATAAGGACAGAAGGACCCTTGTCTTGCCTCTTGCTTGCTTTGCTACCTTCTGCCTGCCATGAGCTTTCTCCTCTGCAATGCCTGTCTGCCGTGCCCCCTGCCTTGGAGGCAGCCGACTATGGACTGAAACCCCTACAAACTGTGAGCTAAATAAACCTTTCCTCCTTCAACTTTGGGTGTCGGGTATTTTGTTTCAGCCAGGAGCAAAGTGACTAAGACAACTGCTCAGACTTTAGAAACACAACAGAAAAACCTCGCCAATGAAGAGGCAAGAAACCGTGTAGACAATGTCTGGTTATTAATTAACAATATTCCTGAACATAAGAATGAACACTGTGTAAGTAAGTACAGGCGTGTGAGGCTGTTTCACTCACCATGGTTCTCTACCTCCAGCACTGAAAACAAGGCCAGACGCACAGCGAGTTTCCACTAAAGATCTGTTAAAAGAACGAGCCTCCTAAATAGAGCATTAAGGAGCCAGGTGTGTTGATGCACACCTGTAATCCTCACGTTCTGGGAGGTTGGACAGAAGGATCACAAATTCAAGTGCAAAAAGAAGAAAAGAGGGCCGGAGATTTAGCTCAGTGGTTTCGCCGCCTGCTGCCCAAGTGCAAGGACCCAAGTTCGATCCCTGGTACCAAAAAAAAAAAAGAAAACAAACAGAAAACAAAAGTTCAAGCCCAGACTGGGCAGCTTAGCAACTTAGCAAGAGCCTGTCTCACAGCCGAAAAAATTAACAGAGCGCTGGGGACGTAGCTCAGTGCCAAGGCTCTGGGTTCAATCTGAGTACTGAAGAAGAAAATATGAAATTAGGGAAATTATTGAAAAAACCCTTCTCAACTGAAGTCTAACTGAGAATTCTGCTTCCTTTTTTCACCGTCTTATAAGAAGAGCCAATTAATGTTAGATTCTGCAAGGCGAGGAAAGTTTCTCCTAATCTCTTCCAAAGTCTCTGAAGCACCAAGGCAGGGCTCACCAGTTGCGTAAGTCCATGTGTGGAGACTGCAGTCACCTGCTGTCACATGCCCAGTTTACTGACTGCATCAATGTTTTTGCAGGCCTCATGGGCGAGGCTCCAGGCAGCTGTGATGGGAATTGCTCCAGGGGCAACGGAAAAGCTCATCCTACTCAAAGGCAGGACAGACACCTGGAGACAGGGCAGGGCAGGGAGGAGGAGCAGCAGTTGGTCCTCTGGAAGGAGGTGGAGCAGGGTCATGTGTGAAGACAGAGAGCTCAGTGAGTGTGGAGAGACAGTGAGAAGCTCAGTAGCGCTGCACTTCGAGCTGGGGAGGAGGAGTAAGGGGAAGGCTGGAGAGATGAGAAAGGCCGTGACCAGAAATGCGGACTCTCTCTCGGGCTCACAGTCAGGCCTGGAAGGGGAGAAATGACCATGATCTCCGTATCTTGAAATATTAAGCTGACTAGCAGGAAATGCTGACCCCTCCCTCACATTTCCATAGATCAGGGGCCTGCAGAGGATGAATTCCAGGAGCACCCCCAGGTACCCAAATCCAAGGGTGCTCAAGTCCCCCACATAAAATGGCACAGTATTTGCATATAGACTACTGGTCATTGAAATGATTTCTAGGCTACTTATAATACCTAATACAATATAAATGCTGTAAGTAGTTGTTATACTATTGTTAGGGCTCTATGACAAGGAAAAAGTGTGTACACATTCAGTAAAGATATAATATTTTTTCCAAATATTTCCCAGTGTGGTTGGCGGAACCTGCAGGTGCAAAGCCCATGTACTTCCTATGCTCCAGGAGGAGTAAAAGCCCAATTAGTGAGACCAGAGAAAGCCTGGCATCCATGGGGATGGACTTAGCGTTAGATATTAAATATGCATTGAGTCACAGGTGAACAAGGCCATACATAATCTTTTTTTTTGTGCTCTTAGTTTCTATAGAAGATATTGTTTTAGTCACTTTCCTAGTCACTGGAATAAAACACCTAAGACTCACACCTTAAAGGAGGGGAGATTTACTCTGGCTCACTGGTTTTAGAAGATTCAGTCCATGGTCAGCTGGCTCCAAGGCAGAAATGGTACGTCGGAAGGGTCTGGAGGAGGGTGGCTGGTCACATCACAGCAGCAAGGAAGCAGGAGCGAGGGAGGAGCTGGAGAGGAGAATAAGCCCCTCCAGTTCCCCTCCAGGTCCCCCGCCTGGCCTCCTAACATCATGTTTAGCTATCATGCCCCCATGATCCAGTCACCTTCCAAAAGCCCTGCTCTGTGTATGAAAGTTTGGCGGGTCAGTCCTGATCTAAACTGTAGCAGACATAGAACTATTCAGAGCACATGCTGACTGTGTGGCTAGTAACCTAAGTGCTGTGGAGGTAATGCAAGCAGCAGCGGCACAAGTGTTGGGGGTCGGTGAATACAGGGTACAGCTCTGCTGTGGCTGCTCACTTCTCTGTCATGCCTCACTGTGAGTAAGCACATTCACTCCTGGGAATAGATCCCAGAGAAGTTGGTGTGTAAGTCCACAAAAAATGTACAGATGTATTTAGAGCAGCATTATTCATAACCCCAAACTGAAAAGTACCCTACTATCCATCAGTCTGAGAATAATGTTATATTCATATAGTAAGGTACTGTATTCCAATGATAAAGAAAAAAACTACCTCTATATGCAATTGACTGGATAAAGCTCACAGACACAATATTGAGCAAAAAAAAAAAAAGAAAAGAAAAAAAAGACAGATTCCCATACCATATGATTCCATTCGTATAAAGTTCCAAACAGGCAAAATTAATTTATGGTGCAAGAGGTGGTATAAGCGTGTGCCTCTGAAAGGCTTGTACGGGAAGGGGCACAAAGATGGGGTGCTGGGCATGGTCCCCTCTTGATCTGAGTGGACGTTTAGGCTGCACACTGGGGTTGTGTGTTCAGAGTATGAATGTCCCACCTCAATGAAAAGAAAAGAATTGGGCCGGGGATGTAGCTCAGTGGTGCTGCCGCCTGCCTTGCAAGAGCAAGGTCCTGAGTTCGATCCCAGTACCAAAACAAAACAAAACAAAGCCGCCTCAATCTGTTGAGTCAAAACAATGCAAGTTGCAGAAGGATATGTAGTATCCACTTTATGCAAATGTTAAACATAAAAACAGTATTATATATGTAACATATATGTGTTTAGGGAGAGGTATATCTGCAGTGAAAGGGTTAAAAAGGACAGGAAGAACCTATACCAATTACACCCAGTGAGCCAGGGGAATTGAAAAGTCTGAATTGTAGTATAAAGCTTCTTTTAAAAAGGAGTGTAGTAAATTGGTAATATGTTAAATTTGGGGAGGAATTACTTTTTGCTCTTTCTACTGTAAAGTTTGAAATATTCATGGTTTTAAAATAATTTATCATAAAATTAATCAATGGGGACAATGACTGTGCTTCAGTAAGCATAAAAAGCCAAAGTTTATGGTCCTGGGTGTTAGCAACTTTAGAACCAGCAACCTATTTCTCTATTTTGATGTAAAGGTACAGCACCAAGTAACTCGATTCCCACCAACTCCTTGCAATCACTAAGTCTATAAGCAACTTGCTCTACACTTGTCTGACAATCTTCAGTGAAACTTTTCTAGAAGCTTGGAAGAATAGCAGTAAGAATCTTCTCTTTCGAAGTTATATTACTAAGCATCTAACAACTGCGCACATTCTCAAATGGATTCCATTTCCAGGGGAGGTCAGCGAAGCCTCCTCTGCTAGTTTTTCACCTTCACTGCTCAGCAAAAATTACCTTTCAGATGTACTTGTAAGCTTATAAGATGTGCAGCAGTGCCATTTAAAAACTATATTCAAGTTTTAATGTGTCAGATATCTTGCAAAATTTCAAATCTGAATTATTTTTTAACATAGAGTTCAATATAGAGTTAATTTTGATTTTGTCACCAACTTATCTTAGGCTGTTAATACAATAAGATTACATTACTGCAATGTGACTTCAGCCTGCTCAGGTTTGTAAAAGTTTCAGCTGGACCATTCAGTTTCCATTGAACTCATCTAAATAAAAGAAGTATTTAGCCAATGCTAAAGTTTAAAATATATATATATATATATATATGCACACACATACGTATACATACATATACATATACATATGGAGAGTAACTTCTTGCAGTAATTTCTTTTTTCACCTGAAATTGTCACGCCAGTATTTTGGTTGACCTGCAAAGTCACAAGTTACTTCTGGGTCTCACATCTATAGCATGACAATAACCCTGAAACAAAACACCTCAAAAATATTATGACAACACACCTGACAATGCCACACCACGAAGACCACACCTGGCACCACCAAAATCCCATACCCACCACATGTTAACACGATGTCCTCCTTGCGTGGCTGGTGCTTGGGGTGCACTGCATACACGTGGCCCAACGCAGCCTGGAGCGGGTACTGGTTACTGGAAGTCCCTACTGCCTCCTTTGCCTCGGGATTGTTTTCGTACTGTTTGAACATCACTGCTGCACTTGGCCAACGTTTGATGGTGTTCAACTTCCTCCTAATGGCTTTTCTGAATGCACAACTAACAGAGGAGGGGTGAGGAGAGGTACGCTCTGGGTTCCCGGTGTCTGGGTTTGGATTCCTGCTCAGCCATTATTCTTTGTGCCATTTTAGCACAGGATTTGGGGAATGGAGATAATAATGCTTGCCATGTGGTGTGACCAACAGGTGAGTGTGAGATAATTGTGTAAAATAGTCAACATCATGTAAAAGAGGCACACGGGCAAATCCCCAGTACATGCCGCCATTGTTATTGTTATTATTTACTAAAAAGGCACCTCTGTTCTCTGATCCTGTTGAACGGCAAAGACTGAACATAACTTTAATCTTCAAACATTAAGCAAGTCAAGCACAGAGGTGGTGCAGGCCTGTGATCCTAGCACTCTGGAGGTTGAGGCAGGAGGATCGTAGCAAGTCAGAGGCCAGCCTGGAACACATAGAGACCTTGTTTCAAAAACACAAAACAAAAGAGAAAACAAAAAACACCAAGCAAGTTGGATTCCTTCATTCATTCCACAGCTGTTGAGCAGCAGCTCTGTAGACCAGAGCCTCACCTCAAAGAACCTGGATTTCTAGTGAGCTCTCCGCACTTGCAAATTCCTCTTTTTGCCGGTTACCAGGTGGCGGTTCTCCAGGCTTGCCCAGCAGCCTGCTCCTTCAGTTTCTTGCTGCCCTGTGACTTACAGGTCCTATTAATAATAGCCAGAGGTTGCTGAGGCTTTACTTCAGTAGCACTCTCCCAAATCGAGCTCAGTGTGTCATTTATGCCCGGCACTGAAAGTACATTTTCACTGCTTTTTCGCATGGGTTTTTAAAAAAAACCTGATGCCTGGATAGAAATGGAAGGCTTGTTTTCTTGCTTCACTGTATTTAGTCTCAAAACAGCATTGCAACTTGGCAGTCTATACAACTAATTTAAACAATTTACTACACAAACATATTGAGGACTTGGGTGATTTTTATTGCCATACAAGGTAATTCCTCCCAATAATTAAGTGTCATTCTTCTCTCTTGTCTTTCAGAAGCATTTTTGGCACATTGCTTCTCAAACAATTGCCAGAGGGGATACTTTAGAGGACCGGTCTCAGGTAGGACATGTGGTATCTTGATCTTGATCAAACTCATCATACCTATCAACAATTTTCTTCTTAAATGCCCTATTTTCTTTTTGGCCCTGGGATCGAACTCAGGACCTTGTGCTTGTCAGGCAGGTGCGGCGCCACTGAGCTACATCCCTGGCCCTTAAATTCTCATTTTCTAACAGCAAAAGTCATTTTAGTTAAGGGAAGTTGTTTAAGTCCACCTGAAGAAAACATTGCATGAATACACATTACCTACTCACCTCACAGGTAAGAGCCAGGGAAAGACACTTCCTTGATGAAGAGGGTAACACAACTAACTAGTCCTGCAGGACTAGTGAACGGTGGTCAGCAATGTGTTCCCACTGGAAATGCAGAACACTGGGATGGGTATAACTGTTTGATTTATTTTTATTGATTTATTTTAATTTTATTTATTTATTTTTGGTACCAGAGATCAAACTCGAGACCTTGCACTTGCAAGGTGGGCGGCGGAACCACTGAGCTAAATCCCCGGGTGTTTCTCTCTTTTTCAATCTTTCTTCACTTATCTTAACCGCCCATTTAAAAAATATTATTGTCCCCTAATTTTGTTATTTTAAAATTTGTCCCCCATTTTGCTTTTGCATTATCTCTGTTGAAAATCTCAACAGCTCATCCAGTTTCTTTAAATTATTATTACATACAGATGACTCCCAGTGCCTTTTCAATATATACACCAGGACATCAGAGGACTGAGTTGTACCAAAAAAAATACGAAGCACTTCATGAGTTTGCGTGTCATCCTTGTGCAAGGCCACGCTGATCTCTGTATTGTCCCAGTTTCAGTTTATGAGCTGCTGAAGCAGCGCTTATTGTTTGAGTTTTAACATAGTTCAAACATGTTCAGTTTTGAAAAGTTAATTTTTACAGGATAATGTGCAACAGGATCCTGTGTATGCAGAGGTTTACAGATGTGTATCAGGCACTCTCAGTACCCTGCCCATTTTCCCTCGGCTACCCCAGAGATCTCTGGCCTTGGGAATCAGCCTATCTCTCAGTCTCTCTGTTTTCTCTGGGAGTGGGAGTTTGCTTGGGAAGCTATGGCCCCCAAGAGCAACCCATACCAATGAGGGACTAGAATTGGTGGACATATTTCACGACTCACCTGTCCCTTGGTAGGACAACTCTGAGGTATTTTCTACAGTCTCCCAGAGGGTCCCAGTGGGATCGGCCCCCTAACCTGCTCACCAGTACATGCTGGCTCTCTCTCACATGCTTCATCAGATCACGTCCCCACAAAACGACCTGCATCCAAATCACTGGCTGTGATTCCCTAGCAGGCAGCCCACAGTTAGATACTATACAGTACACCTGCAGAAGATGGGGAGGGCTGTATACCTAACTCAGGATGGTGCAACGGGCACCAATTAAAGTGGCTATCCGCTCACAAACTGACCTGGAGCTCTTCTTACATGACAAGCTTTTCTCTTTTTGCAGAATTGTTCCCTTACCAAATGGAACTCCCTCCCTAGCTGTGGTGATTGGTTGGAGTTGGATGCCTAGTTTAAGTCCACAGAGAGACTATAACCCTCGCTGGGCGGAGACACCTTCTCCGGGGTTTTCTAACTGGTGCTATGGAAACAGAACCTCTCGTCTCTGAGAGCTGTGAAGCCAGGAGTGCAGCACTGACCTGCTCATGGGTCTTATCTCAGGAAGGGTCCTGGTCACAGGGAGTGCACGCTGCCCACTGCTGGAGGAAAACAGAGGACCAACAAGGGCTTCTGATCCCTAGAGCCAGCTGATGCTAAACCAGCCCCGCCCTGACCCTCCCTGCAGCTTGGTTAGTCTGCCCTGTGCCTCACCACCTTGGCATAATCTTATTGGGGAAGAACTTCATCATTGCAACCACAGACGTTTAACCAGGGTGGAAAGTTGGATTGGGAATGAGGACAGGATGCGGGAGATTCGCTTCCCAGACAGTGTTTTCCAATTCTAGGATCTTCATTTAGTTCTTCTGTAGTTTTCAAATCTCTCCTGAACCTCTCAATTTTTCCCCCACTACAGCTGCCCTGGGGTGGCCTGGGGGACAAGTGTGGGCCTCACCCAAAGTGCTTCCCTTCTCCAAGGTCCGGTCTCTTTGTTGGCTGCTTCTATCCAGGGGCATCACACAATTGCTTTGTTTTTGTTCAGAGCCCAGGTTTTTGTTAAAGGCGGGGTTACCCTTCTGCAAATCACTCTATGATGCCAGACAAGCATTGGGACATTTTTTAGAATATACTATACACTGCTTGATTTTTTAAAAATAAGCATAGACGCTGTTACTTAAAAATAAATTTAAAATACTTTAACTGATACTTGACTCAAATGTTTGTGAAACATGGAAGCATCATATAATTTTGCAGGACATATTCTGAATTTCTCCAGAATAAGCCATACGATGACGGCATGGCTAGAATTAGCTTAAACCACACAGAAGGGCATTGCTATGGCAACTGTCACCATAGCATCAGGCCCACAACAGAGGTAGTAAATGAGCTTGTGCAGAGTGGGGAGGAGTGTAGGGTGCTGTCCTTTTGGTCCGCATTCCAGGAGAGAACAAAGATTTGCTTTGTACCTCAACAGAAAAGGCCTGCATGGGTGGCCAGGTTAAAACGACCTCTCTCTGAGCAGTCACGTTTCCAGCGTCCCAACTTGTGTCCAGGAGGAGGCTCTTAACCCCCGAGGCGAGAGTGAGGTTAGCAGCCCAGCTCTGCGGTCCTCAGCTGTGAGCCTCACCCACTCACACTCCCAGAAGTGCACAGGGTCCCACTTCCCCAGGCGTACAAGTAAGACTTGTACATTTTACTACTAACCGCATGGAACGATACCATGGTAACTGTTACCTGTGGGGACAGAGGCGGGGAGAGAACCGTCTGCCCTCACCTGGATATCTAACGCTGTTTTCTTTTAAAGAGATGGGGACAGGGGGAAACGTTAATAGCTGCTCCATCTCAGTGGTGTCTAGGCGTCTGCTTTGTTACTTTCTATGTCTGAAATGCCTTGTGATTGAACATTTTAATATTAGAAGAATGTCCGTGGAGATACAACCCGACCTAACCCCTGGGAGGTCACCAAACATCCTCTCGGGCCCGGTCCCTCTGCTCTGCGACGCTCTTTGGGGAGGACGTTGGCTGCCCTGACCCAGCTCTTCCCATCTCCAGCAGACGCCTGCAGCCTCTGTGCCACAGCTGTGTTTCGGTCTCACCCCACCCACACAGCCCAGGGCCCCACTCAAGGTCCTGGCCGGCAAAATGGGGCCGATAACAGGATCGACCTATGTGGGCTACATGAAGACTTAAATTTGCTAAGTGATTGGTGCACAACTGTTGTACAATCATTAACTATTATCAAGTAATTAACGCTAAATTGCTTTTATTCTGACTGTCCTTCTTACACCATGGATTAAGTCTGGGGCCACAAGGCTGCTCAGTCAAGACCTGGCCACCAAGCCTCAAAGGGGAAAACGAGGTAATTGCATGTCCTCATCATCAAGGCTCTGTCCCAAGTGCCCAGGGAGCCAAAGCTTGCATTCTGCCAAGGAGCCCACCTCTTTCTGTCCCGTGTGAAAACCCCAAACTGCAAACGAAAACCCAAGGGGAAGAGACTGGCAGAGCCCAGGCGGGTCTGCTTCTTCCCTGACCCAAGCCTCAGGGACAGCTCTGCCCTCCCCTGGCCCATGCTGCTGGGCAGCCGGGCTTGTTGACGCCCTAGGGTGCTGCTTGGGCCTTCTGCTCAAGGTGCTTCTCCCAGAGTGGCCCTGGGGGCGGCTTCACCTTTGCAGCCCAGAAAGGGCTTTAGATGTGACAAATAAAACTCTAAAGCATGAACCAAGATCCAAGAAAATTCATTCCCTACAGGACTAGGATCTCACCTTTGCAGTTGGTGCCTTGTCTGTTAAGCACTCAGTTGCAGGGTGTGAAATCTCAGTGCTGTGCTGCACCCCCGCCGAGTCCCTGAGGAGAGGGGCGGAGCCGTCATCCCCAAGCCACTTCCTGTACCACCTCCCCTTGCACTCTGGAGGTGGCCTGTTGGCCTCCCTGCGGTCCGGTCCGCAGACCCGCAGACCTCCCTGAGCGCCCTGGTCTAAGTATCCGTGTACCCCAGAACCTGCAGTTTACCTGGCCTCCACTGTCCCTGTTCAGACTGGTGACCCTTCTCGGTCCTGCTGCACTGAAGTCTGACCTGTCTCAGGGCCTCCCTCCCTCAGCAGTAGACGCCATCCCACTGGTCTAGCTGCCCCGGACCCACCCTACAGTGCTCCCCACTCTGCCAGAATCTCTTCTCCAAAACACCAGCCCGATGCCAACTCTCAGCTTAAATAGAGCCCTTCAATGGTGACCCTCCCCCACTGATTCCAGAATGAATATTCCCCGTGAGAGGCTGCTGCTGTCACCAGTTCTTCTGCAGGTTCTCTGTCGTATACACACACACATTTAAAAAATATATACAAGTGGTAGCCAATTTTTAAATGTTGGTATAAAATTTTAAAGCCCAAGGTAAACAGAGCCCTTTTGTGCTCAGCTGTAAGTCACATAGGCACGGCCGCATGAGCCACTTGACGGAGCTTGCCCTGGCATCCCCTCTGTAACTGGCCCGATGCTCTGCACACCTTTGGCATTCCGTAGGCATCCTGAAAATATTCATTAAGTGAAGTGTTGTGCCAACCACCGTCTGTTACAGGCTCCCAGGTCAGCTGTGGGGAGGGCAACCTCCGAGGGCAGGAATGTGGTGAGGAGCGGTGAGTCTCACCAGACTCAGCTGTCTGCAGTGCAGGGCCTGCCCCAGGCCCCGGCTCCCAGTCCCTGGGTCTACAGCAAAGGAACAGGAAAAGCAGCCCGCCTGGCCTCTGGGCTTGCCAGGAGAGGGCACCAGCTTGTGCTAATGCCAACGGGGCAGTGCTGAGACCAGCATTCCCAAGCCCCCTGTCATCTCCAGGCATGCAGTTTCCATGTCTCACCCTCTACCAGGGCAAGGCAAGCCCGGACACACAGATGGCAGGCTCAGCTGGAGGTGCTGGCAGGGCAGTCCTGCGTGTCCTGAGATGTTGCTCAGGGTTCGGGGATTGCCTGGGGGTGATGTTTGCTCACTTGCTGGTCCTCTGCTCCTGCACAGCCCAACCTGGCGGGCTGTACTCGAGACCACCTTCCCGGTTGCTCGGCAGGTACAAGGCGCTAGTTTCACATCAGAAAAAGGTGCACCCACTGAGGACACATTTCTCCCCCATCCTCCGAGGCAATTTTCCAGTTTTGTTTCTGCAGCAAGGCAGGACAGGTGGCTTCAGTCACCAGTACACTCCTTGGGAGGGTCATAAGCAAGGTCCTCCTCCTCTCCCTCCCGAGAGAGCATCCCGGAATGCCAGCGGGTGGGAATGGCCTTGTACCATCTACTTTGAACTGTTCTAACAGTGGTGCAGTGCAAATCTTACTTCAAAACACAGGTGGGTGAGACTTTTCATGTTCTTTTTTATTCGAGTTACCTTGTGTGGGAGCCCACACGTTTTGGTGCACTAATCTCCAACCCCTTCCTGGGCTCCAATCCAGGCTTGAGAAAACATGCACCAGGTTGCCTGCACAAGAACTTCCAAATTCAGCCTCCACACCCTACCTCTCTGAGGCGAAGCTCGCTTCCCGCTTTGAAAAAAGAAATAAAATACAGGAAAAACTGGATGCAAGCGAACAGCTCAGTATTATTATCCTAGCACCTAATTTATATTGGAATTAACGAATCGTCCACAAATGTAAGTGCAGCACCAAAGCCGCAGCTTGTCACAAATTGCCTGCGCTGAGCCGCAGAGCTGAAGCAGCGCCACTGTGGCTCCCTGAAGGGGGAGGACGCTCTGTCCTCAGATCCTCCACTCAGACTGTTTCCCAATAAAAGATGAAGACTGACTTCCGAGGGAGCAATTTCCAGCTGAGGTGATCAAAATGGGTGTTGCTCCATGTCCCAATTAACTGCACCAAGCTCAGTGAGCACGCGAACGAGGGTCAGCCTGTTAGGATAATCAGGCCGCGCCGAAGCTAGTGGAGGCTGCGTTGAGACCAAGCCCATTACTGAAGCCATCTTCTCACTTAATTAGTCAAAGACACCCTGGATCTCCACATTTATCTGACGGAGGACAGTGCCGGATGGAATCTGGGATACGGAGAGGTCTGAGTCGATGATATGGTGACTGGTTTTAAAAAGGTCATAGCCTCAATGTATTTATGTTTCAGAGGCTTGTGACCAAGTGCTGGAAGTAAGGTGGGATTCTCTTTTCTCCATTTTTTGTTTTGTTTTTTTGAGACAGGGTCTCGCTCTGTAATCCACGCTGTCCTTGAACTCACTGTGTAGCCCGGGCTGGCTCAAGTTTTTCAGGATGCGTATTCCAGCTGTATATTAACCAGGACCTGGGAGGCAGGGTTCTGGGCCGGTTCTACGGCTGATGTCATCGCCAGTACATGACTGCTCTGGGTCTACGGCCTCAGCCCCTGCTGCAAGCAATAGCTGCTGGCCAATGTGGACCTTGTCCAATGGCCCCATCATGAGCAGACGCCCGACACCACTCAAAAGAAACAAGGGCAAGAGAAACCTGAGATCATTTTTACCTGTGAGATAGAAGAGATAAAAATATTGCTAACAGTGTGGATGAGGTTGTGGATAAATGGCAGATTCAGCAAGCATCGTGTTCAATAGACCAGTGTTTGCAGTGGGTCATTTTATTAATGGCTATTTCAATTTTTAGATGTTCGTGCCCTTTCTCCTGGCAGGTCCATTGCTAGGTATTTACCATACAAACATACTCACAAATGTATGCCAAGAAAAGAAAAATGTCCAAGGATGTTTCCTGCAGAACTGTTTGCAATAGCAACAAACTAGGAACCAATTAAATGTTTCTCAATAGGGGTCTGGTTAAATACCCTTTTGGACAGCCATACGATGGAATTATGTTACCATTTAAAAGAATGTGGTTAGTCTTGCATATAAAATGGAGAAAATTCGCCCAGATACAGCATCAAATGAAAAAGCAAGGTGCATATAAAATTTTGTTTTCCTATAAATATACACAAAATATTAACATGGCTGTTTTTCTAATAAGATACCTAAGCTCTAGAAAAAATACATACTACCTGGCAAGTTGTAGATCATTCTCCCCTTCTTCGAATTCCTTGGTAATATACAAATCTTTATTTATTTATGTATGTATAAGTTCAAAGATGCCTGTGAGACTCTATTTTCCAAAATGGCCAGAGCAATATTCCTGGTCTGGACGTCCTTCTAGAATCTCACTGCTCCCCATTGGAAGGTGGACTTTATTCCTCTCTTCTTGAACCTGGTGGCACAGGTTCAACCATTAGGGTGCCGAGGGGGTGACAGTGTGTCTCCTGGGGGTCTGCACAACACAGCCACACAGCCTCCGTGAGAGAGCTGCATGCTCCTGGATGCCATCCCAGAGCCCACCATGGCCGGCCCAACCAGCCCACAGCTCAGTGGTTCTGAGAATATTCAGTCATGTGAACAGCACCACTATTCCAGAACGTTTCCATCACCCCAAAAGAAGCTCTTTAGTGCCATTATCTCCTTCTGTATGCCTGGAAACCGCACCTCTACTTTATCTCTAATGATTTGCCTATTTCCCAGACATTTCATATAAATGCAGTTGTACAGTATGTGGCCTTCTGAATCTGGCTTCTGGAACTTAGTACAATGTCTGCGGAAGTTCTTTGGGCATGAAATGAACATACAGCTTCCACCTGGCTCGCGCTGTCTGTACCGGAACTTCAGACAGAGCAGAACTTCATTCCTTCCCATGGCTCAATAATATTCCATCCTGGGGCTATCCCACTTTTGTTTATTCATCATTTGATGGATATTTAGGTTGTTTCCATGTTTTGCTTATTAGGAATAAGGATGCTATGAACATTCATGGACAAGTTTTGTGTGGTCACGCTTTTAGATCTCTTGGGTTCAAGTATTTTTAATTACCTAAATACAGTGGACCCTTGGCTTATAAACTCAATCCATTCTCGAGGGCTGGCTGTGCTTATCAAGTACTTTAGGATTCAGTACTTTATTAAGTACTGCAGCAGCAACATTTCAAACCCAGGTTTTTCATTCTCCTCTCACTAAAACATTCTGAGTTAAAGACACACCACTTTACTGTTTGTACCTGGAAAAAAACCTAGAGCTATTAAATGGTCTTCAAAATTCCTCTCTTTATATTCTAAACAAAAACCTATGGACATGGAGGAAGGACTTAAGCACCATGGAGGTAGGAACTCCACTGTGTGGCTCTGTTCACAGAACCCTCTCCCTTCAGACTGTCCTGCCCTCACTGCCGCCTGCTGCTGGCAAGACCAGTGAGCCTGCTTGCCACGGGAGTTCGCTGTTTGCCTTGTGTAAGGTTAGTAAGGAAACAAGGAGATGCTTCTTTGGGGCAGCTGCTACAGAAGTCATTTGCGGAAGAGAAACCTCATTAATAAAAAAGTGTAGCTGTTTTTGCCAATGGAAAATGACATACTTTCTTGGTTTCCGTCCTTGACACGAATTCTGGGGTTCCTCATTGCTGAATGGCTTCTTTCCACTTGGCCTTCTCCTGCTGGGGTCCTGGGCCTCCAGCAGAGAAGAAATGACAAGGAAGTGCTCACAGGGACGAGGAGCAGTGGGTGCAGACTCCCTGGCCAGGCGGCAGCGTGGCTTGCCTCCCGGGTGACATAAGCCATGCCTGAATAGACGCCTCCCGGAAACAAGGGCACCCCGCATCAGGGGAGCCTTCTGGGGGTCCTCTCGCGTAAGCAGTGCCCTGACTGTCGGCCTCCGTTTCCCAAGCACTTCCCCGTCTTCCAAGAATCCTCCACACTGTGGAAGGCGGCCTGCCCCTGGCCCGTTCCCGGGTTGCTCGTGATGCAGGTTTGAGTGCGGGGTGGGGAGAGGGGCACAGCTTTTGCGGTTCTGCAGAGGCAGCATTTGTTAACTGCAAAAATACCAAGTAGATGGCTAGTTTAATACCAAGTAACACCGGACAGCTCGGCTTTGGAGGTAACAGGTACATCACTTCGGTGAGCACGTCTCGCAATCGCTGTTTGACACATGGGATTGTTCATACAGTATTTCCAAGATTTATCTGAGAATGCAGTGTGAATGTGTGTTTATCCGGAAGCCGACCTCAAGGCAAAGACTTCCCGAAACCAAGAAATTCATTTAGGGGGCACAACACACAGGATGGGGAGTGGGGAAAGAGGAAGGTAAGGCTGACGGGCAATCAGCGGGCTGCTTCTACAGACGGATGCTGCTCGACCCCACCAGAAACCTGGAGACCTGAAGGGTGAGAGCATCCACACTGGAGGCCGCTCCCGGGGGCTAATTCTGAGCACTTCCGGACACCGGGGAAACCACAGGAGAGGCTGAAAGGGGCTGACAGCAGCGACACAGAGTGGGGCTGCTGAAAGATGTGTCGAGGGCTAGGCTGGGTGCAGGGGCCACAGAAGGCACCAAAAGAGCATCGCCCCGTGGAGCCTTCTACCTAGGAGACGGATGAGCAGAGCACCTGGAGTGGCCCCGGCAGTAACAAGTTCTGTGGGTACAAGGAAGGCCAGGGAGGAGGGGAAGGGGTTGGTTCCAATCAGCAAAGAGGGCTGCAGGTGACCCCTGAGCGAAGACCTGACGGGTGGTGCCCACTTGGCCAAGAATATTCCAGGCACAGGGAACAACAGCAGTGCAAAGGCCCTCAGGCAGGTGTGCAGGTAGAGTGTGAGGGGTCAGCAGAGGCCACACAGAGCAGAGCAGAGCTATGCTGCAGGGTCCTCCCTGGAGCAAGAAGAGTGGATCACTGCAGCTGCTGTGTGGAGGCTGCGGCACCATGGGGCGCATGCAGAGGCAGGACAGGCAGGGGACTGCAATACCCAGGGAGAGGGAGGTGGAGGCGGAGGAGTGAGAAGCAGCAGGATTCCAGCTCTGTTCTGAAAGTGGAAGCAAGACTGGTGCAGGCTATAGGAGAAAGGGAGGAGTCAGCAGATTCAGCCTGAGAAACTGGAAAGTGGAGCTGCCTTTTCCTGGATTGGGAAATTGCGAAGGACCAAGCTGGAGGGCAGCAGTGGCTGGGAGCCTGGCACCGGGCGGGGTTTGTGCTTTTCTTGGACCCGGAAGTGGAGATGCAGGAGGAGCTGGACAGAGGTCTGAGCACCAGGGCACAGGCCTGCCATGGATGCAGGGTGGGAGTCTGGCAGCATACTGATGGGAGGACAGCAGTCTGAGACCCCCGGGAGTAAACAAACAGATGAGGGCCAGGACTGCCGCTGCGCTCTGACGCTTTAGGGAGATGCAGGACTGACCGCAGGGGCCCGAGAAGCTGCAGCCCCAAAAGCCAAATGCACAAAGTATTTCTAGACAGGAGTGGTCAGCTGTGTGGGTTTTAAAAATTAAGGCTCTTCTCTTTCTGTGGATTGCCAGAACAACGTAAAAATAATATCATCAACTCTGCCCAACGCTTTGTTCCTAAAGTTAAATTTCATAGGTTCCTAAACATTTTATGATTAAGGTAAAAAATTGGACTATATATGACAATTAATGGCCATTGGTACTGACCACACTCTCTGATCAGGTGTACAATATTCTACTTGAGTGGTTAAGAAAAATATTCCAGTTAAAGCATCGATTTTAAGTTCAGCGTTTTAAGTCACTGTTCCCCACAGTCATGATTCCCTAAACTCCAGGATCGGATATAGGGCACTACCTGGGGCTCTACAGGCTCCCTGGAGGGTGATGGACTCGGCTGGAAATTAGTTTGATTATATAGTTTCAAATGATCTAAGGTGAATTATCAAATGACTCAGAATTACATGGCATGCAGTATCCAAATTTATGGCTCTGATGCATTTAGACTTATATTAAGAATAAGAAGTGTCATTCAGGGCTGGGGATTTAGCTCAGTGGTTCTGCTGCCTGCCCCACAAGCGCAAAGACCCAAGTTCTATCTCCAGTACCAAAAAAAAAAGTGTCATTCACATTCATTGTACACCCCAGCCCTCCTGTGAGAGGGGTGCCGCATTTGGACAAAACACGCAGAAACACACTACACAGGCATGTGCATGCACACAGAGTTTACGGCAATGGTATCATACCATGTAAATAGCCCTATACCTCGGTTTTCTTCCCTTACATCTCCTGGGAGCAGTGCTCGTGGCAATAGCTTCATCATTTTAGTGGCTGCATAATATTTTGTTACGTACATGGGCCACAATTAACTTTTCTCTTCACATACTGTCCCCGACTACAGAATCTACATTGCACGGCAATGAGCATCCTGTGCATTCACTCTTTCACACCTGTGTGGTCACCTCACAGGTGTGAGCCCCTGGGACGAGGCTGCTGTGGCAGGATTTGCCCTTTCTACCTTCTGACTCCAGACTCCCTCCTAGAAGCCTTGCTAGTCAATGACCTGTTCAATCTCAGTCAGCCACTGGTGCTGAAGGAAGCCTGCTGGGATGTCCCTCCAGGCACCTGTCCCAGACTGAGCCAAGCACTGTAGCACACTGTAACTCCTGTAACCCCAGCTACTCAGAAGGCCGAGAGGGGACTACAAGCTCCACGTCGGACTGGGAACCTTAGCTAGGCCCTGTCTCAAAAAGGGTGAGGGGTCCATGGTAGAACTCTTCTGGGTTCGATCCTAGTCCTCCCCCAAAACACCCTCTGATGGTAAGGAAGGCAGTCGGCCTCAGAAGTTGGCAGAAGTGTGGGTAAGTCAGAAAGATGCGGGCCGGGGTCTGCTGGCACCCGCTCTCTGCCTGACACGTCCACCGAGGCTGACCTCTGAGTAAAACCCGAGTCCACGTGGAGTGGAACAGCTCTGGGCCTGCAGGGCTCCAACTGAGCCACCGAGACAATATTGCATCAAGAGCCAGAGCAGCAGACGAGGGCAGATATGCATTTGGGAAATGATTATAATTAACTCCAAATCTTTCTGCACACTTTATTTTTGCTGGCTGAATTTGTCATTTTTCTGTTAGAACAAGCTTGCTATGTGCCTCGGACAGTTTTCCTCTACCTTGTCATTCAGAGCCCGCCCCTGTCTGGGCACATCCTGCTCACTTAGTAGCAACCTGGAGAATAACATCTATCGCCTGCCAGGCACTGCTGGCAGGCCCCACCAGCTCCTGGGCGTGGTGGGACAGTCACGCAGTGCTGGGCAATTCGCGGAGTGCCTTCAGACTCAGCCGGAAAGTGCCGAGCACAGAGCCCCGCCCCGCCACTGGTGCCGGCCCCTAAAGGCAGAGGCAAGTGGCACACTCATCCCCCACCCACTCCTTCTCCTCAGAGGGGCCCACCGGTCGTAAGATGTTTGGAACTGTGATCTGCACGTGGGCTCTGCAGTTCCCCGTGACGTCCCTTTACCACGTCAGTGACCATGCACGGATGAAGCCACCAGCACTTTTTCCCCGTTCTGCTCCCTGAGAGCCTCCAGCCAGGAGGTCAGTGAGGCGTTCCCGTGGGTGTCATCGCTAAGATCAGAGTCACTGCATCCCAAGGAGGCAGCACGTGGAAAGCCCAGTCCCATTTCCCAGGTGCCTGTCACTGATGGTTTATTATGAGGCAGCTGCTTGCAGAAAGGCAAGATCCAGCTCGCTGTTCATGAGCAGGGCCTGGGGTGCTGAGCGCGTCCTCTTCCTGCTCCCCGGCTGCTCCACAAGCCTCTGCTCAGAAGGCCATGTAGTAGCGCTCTGCCGTGCCCACGATGTCACTCTGGTCCTCCAGGAGCTCCAGCACCTGCTGCAGCACAGCCTCACTCAGGCCCGGGTGGACGCTCAGGTGTGCACAGGCCAAGATGTGCCGGAAGTGACAGCCCTTCCCCACATCTGTGGAAAAAGGCAGGCAGCTAAGCTTGGACATGACTGCCGGCCCCTCCTCTGTCCTCTCCTTCTCCAAACCTCCAGAACTGGCACCTGCATTTGAGCAAGATCCCCGGATGGTTCTGATGGGCATCAAAGTCAGAGAGGCGCTGCTCTAGATGATCTCAAAAACAAATCCCAAACTCCTGTTCTCAGGACTCTCACGTCCCCACAGTGCCATGAACCCACTGCTCTGGGCCTCTGACCTCCAACCTCCAAGGTTCCCCACCACCTAACGGGGTCTGAGTTCTTGAAAGGCTTTTTCCCCCTGCAGTTACAGGCAGAAGCCCTCTAACGTTGCAGTGGACCACATCCTTCCTAGAAGCCTGGTTTGACAGGGCTGCCGAGGGGAGAAGGGTTTCTTTCTACCTCTGGCCTGTGCTCCTGCCTCCTTGCCTGGCTTCCAGGGAGCTCTGCCCTGTGATGGCTGTGTCCTAGTGACTCTGACTCTACCCCAAACCAAGACCATTTGGTGGGCAGTGGCAAAGCTGAGGGCTGGTCACTGCTTTCCTTGTTGAAACCAATGAATTAGAGCAGTGGTTCTCATGCTAAGGCCATGACCATTAGGGAATCATGAAATCAGTTTCTGTGGGTTGTGATTAGCATTTCTTTTTGTTTGTTTCTGAGCCAGGTTCTTGCTATGTTCAGGCTGGCCTTGAACTCATGATCCTCTCTGAGTGCTGGGATTACAGGCGTGTGCCGACATGACCAGCCAGCATTCTTTTTCTTATCAAGCAGATTCAGACAGACTAGAATAAAAACTGCAGAGTGTACCGCACAGTAATTAGGATGCGAATTATTTTTCTTACCTCATTTCATATGTATCTTATGCATCAGAATAATGAGTATTGGGTCATGACATGAAATATATTTCTAACTGAGTCAAAATTGAACTTCGTTCCTAAAAGCAATGCGTCCCCGGACTTCACATTTCGGGGCCCCATGGCCAGGCTGGGTATACAGCACCCAACACTGTGTGCTGAGGGACAGGATGGTGCCCAGAGAGGCGCTGTGGTGTTGGGAAAAGCACTGCATGACATTCAGTGCACCCTTGTGGCTCTGAGCAAATCACAGCATCCCTCTCCTGGGTTTCCTCACCTATGCGGGGGCCAGGATGTCTGAGATTCAGAGGCTGGTCCTGGACTAACGAAGATGCGCCAAACTGCGACCTCTGGTGGCCTGGCCGGCTCATTACTCTGACTGGCTCTGCTCTCCACATCTCCAAGCAGTTTCAACAGCCGCCCTGTACAAGCCCTGCCACCTACTGCATGTGCAGCACTGTGTGGTGATGGAGCTGCTGCTGCAGCCGCAGACCCAGGTGCACTCCTGCTCTGCGGCGGGGGCAAAGTGGCACGTAGGACAAAAGCCACCCACCTCACAGGGTGGCTGTGTGCAGGAAAGGGGACCCAGGGTTGCCGCTTCTTACATAGGGAACCACTGTGACTCTGTCACATCCACACCGGACAGGACGTACAGCTGTCCCTGAGCAGAGAAACTTCAGCTCAGCCAGGCCTGGTGGTGCCCGCCTGTAATCCAGCACTTGGGAAGCTGAGGCAGGAGGACTGCCAGCTTGAGCCCAGCCTGCACACTTAGTGTGATCCTCTCTCCAAACAAACAAACAAGCAGCGCGGTGGCTCGGTGCGAAGGCCCTGCGCTCCACCCCGGCGCCACAAGTTAAAAAGAAGCTTCAGCGCTTCCCAAGCAGCAGCGACTCGAGGGAAAGCTGACAGCAAAGGTGGCGGGGCCTCCTGCCGCAGGGTGAGCGGTCTCTCCCCAAACCCGCGGTGGGCCACGGGCAGTCAGTGCTGCTCAGCTCCAACCTGAGCTTCTGAGACCCGGCTGCTTGGGCGAAGGCTGAGCCGAGGCCCAGGCGCGGTGGGGCTCTGGGCAGGGGCCACCTGAGGATGATCTGGTGAGGCCGTGCCCAAAGCGCTTTCCAGGGCTGGGGATGTAGCTCAGTGGCACCGTGCCTGCCTCGCAAGCACAAGGTCCTGAGTTCAACCCCCAGTACCACCAAAACACCCCAAAAAACAAAGCGCTTTCCGGTCACCGGGGACTGAGACCAGACTCCTTTCTGCGAGCAGCTTCTAGACAGGACGAGGAGTAAAAGCAACAAGCAGCCCCCGCTCCCCACACACAGTATCACCGCCGTCACAAGACAACCCACCAGCTGCAGGAGACTTCTGCCAGGCATCTGCCTGGAGACGAGGCTGTCTCACAAGGGACCTCCCGGGGCAATGGAACCCGAGCCCTAGGTTTTCCAAGCACTTTCGCAGGAAACCTCGTTTGGACCCTACCTACCAGAAACCAGGGTCCCAAGTCTGATCCCAGCCTGGGCTAGTGAGAGTCCATCTCAAAATAAAAAATATTTTTAAAGGGCTGGGAGCCCGGGCATGGTGGCACATGCCTGTATGCCTAGCACTTGGGAGGCTGAGGCAGAAGGACTGCTGTGAGTTCTAGGCCAGTGTGGATTACACAGTGAGTTCAAGGGCAGCTGAGCTACATAGTGAGACTCTGTTTAAGAAAAGGGGGGTATGGCTGGGGATTTAGCTCAGTGATTCTGCCGTCTGCCTCGTAAGCACAAGGACCCGAGTTCAATCTCCAGTACCCGTCCCCCCAAAAAAGAAAACGGGGGTGGAGCTGGGAATATAGCTCAGTGTGAAGGCACTGGCTTCAATCCCTGGTATCTAGTGTGGGAAAAAAAGAAAAGAAATTGCAGATATAATCTACTTACTTCAAAAGGCTAGGAAAAAATTACTCTAACAGGAGTGTCATAGAGTATGTCTCTTAGGCACAGGAAGGACCCCAACTAGATACAGTGAACTCGGTTAAAAAGAAATGTTAGGGCCGGGGATGCAGCTCAGCAGTACAATGCCTGCCTGGCAAGTGCAAGGCCCCGAGTTTGATTCCTGATACCAAAGAAAAGAGAAGGAAGAGAAGTTATTAGTAACATCTAGTGAGACGCCGCCATGCGAGAAGCATCAGGTCTCTCACACCTGCTTGGGTGTGACAAGGAGAACACCCTCTGCTAGGAAACACAAGCTGCAGTGTTTCAGCGACGCCTACTGTGCTAGTCTTTTATTTTTTGTACAGGTTGGAACATTTGTAGGATAGAAAGTTGGGGATAAAAAGCCAACTTTGGTGAAGAATTCATTCTTTCTGGCACTTGGAATGTTCATACTTAAAACTGAAATCCATTAAAAAACTTCTGGCTTAACAGTGGAGCTCACTCCGCACACCGATGCGCTCAGCAGTGAGCCAGCAGCTGAGAGCTTCCCGGGGCTCTCCGGAAGTGAGCTCACGCCCCGCCCTTTGGTGGCCCTAGCAGTGTGTGCTCTACAAACACCACTTCGCTGAGCTAGGAGCTGCCGGTGGGTACCTGGAAGAGCTCGAGGAGCAGCCTCAGCCAAGGCCACACAGCTGGCACAGCGGCCCGCGAGACAGGGCTGGCACCTCCTGATGCCACCCAGTGCTGCCTTAGACAGAAGCCTTTGGTCCTCCCAGGCCCTAAGTCAGGCTCGCTGTGCTCGGCCCCTTTCTTGCCCATGGAAGCCTGAGCTCGAGTGACAATGATGCAGGTCGGCACGAGAGGCGCGGCAGGAGCGGCGAATGGTCACAGCTCTCTGGACACATGAGGATGCACTGCCCAGCACCCCCGGCACCCACCTCGCTGCTGCCCGTGACCGACAGAGCCACTGTGGGAGGCAGGGTCAGGTGCAGGTGAGGCCCACGGATACTGAAAGCTAAATTTTACCTGTGCGTTTTAAAGAGGACCTACTGTACAAGTACATCTGCAGGTGCTTACATCTCTGGGAGGTTGCAGGACGGGCAACAACTGCACTTTGCAGGGAGGAACTGTGCTGAGCAGGGCTCTGACACTTCTTTAGGTTTTTACACTGCTTGATTTTTAATAATGAGCCTAGATTATTCAAGATAATTTTTTCATGCATTATGAGGAGGAGCGCTTGAGATGATTACTAAGACAGCCTCTTACTTGTGCTCCAGAATCCAGCTCCTGGGACTTACAGCCAGGTGATGTGGCTTTTAGAGTCTCCCCCGCACACTGAGTGGCAGGGCCTGTCCACCTCAACGCACCCACCTGGGGCCTGAGCGTGGGTGGGTCAAGGCTGTAGAGATGAAGGGCAAATTCCTTGTTTGCCTCACCAGGCTCCAGGCTTCAAGCCATTCTCTTCCCAGTGCAGATCACACTGGGAGTGTGGATGTGGCCTGGTTGCTGGGGGTGGGACCCCTCTCCCCCTGCTGGCTGAGGAATCCCCAGGCTCAGCTCTGAAAAGCCCATAGGTTGTAGTAGATGGGCTTTCTTCTCAGGTAAGGATGCGTGTTCTCACTGTCCTGAGCGGCATTAAAATCACAGACTGGTTCAGGACCTGCCGACCTACCACTCTGGGTTTTGACCTCACCGGGTCCCTAACACCCGGGCAGAGGGCTGGTCCACTCCACCTACCGACTCAGCTTGCACTGGGTCCAGGCCCCAGGGATGCTGGAGCTGAAAAGATTGGAGGTAGATTTTTCAGGGGATAACGAAAGCAGGATGGGATCTGGGGTCGGTAACAACTTTACAGTTCTAGCACCATGTCTCCATCTAAGTCAACATTCGTTGTTAGCATATGCTTGCAAAAGGTAGATTTTGAAGTCACCTTGAAAAGTGCCCAGTTTATGTAGGATTTAGACAGCACTGATGCTACCTTTTCTTTCTAACCAGTGTGAAAATGGTTCACACTAGCTGCGAGACTAGCAGTTCACATGTCTAGCCACTAGGGGCTGACCTAATGCCACTAAAACCAAGTACTCTCTAAGCCATTTCTTCTGCAAATTACCAGCTTCCTAGGTGACTGCATCATGGTATCATTCCTATTCTGTAATGTCTAGACCCATCCCTTTCAACACTGAAAGGCCTTGATGTTCGCGAAGAAGGAAGATCAGGTTTACGTCCAAAGCCCAGGGGCAAGCGTGGACAGGACACACTGCAACTTAGAATACAAGGCCCAGAGGAACTTCATGTCCTGGAGGAGGGGCTGAGCGCACAGTCTCCCAGCCAGCTGAGGGGCTCGGCTGCTGACCCCAGCCCAGCCTAAGGGAAAGAGAAGCTCGCTCAGAAGCTCCCAGGGCTGAATCTTACTTACAGGCAAGGTCCAAACTACTGTGTGGGCCTCACTTGCAGCTAGAGGGGCGGAAGCAGGCTCAGACAGCAGGTGCCCTGACCACCGCTCCTCCAAGTCACTCTGGGAAAAGCCCAGCGCTGGGTTCTCCGTACAGGCACTGGGAGGTGCAGCCGCTCCATGCACCAGTGTGGCGCCTGCACGCTGTGCCACTTACGATTTGGCTTCTGGCAGTCTTCCTGAATGATCCTGTGGATCCTTCTGTGCAGGTTCTTGTCTTCTCTGGTTACCTAACAGGGAGGGAAGGCTCTCAGGTAGCGCAGTGGGATGTCACCGAGACTCCCGAACTGGCTTGTAGGACAGCTCCTAGGGTTTCCTACCACTCAGCTTCCCTACACAGACGCTGTGATTTCAGCAGCACGCCTGCTCACACCGGCTCTGTGCCCAGCAAGGAGCAGCCGCAGTCAGCCAGGGACTCGGCCTCAGGAGCTGCTCACGGGCCACGAGGGTGAGAGAAGCCGGAGTTCTGCATGCTAAGGAGCAGCTTTCCTCTTACACACTCTCAACACATTCCCGAGTCTCTTATCTGCTGTTATAGTTCTGGGGGCACCAGCGACCCAAGTCCCAACCTCCACAGCAGGTCTCTTCCTCAGGGGCCCGACACCTATCTTAGGTTTCCTTACTTTGCACCCTTCTTCTAAACACAAGAAAAAAAATCTGCAAGGAAAGGCTAGCAAGAGAGTAAATTTAGCCCACTGAAATACTTTCTTCTCTCAAAGGCAGATATAACCAACCATGTTTCTTTTTCAACCAGTTCAGGTGAGAAGGAAGCAGCAACCAAATGGATTTTACTTTCATGTTCAGCAGTAAATGTGGAGGTAAAAAGAAAAGAAAAGAAAAGAAAAGAAAAGAAAAGAAAAGAAAAGAAAAGAAAAGAAAAGAAAAGAAAAGGGGACCTGGTTTCAATTCCCACTGCTGAAAAAAAGGGGCCACATGTGCCAGCTGCTCAGAGCTGGGAAGCACCAGCCGCACAGGAGCACTGACCTTACTGAGAGAAGCACCTCCCCGGGAGGAAACCTAGGAGGCGACAATGAGTGGAAGGGAGTGGAGCCAGAGAAGGGGACAGGAGGCCTGTTCCTGCTTGATCACCCCATCCCGACTCAGAGTGAGTCACAGGAGGAAGTGTCCAGCCCTGCCGTGCCTCGCCCTTGGTGGCTGCCTGTGACTCTGCAGCTCCCCAGGAAAGGCCACCCTCCACAGACTCGGCCCAGGGCCTGAGGGGACGTGTGTGTGTGTGTGTAGAGTCGAGCCACCCGCTGGCCTCACAACTCCAGTCGGCCCCAGTGCCTCCACTCCCACAGACAGGGTGGGCCACTCAACCTTCACACCGAGAGCCTCCTCCAGAAGTTACCAGGCAGCACTGAAAACTCCAGGATGGGGCTCCTGGGGCAAGTGGACATCAGGATGTGAGCCACTCAGGACATCCTCCCCAGGGGACTCTAGCTAGACGGGCCTAACCATGGAGAAGACTCACCTCCCTGAAGCCACATTTACGGTTGACCTCATATCCCAAAGAGACTCGTTTCCAACCTGGCTCCCCCAAGATGAAGAGGTTGCAGCAAGGGGCAAACTTGTAGCTGGGAGAGGAGGAGGCACCCGGGCACCCCAGTTTAGGCTCCCAGCAGGAGGTCAGTGGGCACGGCCTTCGGGAGGCCCCTCGGACTGCGCCAGTGAGAGCATAAAACCATGTGTCCTCTGCTCCCGAAACAGTCCTTCAGAGCCAGTCTTACAGAAACAGTGCACAAGTTCACAAAGACAGCTGCACAAAAAGGGCCAATGTAACACTCTCTGTAACAGCAGAAGTTGGAAAAACCACGACAGCCCGTCACAGACCTAAAACAGGCATGGCAAGCACCCATAAAGTGGAATACCACAAGGGTGTCAGGAAGACTGAGGTAGATTCCTAAGCACGACCGGGGAAAGGTGCCTGTCATGTGCTATTTTAGTATCATTAGCATTACTTAGAGTAGCAGCTCTCAGCTGTCCCAGGGGGTATTTAGCAATGTGCAGGGACATTTGTGATTGGCACAGTGGCGGAGGTACTCCTGGCACCCAGGGAGGGAAGCACATGGATGCTGCTGAATATCCTCCAAGGCACGGGCTGTCCCCCTCCGGTGAACAGTCATCTGGCCCATGTCTTGCTGAGGTGACAAGTCCCAACTTAGAAGAGGACCACATTTTGTGTAAAACAAAGAAGCCACGGGAGCACATCTGTACATGCAGATAAATGTGCAGATAAATGTCTGGAAGGACACGCGGCTAGAAGAGGTGGCCTGGAGAAGGGTGAGGCAAATGTTCACTTCTGGCTTTATATGCCACCTACTAATTTTTTAAAATCGTAAATATTCATTAGTAACAATATGTTTGTAATTGAAGCTATGAAAGGAAAAAGTGAAGTTACGGCTCTTACATAGTACAGGTTATCAAAACCATCATCCTTCTGGAAAACGAGTCCTTTCTCCTGCAGCAGCTGTATAGCATTCTTAAATATACTATGAATGGCCTTGGAAGTGGTGGTGTTTTGAAACTCCATCTGTATGGAGAGGAAAAATGAAGAAAAGACGTAAGTTCCACCTTCTAGCACCTACAAACAACTCCCCTGACCAACTGGTTCATGAATCCACTTAACAGGCTTCTAATCTGCTGAGCCAAGAAAGATGCGTGTGTGGGCCAGCGAGTGGGACAGTACGCAAGCACAGCAGGAGCTGCCCGGCAGACTGCTGCTTGTGAACTGCTCTGTGCTTTAGTCATGATCTGTTTGCTTAATGCACAGCTCTCACTTTGGGCAACCTTTTGTGCTCACATCTGCTCCTTTCTTCAGTAAGACCAAGTGGCAGAAAGAGCGTGCAGGCCTGCGAGAGGAAAAGCAGTTTTAGCTGTGAACAACAGAAAGGCTCCCAGTAAATATAAACAATGTGTGAAGCTTCCTTTCCAGAAACGTTGGCCTCAGCTGACCTTGGGACAAGTTTCCTGGCTTGGTTTAAAGACTGCAGGCTCCAGGGGAAGACCTCTAGCTCCTGCTTCCAAAATGCCAGCAGCTCTTCCTGGACTGGGATCTGTGTCTTTCTTGTTGTTCTTGAAAGAGCAATGACAGACTCACCCAGTTCAGGAAACCAAAACTGCTCATAGACTAAAACTGCAACTGGTTGAACGACCCCAGCCTTAGGGTCAGGTCAAGAACTGGGCACCTCCCTGAAATAAATATATATAGTCTTCGCTCCCAAACAAAGTCCATTTTTATCCAGCTGTCAAAAGAAACAATGGTTTGCAAGATGTGCTTATCATGTTTCTGGACTTGCTAAGGGCCTAGACGGAAAAAAAGAAAAGGAGAAACATTCAAACCGCTCTCCCCTCTCAAATCCACGACACCATCACGGTGGCTCTGTGGGGCTCTACAACATGAAGCGCCAAAGGCTCTCGGCCACTGTCATTATGAGCATCTTCGGTCTCCCAGGGCGTTATTAAACGGATCCAGTGTCACAAAACCAACCTCCTCCACCTCAGCAATGAGGGAGACTAATTCCTAACTGATGGAAAGATCGTCTCCAAAGACGGAGCAAATAATAGTGCCATAGCCATTCCTTCTTAGGCACAGAGCACCGGGCAGATGCAATTCTCGGCCCTAAGCATTCTGAAAAGGCTAACAGCCCCAGACTTCCTCACAGATTACTCCAAGTGGGGGAGCTGCTTCATTACAGCCATTCAGAGGACTGGCTCCATGGGAAGAATGTGGGCCTCCCTGAGCGCTAGTGTCCCTGCGAGCAGATGGACAGTCATCAGAAGTGCGAGGAGGTCAACCTGCCTTTGAGCCTCCTCCGCGTGACTGAGTGGGGAGGTCACCCTCTCTGTCAGTGACAGCTGGCAAGCTGGGGCTGTTCAGAGCAACCTTGGCAAAGAGCAACACGGGGAGCTGTGACCTTCTCCACCAGGTGTTTTCTGAAATGCTATCCCTTGTCTCTCATGAAATCCTGGGTCACTGGGCACACGAGCCTGTTGGCAGGAGAATGTAATCAGGTGCGTGAAAACAACTGAGAAGCAGTGGCCATGGCTAGCAGGCCAGGACGGTGACCCTGGATCTGCTCCACTGGGATTGCAAAGCACAACTCAGGCTCCTGAGCGAGAGTGTGTGTGCACGGTAGCCCTGCCAGTAACGGAAGACTAGCACACGTCTGAGCAGCTCAGGAGCGGAGAGAACCATCCGCTGGGTCAGGCAGCAGAAGGCAAATGTACATACACCACCAGGAAAGGATCTGCCAGTACGAGACACAGCTCAGAGAAAAGTGGGCACCTTCTGGGGTGCAACAGCATACCGCCCACTGGGGACCCTGGTGTGGCGTCCCCAGGCACAGACCATCTCGACAGCACGTGCAGTGGGCCCGCCTCTGGGGACAGGAACGAGATGCGAGGAGGATGGGAAGGACACCTACTTTTAACTACCTACTTTGGGGAACCATTTGAATTTTTGTAAGTATTCATTTCTTCAATCAAATAATTACTGAGGACCTGCTTTATCCTGCCCTGGTTCAGGTGCTGCCTGGGTAGAGAACAAAGAATAAGTCAGACGAAGCCTCTGATCTCATGGATCTTAATTCTGACAGTGTGAAGTGACATCACAGATACAAAAGTAACCGGTGGTCAGAGTGAGGGACAAGCGGCAACCAGAACAGACAACTGCAGAGGGGAAGGTGATATTTACGCTGAAGTCATTTATTTACTTTAAAATAAATGAGTCACATCACAATAACAACAATCTTATGGAGTAAAAGGAAAGCCTAAAACAGTCTCTGATAATTCTTAATTTCAAACACATAAACACCAAACAACTAAAAATGTCTGCCTGTAACACTAGAGGTTAAAAAAAAAAGGAACAGAAATTAACATCAGTATTCCGAGACTTTTACCTACAAACTAGACTGAATACAACTGGATCTTTGTTTAAACTCCTAAAACATGACAGATTAACCTTACTCAGAAGAAAAGGGAAGCAGTTGTTAAAAACCCTGGTTCAAGTTCACGAATTATCCTGCTGATCAGTAACTGACCGTGGGCGGAGGGCAGCTGACTGCTCTTGCCCATTTGCCCACCGTTCGGCTTTGGCTGCGATTGACCACCCTCTCAGTGAGCAGGGACAGCCAGACCCAAGCCTGTTATTAGTTCCCTCCAGGAAGATTAAGGGCGATGAGATTGAGCAGGGAGGAGAAAAGGGCAGGTCCAGCCTCATTTCAAACTCGTCAAGGTCAGCGGCCTCTCTGAAACAGAAGCGACACAGCCGGAACCGGGACTTCTGTCCCTCGGCCCACTCTGTGCGTCTCTCCACCAGGCACGGCCACCCACACCTTCGGCCACGGGACTCAGATTCGCACGTGCGCACACCACTCACCTGGTTGGAGCTGGGGCCACGAATCACAGGCTGATTGGCAAGGGACAGCAAGGAGGCCACCGCTTCCAACTCCCGCTGGTAGAAGGTGTGCACTTTCTTCTCCAGGAGGAATTCTTTGACTTTTTCACTCAGCAAACACGTGAGGCTGGCAAGGTCCAGGGCACCTGGATTGCTGGTGGGGGAAAGGTTTTAGAAGCCCTGCAGAAGACTATCACCTCTCTCCCTTTCCTGGTGTGCCTAAGACAGGAAATCAGCTAAAATGTAATACTGTATCACAACACTAGGTGCAATATTATATTGATGCTTGTTTTTGACATCAAGGGTAGCTCACACAGTGAGCATCGTATGTTGGTTTAAAACTGTGAGGTAGAACTATAAGAATTAACAGAGATATTCATGATAGATTGAAAAAAAAAGTAGAGCCGGGTGTGGTGGCGAATGTCTGTAAACCTAGCACTAAGGGAGGCTGAGGCAGAAGATTAAAAATTTGAGCTAAGCCTAGGCAACTTAGCAGGATCCTGTCTTGAAACAGCAACAAAAAAGGGTCAGGCCCTGAGTTCAATCCCCAGCATCCCTCCCCCCCAGCAAAGCCAAGGAAAGAGTCCAGAATATATGGATGACTATTCACGCGCAGAAGAAATGAACCTACAGGGAGACTCCGGAGCCTGGTGTAGGGGTAACCTCTGGGGAATGGCACCCAGGGGACAATTGCCACTTCCTACTTTATACAGGTCTATCATTTGTACTTTCTTTAAAAAATTTCCTGGATATGTAATATAGTCACGTTAAAAAAAAATTAGAGGGAGGGCTGGGGTGCAGCTCAGTGGTGTGGCACTTGCCTAGAACATGCAAGGCCCTGGCTTCTATCCCTAGCATTGCAAGAAAATTTTTTTTAAAAATTAGAGGACAGCATACATTTAAAAACTCCCTTTCCTCCTCCCTTTCCTCCTCCTCCCATCCTATCCTCCCAGCCTGCCCAGGGAGCCACTGTAACTGGTCCTTAGGACCTCTTCCCACATACCGGCAAATTCCTATACACCATTCCTCCTGGGTTGGGTTGGGTTGGGTTTTACCCACTGGTGGAGAACTGTTGCTTAGCTGTTGCAGCTGGGGTTTTTGGTAGGTTTTGGTTATGACATGCTGTGGTATAGTATCTGTTTGTGAGGCTCATTACAGTTTTCCTCCTGTCTCTTGCCTTGGGATTTGTTGAGCCTCTTGGATCTGTGTTTACACAGTTTTCATCCAACTTGGAAAAATGTCACCCATTATTTCTTCCAATATGTTTTCTCTGCTCCCCCTTCCACTCTGTTATGGTTTAGATCTAAAATCTGTGCCAAGTCTCAAGTTTGGAAGTGGGGCCTGGCAGGAAGGGCCCCGTCCCTGGGGTGTGGCCTCACGCCTGGCTCCTCCCCTCCCTGTCTGCTTCCGGGTCACTGTGAGGTGAGCAGCTTTCGTCTACCATGCCCATCTACCAGACGACCACAGACTGAAATCATATGCCAAAGTAAATCTCTCCTTTAAGTTGTGAGTGCCAGGTATTTTGTCCTAGCAACGGGAAAGCTGTCAGCGACATTAATTATACACATATTTTCCTTACGATGACCCAAGTACATTTGTCTTGGTTTTTTTTTTTTTTTTTTTTACCCGGGATAAAAACACGGATCCTTGCGCTTGCGCTTGCACAGCACGCTGTGAAAGCACTGAGCTAAATCCCCGGCCCCCAAGTACATTTATACTATTACTGACCTCACTGTGGAGATGAGATGAGGAGACTGAGGCCCCAGAGGGTCAGAGCTCTGGCCCAGGCCAACCCCAGCATCCAAGCCGCCACTGCCTGGCTCTGCTGCATATCTTGGGCAGGGACAGAGTGAAACTCACCTGCTTGCCTCTTCTTGTTCTGAGGCCTGGCTGTGGAAGGGCTGGTCATATACTCTCCTGTAGAGATCAGGCAGCTCAAGCATTCTTGCAATTTGAATGTTCCACATCGGGTCATCCACTTTATCTAACACCCCCCGGAGAGATGCCACAGAGATTAAAGCACGATCAGGGCCACATCACTATGAGCACAGCAGGCTGGCTGCACCTGATGGCGCCCAGTCGGCCCTGAGAGGGAAGGCCATGCCCGGAGCAGCAGGAGTGACAGGGGTGGGGGCCAGGACGGTGCAGCTATTCATCTGGTGCTCTGGTACACGACAGAGACTGTCCCTGACATTTCCAGCTGAGTAGCAGCCAGCGCAGCGCGAAGGGGAGATGGTGTGGGACTGTCCCATTTCTGATGGAGCTGTTTTCACTTCGGGCGAACATCTTAAGGGTGCTCAGGAAACCTCCACCATTTTGAAGCGTATGAAACATCTACCTTAGTGGACTGACACTTAAAGAGTCTCACAGTGTCCAAATGAACTTGCCAACCAGATATAGCCATTATATACATATAACTAACTTTCTTCAAAATAATATTAAGGAACACTACACCAATTAAAGAAAGCATGCTACACCATCTAACTTCCCCCATTAGGGTTACGTCTTCTAAACTTTTTGGAAGTCTGACTTTTAGCTAAACAAGAGTTCACTGAACACACACCCAGAATAGCAACCAATGTGGCAGAAACATCCTGTGCTTACAGTAAGTGGCAGCATGGATTTCCCGCTCTTCCCTGTATGTGCGGATGTAGCCTCTGATTCGGATAACGTCCCCAATTTCTATCTTGGTTCTCTGCTCGATGGTCTCTTGCAGCTTCTCAAGCTCTGAGATCACACTCAGCTCTCTTGCCGAGCTTGGAGCAGCTGTGAGGGCGGACGCGGGGAGAGAGGCATGAGCCCACCACTCCAGGACACGGAGAGGGCGCGCAGTGGGGAGCCCAGCGTTTGTTCTCCTGGTCACCGGCCCACTACAGGAGCTCCTCAGGGCCCTTGGAAATGCTCTACAGAACACAGGGTGTACGCCGTAGTTATGCAGAAGTAGAACGAGGGGGCAGAGTGTGCACTGAGCCCAAGGGGGGAGCTCCGGGCAGCTGTGATGCCTTGTCTCTCCTGTGGGCAGCGTGGTCACGCAGCCGATGTACAATGTGCGCAATGTGCTCAGTTGGGCTGCAGGGCAACTGGTCTCCAACCTTCAGGCGTCTGGGCAAAGACTGCCCCACCTAGGTCTCCGTGTCCTAGTCTGGTGACGGTGAACCTTTCAGAGTTGAGTGCCCAAACCGCAACCCCAGACCCACTCGTTCATCACAGTGCCAAGACTGTAATTAAACCTGAACACTGAAGTTTACTGTAGAAAAAACAACTCATAAACTCACGATGTCATTGCAGAGAGGGCTCCGGTGCTCGCTGTGGCACACGTGCCATGGGCTCACCGCTGTCTTAACCTCTCACCTCTCATGACTGAGGAACTAGCCTCTCTTCACATGCATACTCACTCTTATACCATTTAAAGTATAACCTTATAAGCAACTGCATGGTGGAAAGAAACCAGTGCGTATTCAATCCTAAGTAATCGTCATCACTCAAACTTCACCTGCGCATTGTATAAGCAGCACGAGTGTATGGGCAGAGGGGTGCATCAGCACATCTAAATCTCACAACCGCTCCTCTCTATGACGGCCCAACTTAGAGGGCAGGAACCGGAATCTCAGCGGCATTGAAGCAGTGGGTGCGAGCCACACACTCTGGCTGCAGAGCCCCTCTGCTTCTCCTGCGCTTCCTGCTGCCTGCCCAGGACTCTCGTTTCGCACAGCTGCTATGATCAAGATAAACGATTTCATGTTGTTTTTCTGCCTACTGTAATTCCAAACACACATTATGTATCCCACAGAGTCTACACACCATGGCATTTTAAATAGCAACATGCCATTCTGTCTTACTAAGAGGATGGTTTATTTAGACAGCCGCATTCAGTATTTCTGTTTATATTTAAAAATTTTGTTTTTGTTTTTTGAGACAAGGTCTCACTATGTAGTTCAGGCTGGCCTCAAACTCACGGCACTGAGACTTAGAATCCTCCTGCCTCAGCCTCCGGAGTGCTGGGATTACTGGTGTTTACCACCACACCGGCTAAAACAATTTTGATTTGTACCACTAGCACTGTGTGGGGGCAGTACAGCTTAGAGGTCAGCCTTTGGCTCCTTGACTTAGACCGGATTTAATCTCAGTTTGCCTCTTACTAGCTGTGTGGCCTTGGGTTACTTATGAACCCCACTGTGCCCCTTTCTCTCTACTCTTAAGTCCCTGCTTCTTCAACTATGAAATGGGGATGGATAGACTCCTCGCACACACAGGTGTGTGAGATCTACTTTTATGTGTATGATCTAATTTAACTCTCCCCTCATGTGCTCTGACCAACGTCAGATCCACAGGAGTGATAAATGCGTGCTATCTGTGAAGCTCTCTGGACAAAATTATTTTTTTTTCTTTGGGGGTCTTTCATTAGGCTTGCAGTCTGTAACACACTGTCAGAATGTCTTCTAGAAAAAATAACCGTGCCACCCGGTCTTTACATAATGTCATCGGCAAGGTGCACGTTCCACCAGTTTCCACGGCTGGGACCTTTAACTCCTTAGCAGACACGACATGAGTCCACAAAGTTTTACTGTGCTTTAAATTCCAAGACCCACTCACATACGAGATGATCCACTCTCTATTTCTTTATGAATCAGCCCTCCACCTCTTCAGCTTTGCTAGTTTCTTTTAAATGTCAGGACACTTTATTGTGAGCCTTATTACACACACCCTCCACACTCCACTTTCTTTTTCACATTTAGATAATTTCATTCTACTTTATAAAAGTTTGAAAAAATCTTGACTTTTGAGTCTATCCCTCTCGTCATTGGTAACAGTTTCCGCACTTTAACAGCCAGGGGCGTAGGAGAGCTTGACACGTTTACTGGGATAAATGTACACCTCTGTCTTCTGTGGGTTGTTCTATACACGCTGCAATATGGAAAACACAGGGAACTTTTAAAAAATATTGTTATCTACCTGAAGCAACGACTTTGTTATGTGCTGATTGGTGTCCTGAGGTTGTGCTATTTGTGGTTTGCCTTCTAATAGGGCTCCCATGGCGAGTGAATGTTTTTTGGTAGCCTGGTCACATATTCTGCCCTAACACAATGTGGACAACCCTGCCAGTGTCCAGCGCAGAGAGAGGCATTCACCTTAACACCTGTGCTACGCGAGGGGGGCGGGGTGGGGGGCTGCACATGGGCAGCAGCCAGTGCCTAGGAAGCCAGACAACCGGTGTCAGCGCCGCATGGCACACTGGGTTTCTCTGCAGAACACAGGCCAGCATCACCTGGGGAACGTCTGTCTCCTCCGTGCTCCCGTCCCCAGGCGCCATTCTCCTTCAGGTGAGTGTTAAGGGCGTTTATAACCCTCACCTCCATTATACAGACTTTACGGCTGATGATAAATGCTGGCATTACCAGGCTGACGGTCGGTCTGACAAGAGGCCCAGCTTTCATCTGAAGGGTGCGGCAAACCGCCCCAGACGCTCCAGCCTGCAACGCGTGAATGTAAGGGGACAGTGGGAGAGCTAATGCCCTTTACCTCTCCAATGCTGAGGAGCAAGCTTTCTTAGCTTCACTTATAAGCTAAGTCCACACGGTACATTTAATGTGACATTTGTAAGAGTGAACATTATATTCTTATACTTTGACTGGAACAGGATTTTGGCTTTGACTAAATTTTGTTTAAAAATTTTTGTCTCCATTGGCCGGCCACTTTTCAATGGCAAGCTTGTAAACGTTGGGCAATTACATGAAAAGGAAAGAATGGGCAAGTGGGGAGCAATTTAAAAGCATCATTCATGTGTAACAAGATGATAATCACATGCAGGCTTTTTTCTGATATTCTTACCCTCTCTTCATATTTGCAAAGTAACTTCAAATTAAGGCTTCCCTCTGCGATTGTTACTGATCCATCTACTTACTGACATTTAAAAAAATCTTACTCTCGGTATTAATGGCCATTTCATTGATCTAAAAAAATTACTAAGTATAAGAATTATATAATTTTCCTGATGTCATTTCTTAAAAAAAAAGTGAATTGGGAAAACTCTGAAAACGAATCTGAAACAGAGGCCGACAAAGCATGGCCCTGGACCAGGCCCATTCAACGCCTATCTTTCTGAATAACGCTCTTCTGGGACACAGCCAGGCCCATTCGTTGAGGCCACCTATGCCTGCTTCTGCGTTTGGTGCCCGTGTTCAATCGTGGAGACGCTGACCACAAGTTTCTAGAGCGGCAGTGGCGAACTTATGGCACGCGAGCCGCTGCAGGCGCGCAGGCCGTGTCTGTCGGCATGCAAGCCAGGTTGCCCCAGCAGCTGAGCATCGGATGACAGTTGTTTTTTCAAAACTAAACCCTGAGTATTCAGGTTTAATTGCAGTATTGGCACTTTGTGATAAATAAGTGGGTTTTGGGTTGCAATTTAGGCACTTTGTCTCTAAAAGGTTCACCATCGCTGTTCTAGAGGTTCAAGTCCAAAACCAGGCAGCCGTACTGGTTTGTGGTGAGTGTAGGAGCAAGCATACATGGAGCCAGGAGGCAAACAGAGTCAGGGGCCTGAGAATCACAGCCCCTGAGGGCGCTGCCTCCAGAGACCTAAGGACCCCCAACTAGGCCCTGCCTCTTAACTGGGCACAGCACCTCCCAATACTGCCACCCTGAGGAACCGGCCTTTACAGGTGACCGCTGGGGCACATTCATCCCAACCACAGCACCAGCACAGTGGCCTTGACTCAGTACCCCACATGCATGACGCCAGGCTGCATGCTTTATAAAGCAGGAAAAGTGAGGCGCCAATTCCTGCAGCTTTTCTAGAGTCAAAAGCGATCACCAGTGTCACACAATACTTTTTAAATAGGATGAACCAAACTTTAAAGACTACCCAAGAGGGTAGGGGTTGTAGCTCAGCGGTAGAGTGCTTCCTAGCATGCACCAGTACCACAAAACAAACAAAAAGAGTACTCAGGAATTATTAAAATGCATTTAAGTAACTCCAAATGTTGCTTCAGTTATAGTCAATGGGATCAATATACAATTTTAAAGTTCTTTTGCAGTTTATCTTACTTAATGGCTAGCTTCCAAAGGAATCCCATCCTAACAATCTCAGAAGTCCTGGAATTCATCTTAACATATTAGAAATTCAGAAAATCTGGACCACAGCTGCAGAGAGGCTAGTGGGAAAAGCAGTCTCAAAATTCTGGTCAAGGGTTATGACCAGGAAGAAATGAGCACCGAAGAGGTGGGAGAAAGAGAAGCAACTGCACATTACCCGCCCTGGTGCCAGTTTTCAGAGCAGCCCAATCTCTGAGTACTGTGTTCCAAGTCCCTCACTGCACATCACTGGAGGGTGAAAGTGAAAATTCAGCCTGTAGCTGCTCTGATGAGTCACCTTGAAATCTATTGGTTAGCTGAAGAGCAAAGGAATGTGGCTAACAGAATTACCTGGGGAAGTCTCAGTATTGCTCAGCTTTTTCCAGCAGATGCAGTTTATAACTCCTGTGCTATCATCCACTGCAAGAGAAGCACAGAAGGGTAGAAGAGATCCAGGCATAGCTGGTGAGTTCACATGTCATTATTACACTCAGGCACACTGAAAAATGACGTTTTTCTTTCTTTTTTGGGGGTACCGGGGATTGAACTCAGGACCTTGCACTTGCAAGGCATGCGGCGGCACCACTGAACTAAATCCCCAGCCCCAAAATGACGTTTTTCCAAAGCTTAGATGGGGAAAGCCCTTATCAAGGTCCTCCATCTTTAAAATTCAATCTCTCCCCACATGCCAGTATGGCCTGCACACATGTGAGCGGAGTATACGTGCCCAACACTTCCTTACCCTACCTGGACAGTACTAGTGGCCTCATCTACACCCCTCTACCAGAAGTGGTGTCCTCGGGAAGTCGTGTTCGGAGATCTCAAGGACTGCCCACACACAAACTCAGCCTTTCTCTCCCACCCTGGACCAAGACAGCATCACACAGTCTGTGGTCGAGGGCACCAGCACCCAGGGCACAGCCTCCTGTCACCACTTCTCTTTCTCTAGCTGCTGGTGACTCAACACAAAGTGTCTCAGGTTGTTTGGCTAGGGCTTCTCTCTGCAAAGGGCTTCTGCTCAGTCATTACCCCTGCAGGGGACGCAAGGGGAGCCAAGCCTGTCACAGAAGGACACTGTTTTATTTTCATAATAGAAAATAATTATATCCTGGCCACAAAAACGGTACTGGTTCAGCTTATTTTATTTCTAGTACAAAACAAGACAAACAATTCCCATAGTACCTATAGAAGAATTTGGAGATTTTCTCTTTGCCTAATTTCTGACAGATTCAGAATCAAGGTTACTAAGCACAGGCTAGTGGGCCTCATAATTAAAAGAAGAAATTGAGTAGACTGTTGTAAAATCACACATAATGTAGAAGAAATATAAGGTCAAAATATTTTATTGCTGGTTTGAATCTATGTTGAAAGAAAAAGTCAAGAATACTTAAAATAAATTCTAGATGTGTTTCATTATATTAAATGGGTGAACTTAAGGGCCGGGGATTTATCTCAGTGGATCCACCACCTGCCCCACAAACACAAGGACCTGAGTTTGATCCCTGGTACCAAAAAAAAAAAAAAAAAAAAAAAAAAAAAAAAAAAAAAAATATATATATATATATATATATATAAACTTAAGAAAATATGGATTAATACTTCAGGCCTTTGGTTGGTGGGGAGAGACTGCTTTAAGCAAAACCAAAAAAGAGAACTTGGTTTTTAAGTCTGACATGGTTGCTGATCTAAAAACTAATAATGGATAGCAATTTTCTAAATGATGGGGCCAGTGTCTTAATAGATTGAGAGCTCATTACAATTTGTTTGCTTGTTTGTTTTTTGGTACCAGGGCTTGAACTCGGGACCTTGCGCTTGCGACGGAACCAGTGAGCTAAATCCCTGCCCCTAGCTCATTCTAATTTAATAAGAAAAAGACCAAGCTACAAGAGAAACAGTGGCAAAGAAAAAGAATATGCAATTAATGAAAGACATAAGCACGACCAATAAATATGTCAGTATGCTAAATTCACCATTTACCATGAAAAAAGAGCCAGTTTGAATAATTTCTCAACTATTAGATACTGATATTCATATGTTATGAGTGGAAGTTTAAATCAGTACTAAAATTCTAAAAAGCAAGTCTAAAAACATGCATCAAATTTTGAAATGTATATATCCTTTGACCTAGCAATTGCTTCCAATAAATTACTCTGAGGAGAAAAACAGAGTAAGTATGTAGATACAGATACCTCCTATAAGGCTGTTCACTTTGGTACTGTTTATAACACTTAAAATTGTAAATAACCTAAATATATGGAATTGATTAAATAAGTTACAATAACAGTATATGAGAATAAAGCATTACAACGAAGATCTACACTCACTTTTGTTAAAAGATATAGGTGCCCGGGCCAGGGATTTAGCTCAGTGGTTCTGTCGCCTGCCTTGCAAGCACAAGGACCCAAGTTCGATCCCTGGTACCAAAAAAAAAAAAAAGATATAGGTGCCTTACTGTGAAACAGAAATTTTATATATTTTAGAAGTCTTACATATAATTTATGTAAAACAAACAGTAAATTGTAACATAAATGATTTTTTTCTGGTACTGGGGATCAAACTCAGGACCTTGTGCTTGCCAGGCAGGCGCGGTGCCACTGAGCTACATCCCCAGCCTTGTAACATAAATGATTTTATTTCTTTTCTTTTCTTTTTTGATACTGGGGATCGAACTCGGGTTCTTGTGCTTGTGGGGCAGGCAGCGGCACCACTGAGCTAAATCCCCTGCCCCATAAATGATTTTAAAACATTGGGTGCTAATAGTATCTTTTGGAATATGGGAGAAGAACCCCACATTCATTGTATGCGTTGACTGTCTTATTTTAAATATAAAGAAGACAGGACATATGTATAGTAGCACTAAGGAAATAAGGCATTTCTATATTTCTTAAATATTAGCACATTAGGAATATCAGGAACAATGTTCACCCAAACAAGGACATTGTGTTTATCCGATTTATCGCATTTCACATGACTTGTATGTATATCATTAACACTTTTTTAGTTTTAAATTTTCTTTTATAGTGAGTATGACTTAAGGAAGCAAACAGTAAGGACATGTGGGTTTAAAGATGGTATGACATGGGGCCGGGGATTTAGCTCAGTGGTTCTGCCGCCTGCCTTGCAAGCAGAAGGATCCGAGTTTGAGCCCCGGTACCAAAAAAAAAAAAAAAAAAAAAGACGGTATGACATATCTAGGCGCACAACTTCTCCGGTTAATTGAAAATCTTGATTTATGATGGAAAGAAAAAAAAAACCTGAGTAGGTGAACATCTGTCCTAGGAAACGTGAGCTTTCTGGTCTTGGCCTGAGCCTCCCAAATCTGCAGCCCGAGTTTGTGTTGCTGCCAGGTGCTCTGTGCACTGCGGGCACTGCCACCAAACCCCAGCTTCCCTGGTTTGCAACCTCTCCCGGCAGCCCCTGCGTCAGGGTCCCGAGCAGGGTGGTGCTGTGGGCAGATGCACCCCCCAGCACGGGCCTGTGGTGAAACGGGCAGCAGGGTGTGGCTGCCTGGAAGGTGGGCTAAGAGCCACGCTGGGCCCAAAGACAGACGGCAGGGACAGAAGCGGCTCTCCGCTTGAGCAGGCCAGGTGAGAATGAGTCACAAAAGCACTTCTGCTCTCGATTACTTCCACATTCAGATGTCTGTTTTTGTGCAGCCCACAGATGTGGCGGGCTGTTGGCCCCCACCCAGGCTTCTTGGGAAGAGTCAAGCACGCAGCCTTAATCTTTCCATAATGGGAAGAGGGTGTAAGAAATGCTCTGTTAGGTCACAGGCTAATTTTGGCCTGGTTCTAGAGCCAGGACTGAGGTTTTCAACAGTCTCATTTATTTCATCTGAAAAGCAGAAAACTAAAAACCAGATCCAGATGATGTGGGGCTGGGGGTCTGGACGGGCAAGGGGATGGAAGGAGAGAGAAATCTCTTATGTGTACACTGCAGAGCACACAGAAGACTGGACTCACACACCCTCATCACTGGAGCCCTAAGCAAGTCACTGAGCTTTAGCTTTCCCGTCTCCGAAATGGGAATAATTTGTCCTATTTCAGAAGATTAGGGGGAAGATAAGGTGGATGATGACTATAAAGGTGCTTTGTAAACTGAAGGACACTATTATTTTATCACTAAAAGGCAGGGAGGAAGTGCTTTATTGTACTGCAGGCAATGCACTCGGCCACAGCTGGGTATGCCCACATTGAGAAAAACAGGACCGACCCTTTGGTCAAACAAAGCAGAGAAGAGATTCAGTGCATGCATGTCTGACAACAAATTGATCTATTCCAGATTATGCACTGAGAAAAAGCAGAAGGCATGGGAGATCTCATCTCTCACATGTTATTTTATAAGCACAAGAAGTCATCGTCAGGAAAATGAACAAACGGAGAAGAATGCAATGCTGCTGTATCTATAATTATCAATGGTGCATAAACTGCCAAGGAAGTATTTTTGATCACTAAGTCTGATGCCTTCTATCTCCCTCCAGGTAGAGCAAGAATACAAATCCAAGGCAGCATCGCAAAAAGCAAGTGTCCATTTTGGCAAAGGTTTGGAATTCAAACTTCTTTCCCATCAAATACCTAACTTGGCCTCTTAACTAGGGAATCTTGAAGTTGCAAAAGGCAATATATTAAAATACTTACGTTCAGCTCAAAACATTCAAGAAGTACTACACTAAAATCACATTCTAGTAATTCGCTGGCCTCCAAAATATAGAAACCCTTTATATAGTTTCCATCATCATAAGGGAAGGGAACTTTTCTGATTATGGATATTTATTGAGTACCAAAAAGCTTTTTAAAAAATTCTTCTGGATATAAATTTATTTTTCACAACTTTGTGTCTTCTGAAAGAGTCTACTTGGACATTAACCTGGCTCCTTCTTTGTAAAGGTATCATTATAACCAGATAGCCTCCTTTGCTATTTATAGCTGTGCCCACAGGGTCGGGTGTTCCCCCCTGTCGATCTGGTACCCTACACTGCTGTGTTTTAATTCTTCCACCTCCTGACTCCCCAGTGGTGGTCACTTCACGGTATCATCGGTATCACTCTACCTCTTGTCTCGTTTTACACAGTCCACATGCAGGGTTCCAAGAGGCCCCCGACAGAGGAATGTTCTTTGTGAGGTCCCCAGCAGCTCTGAAAGGCCGGGCTGTGTAAAATCCAACCTTTAGTTACATGGGGACTTTCTACCACAACTCAATTCCGGATACAATTGCTCTTACCTCCGTAACTGTAGAAAGCATCTCTTTCTCTCACTCCAATGACGGTTCCCAGGATGTCTATTTGTTTTATTGGATGCCCATTATACAAAAAGATACCTGAAATTTTTAAAAAGCAAAGTTACAGGTGATTAATTTTTTGCTTCATTAAATATCTTTTGGGGTGGTGCAGCAGATGTGGAAAGTGGAGGCAGGCTGCTGGCTGCAGTCCCAGTCCTAAGAAAGAGCCCTCACAGGTGGCACGCTCCAGGAAATCCAGGTCTCCTCCTCGAGAGTCATGCAGAAAGCCTGGTTTTCGGCAAGGTTTTGCTAGTGCAGAAACAGGAAAACTAGTGCAAGATTGATGAACTGGCTTTCTACCTGTGGGTGTGAAATGCACCTCCAAGGAGAACACTCACAAGCCTGAAAACAGTCATCACATGATGGGACCGACACAGGACAGGAAAGAGAAAGGAGACCCCGAGAATGCCTTCTGACTTTTTAACAGTGCTTTCCTAAGTAGCGAGTCATCATTTCTATGAACTGGTGAAAGCCCCGTCCCCTTTTCTTTGTTATATAGATATAACAATGATATGATATATAGTTCGCAAAATGCTACCCCTTGGGGCTGGCAGATTACAAGACAAAAACTTCTTTTTTAAAAGCTCTGTTTTCAAATGGGCAAGGTGACATAGGCCTGCAATCCCAGCACTCAGGAAACTGAGACAGGAGGCTCTCCATGAGTTCGAGGCCAGCCTGAGCTACACAGTACTCTGTCTCAAAACAAAACACTAAAACCAAACAAACAAAACCCCCTCTATCTTCAAAACTCAGAGTAGAGGCTCTGGGAGGCAAGTCCCTGCTACAGGAGAAATCTGAGAGGGAGCCTGCTACTGACACCGAAGAATTTTTCTGGCCTAGGGATGGGACCCAAGTGGAGGGACTCTGGGAGCCGAGTCTGAGTCTGACTCCGGCCCCTGCAGAGCCACCTGCCCCTGCCCTCCTCAATTGAGCTCCCTTGCTTCCACTTACGTGACAGTGCCACAGCCCTGTCCTGTCACCTGCCCCAAGGTACCCTAACGCCCCCTCCAGCCTCCCTGCTCCAGCGATGGCCAGACGCTTCCTGCGCAGGTACACACTTCTGAATGGCCACGTGGGTCATAAACAGAGGCCATGATCGCTTCGGGCACTTGCCTACCTCCTTTCCTCATCAGTCAGAGCCTGCTCAGAGCCTCCACACTCCAAGCCACGGGGAACCCGCGCCCTGAATGCCCAGGCTGGCCGCTGTGGATGATTCTCTTGTTCCGCCTGAGGACAGGAGGGCTGGGGATGAGTTGCTCACCACAGTCCCAGGTGCGGACAAGGGAGCCCTGAGCCTCAGTCTGCCGGGCAGACAGGGAGAGTGAGACGGCGGGAGGAAAGGAAGCACACCAATCAGGCCTTGGCACTGTGTGGAACCACGCTTCTCAAGAGGACTCTGCGCAACCAGGGGCCATGAGCTGAATATGGAAAGGCCACGGAAGGGCAGGGACAGGGGTCACTATGTCACCCCCAAAAAGAGAGTCGCCCCCATCCAGGAACTGGGCCTAAATGGGAATCCACAGAAAACATATGAACTTCTAAGGCCTTTAAGATGGAAGAACAGCTGGCCCACAGGTGCTCTGCCTGGGCTGAGATTTTTGGAGAAGGCAGTGGGAGAGAAGACTGGACTAACAGTACAGGCAGTGACATCTCCAAGTCACCTACAAACTCTGTACCTTGCAGAAATGAAAACAATAGCTGGACATGGTGGCCCATGCCTATAATCCCAGCACTCAGGAGCCTGAGGCAGGAGGATCGCCACAAGTTTGAGGCCAGCCTGGACTATGTAGTGAGTTAAGACCAGCCTAGACCACACAGTGAGACCCTGTCTCAAACAAACAACAAATAAATACAAACAAACAATGAACAGGTATTCAATTGAGGACACAGGAAACTTCCTTAGAAAAAGGACTCACTTGAGTCCTATAAACTTCCACTCCACAGTTTGCCTTCGAGGGCAGACATGGTCACTCAAGGACACAAGGAAATCCTTCCAATCCCAAGACACAACATCTTAAATGCATCACTAAGCAAGAGAAGACAACTGCAGCAGAAAATTAACACAGGGTGTGAATGTGAAATCTCCATGGAAACTGATGGAGGAGGAAATGCATTACTTACAAATGCAGCAGAAATGTTTCACAGTACATGGAAACAAGCACGGAGCGAGTGAGATTCTCAGTGTCTACAAAAGGACAGCCGAAGAAGATATGGAGAAGAATTAGCAACCACTTCCTTCCATCAGAGTGAGCTTTTTCCTTTGAGAAGAGAGCTCCAGGGAGTTGGACAGAAGTGCTATGGATCCAGAGAAAGGTACACAGGCTAAGTAAGAAAAGACAGTGATCACCAAGATAGGTTATATGTGCTACCAGTAAAAATACACTAAAAAGAAAATGATCACCATAGACAAGTACTAGCAAGTTCATGTGGCAGCCTTTCCCAAGGGGCCTCTGCTCCTGCTGTTCCCACGTAGCCCACAGAGGCCTGTATGTACCAGGGGATCCTCAGACCCCCAGGCCCCCAGGAGGAGGGGGCACCGCTGCGAGGGATCAGGGCCCAGGCTCACAGGCAGCTTTAAACAGCTGACCTTGAACACCCACAACCACAGCAAGACATCTGCCTGTTATCTCTCTTTAAAAGTACAGTACTTTTGACGGCTCTCCTTTCCAGTTTAGTTGCTATTATTTTACTGATGCTATAATTGCTCTCATTGAAATTTGATAGCAAAAAAATGCCTAAGACAGTATTTTCAAACATAGATCATTATTAATACAATTCTTATGAAGACAGTCATCCCGGATGTTCATGGGGGATTGGTTCCAGAACCTTCTGTTGATATAAAAATCTGAGGATGCTCAAGTCCTTATAGAAAATAGCCATTATTATTTGCACATAACCTACCCATGCCCGGCAATACTTTAAATCATTACTTATAACACTCATACAATACAAATGCTCTGTAAGTAGTTACTGTACTATACTGTTTAGGGAATAAGAAGAAAAAGGCTGTACATACTCAGTACAGACACAAACTTTTCCCCAAATATTACTGACCAAGATTGGTTGTGCCTGTGGACAAGGAACGTATGGATATGGAAGGCGAGCTGTATGGTACATCTACTTCACTGTATTTGGTAGGAAGAGAGTGTAAGGATTGTACACTGGTCTAAGAATATGAGATAGTTATTGTGGTATCAGGACGTAAATTTTTTAGTTTTCTTCGATGGTTCCTGGCTTATAACTCTCCTCAATGCAGGTATAGAAACTAATTCTGCTACCTTTAGGTGGCCACAAAGAAACTCTTGGACCTATCCTGCTCAAGAGTAGGCCATAAGACCTTCCTCATTCCAGAGGGGTCCTCCTGCCCCACACCCGGGAGAAGGAACACTTCAAAGAGGCCACGAAGAATGTGGACAGGCAGACAGTCTATGGCCATAACACCCTGAACACGCCTGATCTCGTCTGACCTCGGAAGCTAAGCAGAGTCAGGCCTGGTTAGTACTTGGATGGGAGAATCTGGACAGGCAGGTCTTGCTTGCTGGGTTATCTTCAGTTTCTTAGCAGTGGATCCCAGGCATTTTGTCCAACTATATTTCAACACAGCTGTCCATACTTCCATCATGACCATGCAATGAAGTCTCCGTAAACCCCAAAAGGTGGGGTTGAGAGCTTCCAGGAGGGCAGGACACACCTGGGGAGGGCATGGTGGCTCGGCGCCACTTCTCCCTCAGCTTCCTAGCCATCTGTCTATCAGTAGCCTCTGTAATGCCCTCCGAGATAAACTGGTAAACATGTTTCCTTCAGTCACATCAGCTGCCCATTTGCGGGAACCCTGATTTACCACCAGACAGTCAGAAGCACAGTGAAAACAACCCAGGGCTTCCAACTGGCATCAGAAGTGGCGTCTTGGGAAAAGCCCTCAACCTGTGGGACCTGACACCATCTCCAGGTAGACGGTGTCAAAACTGACCTGGATTAGAGGACGCCCAGTTGGAATCCACTGCAGAACTGACTGCTTCCTTGCTGGTGGGGGAGACCACCTTATACCTTCTGGGGTCACAGATTTCTGTGCTGTTTGCGATGTAAGAGCTGGGCAAAACAAGATAGTTCGTTTCCAAACACAGAGATATTTTTAAATCAAAATGTAACATGTGAAGACCTTTAAAACAAAGACCACTTCTGTGTTTTATGAATTATTGGTTTTTTTTAATACAAAAAGCAAAACCTGTAAATAACATAAATATCATCACCCCTACAGTCAAACCTGAAAAAATTTTTATTAGTTAAACCCTAAATTCATGTTTAGGGACATGACTTTTTTTTTTTGGTCCTGGAGATCGAACTCGGGTCCTTGCACCTGCACAGCAGGCGGTGAAACCACTGAGCTAAATCCCCGGCCGGGACATGACATTTTTGCAGTCATCTCCCAGTGCAATTCTAATGCTAAATTCCCGCTTAAATTGCATAGGTATAAGGCACAATCCCCCACGGAAGTGCCCTCACCTCAGTTACTAGCCCCAATTTTTGTGGGGATCCTCAGGCAACCTTCACTTTTGACCAACTGGCTGTCAATGTGGGGTTGCCATGACTCCCTCAGGTGTAACAATCTGCTAGAACACATGGTGCTATACTTGTAGTTCTGTGATGGAGGGAACAGATCGGGACCTGTGCGCTAAAGGAAGAGACGGCATAAGGCAAGGTCTGGGGCATCCAAATGTGAAGCTCCATGTCCTCAGACACATCATCCTCCGACCGATGAGGAACTCACCCGGCCTCCCTGCCCAGTTTTTATTGGGGTTTCCTAATGTAGGCATGATTGACTCACGGCTGTATGAATGAACTCCCTGAATCTCCAAGGGTTCACACTGATTCAGACTTGGGCCCAAATCCCAACCAATAGGAAGGCTGACCTTCAGTGTGGGCAGTTCCTATCTGAAACTGAGGGGTCCATACAAGGCACCTTAGGAGCATGGACTAATTACGGCTTCAGTGGTGAGCTGTCACAACAGAGACACTCCTACCCCTCGGGAAATTGCAAGGGTTCAGAGGTCACACCTCCCAGGACCGAGGACAATGTCAGGCAAATTCTTTATCATAGCAAACACTGGATTCATGTTTCGTCATTTTTTTGGCTAATCTTTATGGTTTTAGGATTTTTTTGTGTGATTGTTGTTTAAACATTTCTAAATTTTATGTAGTCACAAGTTTCCTTTGTGTGTGGCACGTGTGCAGGGATTGAACCTGAGGCGCTCTACCACTGAGCTACATCACTGGCCCTTTGAAAAATTCTGAGATAGGATCTTACTAAATGGCCCAGGCTGGCCTCAAATTTGCAATCCTCCTGCCTCAGCTTCTTAAATAGCTGGAATTATAGACATTCACTATCATGTCCAGCTACAAGTTTCCTCTTTATGGTAAACCAAACCAACAAAACAAAAACCTAGACAAGTGGTGTTCCCTACTCCTCTGATCCCTAGAATATAGTCTGAAGAAAATCACTAAAATTATGGTTGATATCTACATCAATCATAAGGTTTCCTTCAAAAAAAAAAAAGAAGAGAGAAGAGCACCAACACTAGTTTTCACTGGTTTGTTTTAGCACATCATAACACCCTCTGCCCCAGGAAGAGTTAAGCCCTGACACTTGCTTGTTCACCCACGGATCTTTAAGCATTTGGTGTGAATTAATTTCTTCCTGAGGAGATGAGCTATGAAGAATACCAGATTGTTGTGGAAAATGGAAAACTGGGGGAGGCTGGCTGCCTTCCAAGGAAAAAAACAGACCACGTCCAACAATAATGAGGAAATGAAGGTGTGGTGAAAAATCTGTACAAAAGGCTTCAGTGTAAGGTCACCCAAATATATTTGTATGTAACTGGAACCACACGAAACCTCACCTGAGTACAGCTGTGGGTACTTGAGATCCTACTTCTGACTCACACACAGCTTGGTATTCGGAAGGCTCACGGCCAGAAAGCTACCCTCAGAGTAAAGAATTTAAGCAAACACCTCTTATCTCTTATATAGCACAGTAAACACGTGAAGAGCTATCCACGGCTACTTGAATTATTCCAATCTACCCCAAATTACATTTGTTGTACTTTTGGGCATATCTTTTAGGTGCCTTCAGTAACTACTACTTTAATAAAAAAGGCTTTTTTTTTTTGAGACAGGGTCTCGCTATGTAGTTCAGACTGGCCTTGAATTCACTGTGTAGCCTAGGCTGGTCTTGAACTACAAGTGACCCTCGTGCCTCAGCCTTCCAGAGTGCTGGGATTATTGGGATCTCAGGCGTACGCCACTATGCCCCCGCTAAAAAAGATTTTATTTAACTTTAAATGTATAATGGCTTGTTCTTTCAATTGCTGTTTCTTTTTTGGCTTTTTGAGATAAGGTCTCACTATGTAGCCCAGCCTGGCCTGAAACTGGTGCTCTCACTGCCTCGAGCTACCCTGAACACATTGGGGTATCTATCAGCTCTGTACCACCAAGCTGCTCCTGTGGCTGTTTCCTGAGGGCCCAACCACGACATGCCAAGTGCTCTTGAAGGTGCTGCGGTCACACAGGTGAACAGGACAGCCCAGGTCCTTTCTCCCAGGGAGCTCGTATTATTTGGATTCTAAATCAGCAAAAAAGAAATCCTCACAAGATCAGGCATGGTTAAAGCCCGTTAGAGAAACCTAAGCTCTAGAAGTGAGCCACCTGATCCAGAGAGGGTAAAGGGCACAATGAGGGCGAGGAATGCCCCGTCCAGAGATCTTTCCAAGAGACCTAGAAAAACAACTGAGGGTTTTTCCATCTGCAAGACTTAAACACTAGTAAAAACCTTCCTCTGCAAGGCCCACAGCAGGGAAGGCCTCCTGATGGCCCCGGGGCGGGGCGGGCAGGCAGGGGGTGCGGAGCAGCACAGGTGACCGACCAGGCTGCCCGGCCACGTACCTGGAACTTGGTGGGATTCCTTCATGGCCAGGATATCCCTGATGTAGAGTTTCGCAAAGGCTACAAACACAGGATCCAAACCCCACAGGAGGGAAGGAGTCTCATCACACCGGCTAGATCCAGGCTGCATCAAGAGGCTGCACTGTGGCATCCACTTTAGCTAACCCTAAAGGCTCCGCTTCACTTAGTCAGGGACCTGTGTGAGACACAAAAATCAGGATGGTGGATGTTTAGTGGGGGTGACTTCCCCGGAAGTGCCAGCCTCGACACAGCCAAAGGACTTTTCACCCCGGAGCACCCTGAACCGCTTTCCTGAGCGGGTCCCGGAAGTCACCGGCGCCCTCGCGGCCACAGGTCAAGCTGGGGCACAGTGGGGGCCTATTGGTTTCCGGCTTTGCACCTCGGGGATGAGCCGCGCGCGCAACAAGGAAAGAGGAAATACAGGGACCGGCTGGCAGCCCCTCCCACCGCGCCCGCGTCCTGCCCCGCTAAGGAACCGACACCTCCAGCCCGTGACAGACCCTGCTCTGCCCGCTGCTTCCCAGCTTCCGGCCGCCGCGCCTCGCCGCGCCCCGCCCCCTCCGGCAGCGACCACGCCCACCCCGAATCCCCGGCCCATCCCTCCCCCGCCGCCGCGGCACCGCCCTACGCTTTCCGGTGGGCGGGGCCGAGTGACGTCACTGACCCGGATGCTGAAGCCCCGCCCCCCGCGGAGGGCCTCTCCCGGGGGCGGGGCTCTGCTTCTCGTGTCCTGCCACCCAAACCCAGCCTTCCACGTGGCGCTTTCCCACCACCCCTCGGTAGTGACGGAGTCCTCAAGCTAGTGGGATAGGGGCTGGGGATTTAGCTCAGTGGTTCTGCTGCCTGCCTTACAAGCACAAGGACCCGAGTTCAATGCCCAGTCCCCCCCGCCCCCCCCAAAAGATAGTGGGACAGGATCAGAATTTTTGTTTTGGTTCCTGATGTATGCGACGAACAACAAAAGAAGGCAGAGCCCAAAGCAGGCTCACATTGTGGATTTTTTTATGTGTTTATTCACTGCGGTTAAAGGATCCGCTGACCTACACGCGTTGGGACTCTGCAGGCTCATTTGGAGATAATTTCAGTGTCTAAATTTGAGCCCCTGAGTGGACGTGAGGCCTTGTCTGTGCCTGAGCCAGCCCCGCAAGATCACAGCAATACATTTTGACTCCTTCTCCGTCCATAGTCTGCAGTGCTGTGCTAGTCGTGCTCCCTTGCCGTAACTAGAGGTGGCGAGAGTTCTCCCTAATTTATAGGGTCTCTGACATGATGAGAGGAGTGCAGGTTACCCCAGCAGCCCGGTCCTGGGAGGCAGGTGGCTGCCAAAGAGGCACTTGCTAAACTATTTATCAGAGACAGAGCTTCAGGCAACTGGAATGGAAAATGTGTCATTAGAACCATGGCGTTCAATTACCTTCCTGGCCACTGAAGAAGCAAAAAACAGAGTCCTCGGTAAAATGCAGCCTCACCCAGATTCTACCTCAATGAAGAGTTGAGTATGTGGAGTTTAAGATCTAATTAAGAGAAGACACCCTCTTTAATAGAAGGGAGGCTGTCCGGAAGGAAACACACCCAGTAGGACAGGTGCTCCCAGCTGGTCTGTCAGGCAGGGAGAGACAGGTTGGGTGGCATTTTCCTGACTGCACACATTCCCGAAAGGGTGGAACCCAAGAAGAAAATCGCTGGTCCGTGTATTCAGAGGCTGAGTTGACTTCAGGAGTGACTCTTAAAAGACTCTCGGGGTAGAATGGTGGAAATAAGAGCCCTTGGGGACTTCCAGCTTACTACCAGTCCGGGGCGGGCCACACGCAGTGCTGTCTGGAGAGAAGACTGCCCCTAATGTTGTATTTTTACAACGAATGGAGGACTCTTTGGAATCTAGGGGTGCTCCTTCGGATCTGAGCCCCAAACTTGAAGGAATAGATTGTAACTGGCATGTAACGTAAGAAGTGGGGCAGAATTCCCAGGTTGCAGAAGCATCTGGAAGAGTCTGAGAAGTCCTTATCCCTTCCGTTTCCAGCACTATAGACTTCAGAGTTCACAACCTGCTGCCTGGCCTGGACATTGCTCAGGGAAATCAGCAATGCTGCGGCTCCAGCTGGGACTCCACAGCACTGCAAAGCTGATATTCCAAAGCCCAGCAGGGCCGGGTATTTAGCTCAGTGGTTCCGCTGCCTGTCTTGCAAGCGCAAGGACCTGAGTTCGATACCCAGTACCAAAAAACAAAACAAACAAACCAAAACCCAACAGTTAACACACCACACTAGGAACCCTTCTTTGTGGCTTCTCATTGTGAAGTAACTTGGTTTCATAGACTTTTTCTTTTTGACAGAATAGACAATCCTTTCTAGAAAGTTAAGATTTTAGCAAATGCTTCTGGAAAAGGGGGAATCAAGGTGCATACCTTGCTCTCACGCCTCAAAGCTCAGACTATCTTGCTGTAAGTTTTTTTGACATCTTTACAGGTGGAATGGAGCTTGTCCACTTGCAAGTCAGGTTAGACATTCTGTTCAATGTTTATAATTGACGAAAACTCCTTCCTCGACCAAATGCTAACCGTGCTCCTCTGAGAGCCTCTTTTATTCTAGCCCTCAACCTTGGCCTATAAAAATTTGAACAAATGCTAACATACTTTCTGACAGCTCAAGGGCTCATCCTAGCCCCCCTTAAAATGCCTGTCTGAGGAAACTCCAGGCTGACAAAAGAATTGGCTATTCATCCCTGTCCACCTGCACACAGGGGCCTGCCTCCCAGACTCTGTGGGAGGGGAGGAGTCTGATTTCCAGAAGTGCTAGGTAGCAAACCTGGGTGTATTTCACATACACCGACCCCCTCTGCCACTTCTGTCATTTTTTACTTTCCTGACTGGAATCAAGGTCCCTTGCCATCCTCTCCTCTCATTCCCATTTTCTCTAAAAAAAAAAAAAAAGTTCCAGTTACCTCATGTCTTAGTTACTTTCTAATTGCTGGACAAAATAACCAAATACCTGATGCCCAAAACTTAAAGGGAGGAGAGGTTTATCTTGGCTTTCCTTTCAGTCCATACTTGGCTGGCCACAAGGCAGGACATCATGGCACAGGGGCATGGTGGAAGAGAGCTGCTCGCAGTGTGGTGGACAGGAAACAGAAACAACCAAGGGAGGAGCTAGGGAGGGAGATAACCCTTCCAGGTCAGGCCCCCACCAACCTGACTCTTCTGACCAAACCCAACTCCCTATCAGCGAGTCAGCTATAAGCCCCCATAATCTAATTACCTTTCAAAAGCCCTGACTGAGCTCAGGAAACTTTGGCAGGGGAGGATCTAGATATAAGCCATAACACCTAGAGTCTTTCCCCTACCATCAATAATTACTGAATAAAATGTTTTCACTGCTATATCTAATGTTCAGCTATGTTTATCTTTGATGTAACACAGACAGCGAGTCAACATTCTCATTATGCTATCACATTAAGGGGACCTTTGGCTACTTGGCATGCCTTGAGTTCTCTCTAAGCTATGGGAAAGCTCTCTCATTTCCTTGGAACCAAAAAAGTGTTGCATGTGGTAGATATTAAATAACAAGCAACAGGATAACTTTCGACTTCACAGTGTGTGGCCTGGATTACAGCTACTGTGTGAGCTTTGTCAGGTAAATAGAGGGGCCTCCTTAAATGAGCTAATACAGCATAAGTAATTGCTGGGACAAAATAAGCACTTAACACATAGGAAGCTGTTATGTCAAGGCATGTTTGTATGGAGGTGGGATTTAAGCTGGATTTTGAAGAAATAAATTCATTCATTCATGAAGCATACTTTAAAAACCCTTGTCAAGCACTGTACTAGACATGGGGAATAAGAAGGAGATAAGACATTGGGCTGGGATATAGCTCAGTGGTTCCAGCACCTGCCTTGCAAGTGCAAGGTCCCGAGTTCCATCCCAGGTACCAAAATTTAAAAAATAAATAAATAAATAAATAAATAAAAAGAAGGAGATAAGACAGATGGGGTTCCAGCCTTCATGGAGCTTCCATTTTGTTGAAGAAGGGGAAAAAATGATGAACAAAAATGAGTCCAATAAGTAAAAGTTGTTCTGGGTGATTTGAAGGAAATAAATGTATTACGATTTTTCCTAACAGGCTGTAAGATTTCATTTCATCAGGTGAGATGGAGTAACATTCGAGCTGAGAGCTGTGAGCGGAGAACCAGCCTGCTCAGTGGAAGGAAGCATTCCGGGAAGTACAGCCCAGATGAATGGAGGCAGCAGAGCCTTCCCTGGTCCAAGGAAGGGGGTGGGGGCAGTCGCTCGTGCAATTGGTGGCAGGCAGTAGGCTGATCCAGTGGACCTCGTAGGCCGTGAGAAGTTGGACTTTTATTCTCAGTCTCCTTATCCATAAAGAAGGGACACAGGAACAGGGCAAAGGCAGCACAAGTCATGTTTGTGTGCAGGCCAACACAGCAGCTTGGCTGGAGATGATGATTTTAGCTAGATTCCTAAAGGCCTGGAATAGCCTTCTATTTTTATTCCCTGTAAGCGATGGAGTGATGTTGATTATTGATCAGAAGAATGATTTAATGAACTAAAATATTGTAGAGATGTCTGCTACATCTGACAGACTATGGCAGGGAGTACAAAATGCAGGAGAAGTGTTCTCTATGCAATTAAATTCATCTTCCTAAAATTTGTGTCTTAGGGATAGTCACTCTAAGAATGGTGAAGAAACCAGAATAAGAAATATTGCTGGGCCTCACCTAATCACTTTTCCTCCTGTCCCTAAACAATTCCCCTGTCTGTCTCTCTGTCTCTCTCATTTCCTGGGCACATAAGCATGCATTTTTACTCTCCTGACGTGTCACCCAGCTCCTGGTTTAAGAAAATGGACTTTTGGGACATCCCCATCCCTGTAATTCCTGCCCTCTCTCTTACCATCTTGCTCCCCATTCAAAGCTAAACTCTGTGGAATAGTGTAGGCCTTCCCTGTCCATACTTCCCCAGGGTGAGTCTCCAATCTGATCCACCCTAACCTGGCTCACTTTCATCTCCAGCCAATCCCACTCCAGCCCGTCATTCCACTGAAACTGCTTTCCTAAGGTTAACATTTGCATTCAAATTCTCAAATGTGATGGATAATCTCCTTTCCTTATCATTCTTTATCACTTTTTTTCTGGCTTCCTAGCATTTGTTGTTAAGCTAATCATATTCTCTCCCTACCCCATCTTGGCTTCCTGAGATCACCTTTCTGGTTTCCCTTTTATCTTCTGCTCCTTGTCAGCATGCTTGTCTACAGCTTATCTTTTACACGTTGATGATCCCCAAGATCTAATCCTCTGCTTACATCTCCTAACCCTGCCCTCTCCTTCTTCACCTGGGTTATTGCTAAGATAAATGTCAGTTTCATTTCATATATTTTGAGCTTATTTGTTAAGTACTCATGTATTTCTAATTGTTATGTCTTCCTGATGTATTCACCCAGCATTATCAAATGTCTCCCTGTTATGTATCTAATATCCCCCCAAAGCCTCATGCAGTCATAGGTGGGGCTTTTCAGAGGTGGCTGGATCCAGGCTGTGTAATGTTGGAATCAAGGATGTGATGCTGGGATTGATTCACAGTGTGACACTAGGGTTAAGGGTGTGAGTGCTACCTTCCCTGAGGGTGGATAGATTGGATAAAATATGAGAGATAAAAAGAGGGTTGCAGTTGTTGCTTATTTCCTGTTGCTTGCTGCTTGTCAGTTGCTGCTTGCTGCTTTCTGCCTGCCATGGACTGTTTCTCCTCTGCAATGCCCCTCTGCCATGCCACCCTGCCTTGGAGCCAGCTAACTATGAACTGAAACTGTTATTGGGTAGTTTGCTTCTAAAAGTGACTCGCCAATGAAATGTTACTGGGTTCTGAGTTGCTTGCCTCTTTTTCTGGAGTTAGATTCCCTATTCTTCTAGTCTTGAACAAAGAATTGGGCAAAACAAGCAAAAAAAAAAAAGTCGCAAAGTTTGAGAAAATAAAAGCGAAGAGTGGGGGAGAAACTGGCTCTGCAGAGTGAGCTTGGGCTGAGTAAAGAGAAGGAGAGTAAAAGCAAAAACAAAAGTACACCCTGCATCTGGGAAACACAGTGTAGGCTATTGTGGAAAGTTATGGTAGCAAACACTTCTTGGCTTCGGTGTGCCCTTTATATTGTCCAAATCTCGACAAAACTTGTGTGAACTTCTCCTTGTGTGTCCTGAGAAGCAGTGCTGGGATCCTATGTCTTGCGCTGTTGCCGGTCTAGGCCATCCTATTGGAAACCTGTTGGAGTTCTCTCGAGAAGTCCACGAGCAGGGCTCTGGGAACCATCCTGCACATGTGTCCAGGATCTTTGTAATTAGCAGGTCGCACCTACTTTCCCAGCCAGCTTTGCCAGGCCCTAAAACCTCTACAAACCGTGAATCAAATAAACTTTTCCTCCTTTAACTGTGGGTGACCAGTATTTTGTCTCAGCAATGAGGAAAGTACCTAAGACACCACGGTTTTTGTTTGGAAGGCTACTTTGGTATTATTGTAACCACTCCAGCTCTCTAGTGATTATTGTACATGTAGATCATGTATACAAGCATACCTAGTTTTATTGTACTTTGCTTTATTGTGCTTCACAGATATCGTATTTTTTACAAACTGAAGGTTTATGGCAATGCTGCATCAAGTGAGTCTACCCACAGTAAAGAGGATCATTACCATTTTTTATCAATAAAGTATCTTTAATTAAAGTACATACAATAGTTTTTGTTTTTGTTTTGCAGTACTGGGAATAGAACCCAGAGCTCTATGCTTGCCACTTGCCAGTCCTTTTTAATTTTATTTTGAGACAGGGTCTTTCTAAACTGCCCAAACTAGCTTCAAACTTGTAATCCTCCTGCCTCTGCCTCTTGAGTAGCTGGGATGTGGTACCATACCTGACTATACATTGTTTTTGTTTTTTTTGGTACCGGGAATCGAACTCAGGTCCTTGTGCTTGCGGGGCAGGTGGTGGAACCACTGAGCTAAATCCCTGGCCCTGTACATTGTTTTTTAAGATATGCTGCATACTTGATAGACTACATTATTATAGACATAACTTTCACATGTACTTGGAAGTCAAAAAGCTCATGTGACTCACTTTATTACTTTCTTACGGTCTGGAACCAAACTTGTGATATCTCTAAGGTATGACTGTAGTTGGCTCTTGCCTTTTTAATCTAGTCTGATAATCTCTGCATTTTGAATAGGGTGTTTAGTCTGTTCACATTTAGCAGAATTATTGGTATAGTTGGGTTTGGCACTGTTCTATTTGTTTTCTACATGGCAACTATGTTTTTAATTCTTCTGTTCTTACTTGACTGCTTTCTTTTGTATTAAATATTTTAGGACAACATTTAAATTACTCTGATATTTTTGAAAAATTATTTTTAGGGATTTTAATATAGTAATATGCATCTTAATTTATTACATTCCATTTCATTAATACTGACTTAATTCCAACACAGAATTTGTTTCAATATCCCTCTATTCCTTCCCTCTTTCTTTTTGCTACTATTATTTGTCTTAGATCTACATACATTATAAACCTAACAATACAATATGATTGTTGCTTTATACATCTCATTCTTTTGAAAGAAATTACGAAATGACAAGAGAAACTGCTGTCCGTTTTTGTACAGCAGCCCATGTAGCGATCACTTCTGGCTCCTCATCTCTGCCTGGAGGCGTAGGTGCTCCAAATGGGACGAGCCCTGTGCTGGTGACTGGACCGTGGCTGGCGCTCAGCTTGCCCTGACCCGACAGAGTGGTTACAGCGACAGACCTGGGGGAGGTGGGGGAATGGGAGCAGGCTCCACTGCTCCTACCTGGAGTTCATTCAGGTTGTTATCCACCTTGGGTGTATTCTCAGAGTGCCAGGGTGGTTGTTCTGGTCCATTTTGTCCAGCTTTCCAGTTGCATTTGGTGGCATGATTTGCGGAACTTTTCTATGGCTGGAAATCTGTGATGACTGGGTTTTTAGTTCATAGCAGGCCCATTGGAGGAGGTAGCCCAAGAGTAAGGGTTGAAGGACTGAATAACAGACCAAGTGAGAAGGTGCCAGCTGAAAAAACAATTACTCAATGGCCCGTGCTGCCTTGTGCAGATGGGAGGAGATTCCTGTGTCCCCAGAAGGCAATGTGTGGACCGGGTGCAAGTCACTTCCCAGAACACCTTCTGGAAGCAGAAGTGACAGAGACTGCTGGGAGGGAGATGCCTCTTCCATTTCAACCAAGCAACTCCTCGTTCCTGCCCAAGTGGTTGCCTTTGACCAAAGGGGATCCAAGGGTTAGGGTGATGACCTCTTCTGGAAGAGGTAATGGACTGGGGTTCACCCTGAGGAAGAGAGAATGACTTTATCACGGAGAAAATGTGTGCCCAAGAGTCTGGGCCCTGTGCATGCGGGAGAGTTTTGCATCTAGTCCTTGAAAAGCCTGTGTCTTGCAGAAAGGGGAATGACGGTTGTCAGGACTTGGGGAGAGAGAGCAAGGGGGATTTTTTTTTTCTCCAGTCCTGGGGATTTAAACTGGGGCCTTTGCACTGAGCTACTTCTCCAGCCCTTTTTATTTTTTATTTGAGACAAGGTCTCCCTAAGTCACTAAGGAGCCCAGACTGGCCTCAAATTTGTAATCCTGCTGCCTTAGCCTCCCAGAGGGCTGGGGTACAAGTGTGTGCCACCACACCACATAGGGATCTATTGTTTAATGGATAGTTCAGTTTTGCAAGATAGAGTTCTGGAGACGGATGATGGTGATGTTTGCACAATCATATGAATGTAACACCATGGAACTCTACTCTGAAAAATGGTTAAGATGCTACTTTTTCTTTTTTTGGTACTGGGGATCGAACTTGGGACCTTGTGCTTGCGAGGGAGGTGCGGTGCCGCTAAGCTAAATCCCTGGCCCTAAGATGCTACATTTTATGGTATGCATATTTTGCCATAATTTTAAACATTGAGAAGAACATCAAAATTTTTTTAAAGTGTGTCTCAGGGCAGTGTTGGGCATAGCTCGTGCAGTTTGTAGTGTGTAAACTTACGCGGCAGTCACCTGTGCCCTACATTATGCATGTCTTGCCAAGGGTGGAGGTTCCCATGCTTACTGGCAGTTTATGAGATGGGCGGGGGCTTTTTAAAAAAACTGGACTCATGCTCATAATGAGGTAAGTGGAAACAAGCAAGCCTTGGTCCTTGACCTCACAGACGCACACACTCTTGAGGAAGTGCAAAATTGTTCCTCCTTTGGATGTCAGGTACCCCTGTAGGGGCAGAGTTGGCAACACAGCCACCTCTCTGGTGGCCACCAGCTAGGGGTGGAAAATACCTGTGGCTTATTCTTCTATTTATTGGTATCTTAAAGATGCCACATAGGTTGTGAGTCATTTGGAGCTGGCTAAGGATTAACTTTTAATGAAGTTGGATTAATAATCAGCAAAATAAGAAAGGATAAGAAATGAATAAAAATGTTCCCCAGATGAGACCTTTTCTTTTTCGGCAAGACTTTTATAAAAGCTTATAGCCATAACCACATGAATTGTGTAAAAATATACATACAATTTTAAAAATAATTTAAAATAATGGTATGTTTTAAAATTTTTAAATGTTGGGTATATATAACTTAATAACAATTTTTGTTTTAAAATTAGCATCCCTGAATCTCATAAATGTAACATGGCACGAAAGAAGCCAGACACAAAGGGGGGTATGTATATAAAATATATATATATATATATACATTTTTTTTTTGTGGTACTGGGGATCGAACTCAGGACTTTGCTCGTGTGAGGCAGGCGGTGAGGCCACTGAGCTAAATCCCCAGCCCAGGAGGGTATATATTGTATGATTCTATTTGTATCAAGTACAAAAGCAGGCAAAACCGTTCTGTGCTGTTGGAAGGGAAGGTCGTGGCCACCCTTCTGCAGGGTAAACCATGAGGGAGCATGAAGGGGCTTGTGTGGGTGCTGGTCATTTCATGTTTCTTGACCTGAATCTATATTCTATTTCAATAAAATGCATTTTCAGTTTGCATCCTGGGTATTTGAAGTTGCATTTTAAATTGAGAGGAATTGAAGAGTAAACTCGTAGGCCAGGGATTTAGCTCAGTGGTTCTGCTGCCTGCCTTACAAGCACAAGGTCCTGAGTTCGATCTTTGGTACTCCCCCCCCCAAAAAAGTGAACTGGTTAACGGTATAAAGAGGCCCCACATTTTGTTATTGTTGCATAGAAACTAGATCATTTTCAATGTTAATGTCACTCAAGAAAAGAGGTACAGCATCACCCTGTGTTTTATTTAGTATTTGGCATGTGTGCATAGGTGTAAGGCGCTGTGGCACTTCATAAGCACTAGAACAAACCTGGACAACTGAACGGATTTTATTTCTCTTATCAATTTATAATTCTCCTGAGAGCTACTTTCAATCAAAGAAAAATTTAACTCCCCAGGGATGTCAAAGACAGCACATTCCAGAGGTTGACTAATCACCCAGAGAAGATTGAGTGGCTGTTACACTGACACCTTCAAGAGCTAATTGGTCCTGATGATGTCATTTGCACTACAGCTTGATGTACATCAGCCTGCGGGGAACAGCCGCTCCGGCCGGGCGTGATAAAAGTAGGAAGCCGTGGAATGGGGAGAGACGCTGGAGCCAGAGTGAATACAGCCCTCGATGCTGTTCCCTGCCTGGGAAACCCGTGCTCTCCTCCCGTCTGTCTTTATTTGTCCAGTTCTTACAGACCCAACACAGTCTCAGCTCCAGCTTCCCTCCCCCCAGGCTGATGCTCTGCCCAGGACTCCTGCGGTACTGACTGCCAGCCTCACACCCACAGCACTTACTCTGCTAGTGCGGCCCGGAGGATTATTTTGTTCCCCAACTTCGTGGTAATCTATTCAAGGATATAATTTTTTCTGGATCCTCACAACATGAGAAATGATAGGCACAAAAAATTAAATAAAAACAATTGGAGCAAGTTGTAGGATAGCTGTGCAAGCAGAGGGATGGTTATGTGTGAGTCTATTCTATTGTCCTTTCACTTTCGTGTGTTTGAAAATTCCTTTGATCGCTGTACAGGCAGATTTAGCAAATAGAAGTGCAGGAACTGGGGGACCTGTTCAAACTGTAGCCTAGCCTAAAACAGTGGAATTGGATATTATGATCCATCTAGCAGTGGATTGAAATCTCCCTTCTCAACAGAATGGGTTGATTCACAGAGGCAACACTGGCAAACTTGTTTTTATCATTCCAGGATGTTGAGGTTATCCGGGGAAGTATTTAGGTCAGGTACCAAGAAGCATCTATGGTTTCAAAAATGCAAAACGCGCACAAAGGACTCAAGAGAAGTTATCGCACCTCTTTTCCAGGAAATAACTAGAAATAATTTGGATTTTTCTCAATGTAGAAAAGTTTGGGTTTCAAAATCAGAGGTAACATGTTTGAATAATTTTTCACTTCTTTTTTTAGGTAATCTGCTTTGTATGAGTCACTGAACCTCTCTGAGCTTCTTCTACTATATACAAAAATTAGGATTATCTGGGCTTCTGTTAAATTTAAACAAAATGAAGCATGCAAAATGCTTAGCACTTTGTCTGGCTCAGAGTAGATACTCACCTAATGGTAACAAGTCCCTCTGAATGCCTTCTTTTTCCTGTAATAAAGGCCATTTTACCATTGAAAAAATAAAAACACAGGATATTCAATTAAATTTGAGTTTCAAATAAACAACAAATTCCTTTTTATTATTAATAAACTATATCTTATTATAATATGACAGTATCTATGTAATTTTATCATGTAATATGTGCCAGTATTATGGTTATGCATTGCCTTTCAGCAGGGATACTCGCTGAGAAATGTATCATTAGGCAATTTCCTCCTTGTGTGAACCCCAGACCGTATCTTACGCAAACCAAGGCAGCTACGACATCACTAGGTGATCCAGTCTTCTGGGACCACCATCGCTCTGCAATCCCTTGTTGACGGAAATGTCTTGTTTTATAGTTCATGACTGCATTTATAACATTACATTGATATCATATATTTATACTATTATATTTTATGTTCCCATGAGACACATATGTACTTAAAAGTTGTTTATTTATCTGAAATGCAAAATTAACTGGGTGTTCTCTACTCTCTGTCCACTTGTAGAAACTTAAAAATACAATTGGTGATTGACTTTGGTTAATCAACAGGCTAAAAGAAAGCAGATGGGAGAAACTCACAGTGTCCCCCATGGAGCAAGGCCACTCCCAGCACCTGCCCTGGAGTCACCAGATGGGTACTTCTGTGGAGGACACTGCGATCATGGTTCGATCCCCAGGATTCTGATGCTGTCTCTAGAGCCAACCTGGGCCATGATTTGATATTTTATTTCCTTGCAGCGGCCTTATTATCGAGCAACTTCTGTTGCATCTGGAGGTGAGCACCGCTGCTCTGGTGCCCAGGCAGCCCACCAGGGCGTAACTCAGCCCAGTAATACATTAAGGGGACAAAGTTTAGGGAAAAGAAGACACCTTATTAGTAAAGAGGAAAAGGAGGGAGAAAGGGAAGAAAGACAGCTCCCCTGATAAGAAAGAGTCAGGGTAGGGGCTCCAGAAAGATGCAGGACCCGGGCCTTTGTTCTCAGCTGTATTTATGGGGGGGTGGCTCTTTCTTTTCTACTCAGAACCCGCCGTACTGGACTGGCTTCCGGCACCTCTGCCTAACATCATTTCTTCCAGGCTACGTGTAGCTTCTGTCTGTTTACTTGTCCCTGACCTACATTCCAAGGCCTTATCTTTGGGGTGGGCGCTAGTTGGCGAGGGGGTGCCCTATTCATGGTTAGCTTAGAGTTAGTAAGGGGCGTGTGGATGTCTATTGTCTCTATAGTGGCCCTAGAGTGAATAACACAGTGACACTAGCATGAGTACCAGGTACATGAGTGTGCACGTCAGTGCATAGGTGTGAGTGCACACGGCCTTAAAGTTAGTCAGCACCCACCTGGCTTCCCCTGTATGTACTGGAGGTGGGGATGACTTGTCATTTGTGCGCCTGGCTTCTCTCTGTGTCCTGTCTGTCAGCTCACTTTCTGGTCTCTTAGTGGAAGTCCCAAGGCCATTTGGTCCCTTTCTTATCTGTGTTTCTTTTTTTTAAATTTCCTATCCCTGTCTTTGACTTTCTCCCCCAGGAAATCTGTCTAGTAAAGTTTATTTTTAACTCCTTCTATCAGGATTATCTAGAAGACCTAAGGAAGTCCCTATTTTATTTTATCTTTTTGTCACAGATCCCTGTCCCTATACTTCCGTTCTGTTTCTATGTCAGGAACTGTAGGGGACAGGGGAAGGGGACGTTACTAGAACCTCTGCAGTGAGTCCTAGTCTCCTGCGAGCCATGGCAGCACAAGGTGAATTACAGGAAAGGTAGAAAAATGAGACTGAGAAGAAGCTGAGCTTTGGGTCTGATCAGTGCTGCTCTGGGCGGCAAAGACGAAAAGCCCCAGTTTACCACACCTTTTATTCAGTACATCGGGAGAAACAAATGTAACAAATGACTCCGGACAGAGAGTTCAGTACATTGGGATAAACAAGGGGTAACAATCCAAGAACAATGAGGAACTGAGTAGATGAAGATTTTGTTCCTCCCAGGATGTCTTCAGGTGGTGTAATCTTGTGCTGTGGCATCATAGCATCACCAGATCATTGAGTCCCAGTTGTGACTGGGGGCCAAAATGGAATTATGGGTCGGAATGCCATAGCTGGGCTATAGGCAGGAGAACTAGGATTTTCCCCTAAAATTATGTAGCATTGCTCCCAACAAGAAACCTGGCCTAAGAGATGTTAATATCTCTTATTAACATCAGTGGCCCACTGAAGATTATAAGTTAAATACATCATGGATATTCTAGTAGTTTTGGAGAGTGAGGCTACTTTTTAATATTCATCCAGTGATCAAGCATCTCATCTACCGATACATAGTTTACTGATGTACAGTCATTGTTATGGAGAAATTACAGTTGGCAAAGCTGCCATATCCGTTAGTATTTTAAAGCCAATGTTTCAAAGTGACCAAACATTCTAGTGTGCTTGTGACTGCTCCATCTTTAGCCCTAATATTCCCTTGTCCCAGGCTGATTGCTTCTGGCCATCTTACCTGTGGTCGATGTCTTGGTCCAGATCCCCCTGTCAAGGCCAAATGACTCCTTTCCCGGTGCGCACCTGAGACTTGCCTGCAGGCAGCTGCCTCACCCAAACTCTTCCCTGTCCTCAAGGCAATAATGGCTTGCTGCAGGCCAGGCCCCAATGCCTGACCCTTGACAGGGCTGGCCAGCTCTCAGGCTCCCTGTGGGATGGCCAGAGGCCCCGGCTGCAACTTCTCCCTCTGCCCTGCTGTCCTTTCGCCTCTCCCTCACAGCTGCGGCCCCAGGAAGCATGTTCCATACTCCCCTCCCCACAGAAGTTGAGTCTGACAGGGCAGAACAGTCTGGTGGCAAGAGTTGGAGTGGAGTGTGCTGGCAGGTGGGAGTGTGCTGGAGAGTTCAGGAAGTGGCAGTTTAAGGACAGTGGACTGGGGTAGCTATTCCTGCCCCATTGAGAGAGACCGTGAAAGGCTAAGGGCGGGGAATTGCCAACTTTAAGCTAAATGTAAAAGCCAGAACCCCTGTTTGGCAGCCAGAATCCAGACCTCCTGAGGATGAGACCCAGAACTTAAATGACAAAGCGGCAGAGCTCCAGTGAAGACTGATTTCTCAGTCCCAGTGACCAGGCTAGGTCCAGTCACAGTCCTGTCTGGGAAGGAAGGAGATCCCAGAACACAAGATGAGAACTGGGATGCACCATGTTGTTGCTCCCCAGATTTCCTCTGACCCCTAGGGCAGGCAGAAGGGCCTACTCTCTCAATTGGTTAAAGGTTTGCATGCCCCAGTTTTGCAGTCAATACAGAGATTGCCTTGGAGAAATCACCTCCTTCTGTAAGACCTTAACTCCCCCTCTACCCTCTCTGCTCCTAAACAGATAACCAGGGTTAAGTCGTAACCTAAGTGAAGGAAGGGCATGCCGAGGGAGGAAAGAGACTGTGCCTCCAAGGAGTTGCAGGACCTAGATAGGACCAGATGCAGCACGGTCAGGCTTACAGTTTTAGACTTTAGGATAGTAAAAGCAGATGAACTGTACTTTGGATTTTTTAAAAGTTTTTTTTTGAGACAAGGTTTTCCTGTGTAGTCCAGGCTGGACTTGAACTCACTATGAAGCCCATGCTGGCCTCAAATTCACAGAGATCCTCCTGCCTCAGTCTCCCAAGTGCTGGGATTACAGGTGTGCGCAACCATGCCCAGCTTGTACTTTGAAATTTGTTTTTTGGACTAGCGATCTATGGCATGATACAATCTTGCGCTGAGACAGCTCCAGGCAATCTCGAGGGTGAACAGCTAGCTGATCCTCTGATCACCAGACGATGGTGTTTGGTAGGTTAGACATACTAAATGAATGTTCGACATATGATGTTGGATTTACGATGGGTTCATTGGGAATTACCCCGTTGTAAATTGAGGAGCATCTGTACATAAGGGTCCTCTGTATGAATAATCAAGGGGCAGAATATAAAATTGGATGATGAATAATTTTTTTTTTTTTGGTGCTGGGGATAGAACCCGGATCCTTGTGCTTGCAAAGTAAGTGCAGGAACCACTGAGCTAAATCCCCGGCCCTCTGCATAAATTATTGGAGCTCTTTTTTTATAGGAGATGTGTCTCTTCTCATCTGCTTAATTATTTGATCACTTGTTTATATTACTGTGGACTTGGGGCTATTTATTTTATACATTGGATTATAACTCAATCCTTTCCCCCTTTTTTTGCCCAAGTTTTTCCAGCTTTGGCCATTGGGAGTTTTTTCACTTGGCTTCTGGGTCTTTTGTTATGTCCCCATTGCTTTAATTTTTGAGGACTTCCTTACCTTCCGGGCACTACAAGATGTTCTAAACTCATCCTGCATATTCTCTGGCCCAGTCCTGGAATCAGCCACTCCTCTGAGGAGCCCTGGTTCCTTTTATTGGAGATTGGTGTGAGAAACCAAGATCTGCGTACTAGGTGTGTTTGTTCACACCAGGATGCTGTTGCTTCTAGGCCACCTCAATGGATAGGGCTAAGAAGTATACAGATGTATACTATCCTGTGTATACACACTTATTCACAATCATTTCTCTATGTATCGGTTCATACATATGCTATTCTAAATAAGAGTTCATATTTGTCTCTGATTCTAAGCCAGCCATTGACTTGTTCATTCAATCCCAGCGTATGCTTACAGTGGTTTCAGAATTGTAAACCCTGACAAACACTCTTACTAATAGAGTATAGTTAACTTTTGACTTCAGTCATAGTTTCCAGTCATTTCCAAATATATTCAATACCCTTTTCCCCATCCTTCTCAGTGAGGTTAATTTATAAATTTGTGATATACTTCAATTCTTTTGTCACTGTCTGTATTCCATTCTGGGATCCCTCACCATCCCAGCTGATTGTTTAAAAATTTGCATACACCACAATTCATTCTTCAGCAAAGTTTTATGGGTTTTGACAATGGACAGAGTCACCTAGCCACCACTACAGTAGAATACAAAATCCTTCACCTGGTAAATGCTTTCCTTTCTTCAAACTCTTAGCAGTAACTGGCTGATCTGTTTTCTGTCTCTATGACTTTTTGCCTTTTCTAGAATGTAGATTTTTCCCACCCTTATCATTCTGGCTTCTTTTACTCAGAAATATGCATTAATATTCATCCATATTGTTACATGGATGAATAGCTTGTTCCTTTGAAAAAAAGAGGAGAAATATATCAATTAAGTTTACCTCAGCAATCATTATATTTCATGAACTTAATGTCTGTAAATTTGTTAATGACTGCATCTTTGTTTCTTCACATTCAAAAGACAGTACAAATGGATTTGACGATCTGTCTTTAGTTATAGGTGATTGTGATGGTTGTGGACTTGAGAAGTTTGGTTAAGAACAGCTTAACTGAATCAGCTCAGCAATTCCACACCCTAGGGTATGGAAGACCCACCCTAGGTCTGCTCTCCACCTGAGGTATAAAGGGGAAACGAGGAAGGATGGCTCTGCTTCTGTTTATTCAGAGGAGCTCCAGTCTTCACCTTCACCTTGGACGTCATCTCCTGGCTTCTGTCGCAGACCCATCAGCCTCCTGATCCGGACTCTCACAGGACACTGCTGTGAGCTCCAGACCTTCAACTAAATCCTTTGGGATCCAGTGTGCAGACAGCCCCTCTGCATTCTTCCTCAGCTGACTCTGGTTGGCCATTGTAAGACAATCTTGTAAATTTATATATATTTGTTATCTTGTGTTATATCTGTTTCTCTAGTAAATACTGCATGATACAGTGATCAAAGAAGACTTTTTATTAATTTGAATGGTGGAAGTTTTTTTCACAGAAAGTAGCAGAATAGGTAAACTATTAGGGCTGTTATGTCCATAGAAGATGTTCAGTCTTGATGAAGGAGAAATGCAAACTAGAATTATTCTATAATATTTGCACTTCACAGATTGACAAAGATCAAAGAGTTTTACTACATAATGTGTGGGTGAGGATGTGGGAAAGCAGAAATGCTAACACATTCCAGTTAGTAGTGTTAATTGGAGTATACTTTTAAATTATGACAAGATAAAAAATTGAAGTAAAATTATGGCAAGAGATGTCAAAATTACAAATGTACATGCCTTTTGGTTCTGCCTTTCACATATAGATTTTTTTTCTATAGAGCTACTTTCTTGTGTATGAATGGATTGCTACAGTTTACTTTTTGCAGTGTTGTTTGTGATGGCTTAGAATCAGAAACAACACAAATGCCCATCAATAAAGGGCAAGATAGGGCCAGGGATTTAGCTCAGTGGTTCCGCCGCTTCCCTTGCAAGTGCAAGGACCCGAGTTTGATCCCTGGTACCAAAAAAAAAATAATAATAAAGGGCAGGATAAATAAATTACATTGATTAAATTAAATTGTATGCTGCCATTAAAAAGATGACATGTGGGCTGGGGACTTAGCTTAGTGGTTTTGCCGCCTGCTGGACCAAGTGCAAGGACCCGAGTTCGATCCCTGGTACCAAAAAAAAAAAAAGATGACATGAAAAGATCTTCCAGATACATAAAAATGCAAGAGGTGAACACTATGAAAGGCATCCTTCCATTTACTTCCAAAACAGTTGTTTGCACATGCAAAAACTATCTCTTCGAAGGACACTTTTGAGAAATGTATAATGGTGTAGACTTTGAGGAAAGCAAAGTCTGGATGCGGAGCGGAAATAGACCTACTTTTCATTGTGCATCCTTTCTGTTCATTTGAATTTGCATCATGTAACTGGAATGTAATATATTTAAATTCAAAATTACTCTTTGAAGAATACGAAGTAACTCCAGAGAGTGGAAGTGAAGTAGGAGCTCGTAATCTGGATGTAGCAACATCCTGCCAGTGACACCAAAAGGAAGGAGAGTGGTGTGGAGCACAGCAGGGCAGTGGCAGCCAGTTCGCCGATGATTCCTTACCGGGTAAGGAAATCCTGTGTCTAGTTATCAAATATCATCCAAGGAATGCAACACGTGGTCATTTATTTTTCTAACAAATGAGAGAAAACTTGCTAAAAGTATAAGGGGAATATTTGTAGAGAGGATTTTCAGGCCTGGGAATCATCCTGGACAGTTCATCTCCTTTCATCTGCATGTCTATGAAACATCAAGTTCTATCAATTTAGTCACCAAAAGAGATTACAAACATCCAGTCTTCTCTTGACAACTTCCTTAGTCCAAGCCACCTCTAGCCCAGACTGGTAGCCTCTAGTCCTTCCATTCTAAATCCAGACCCGTAGTATTCTGTAATTGCTTTCACAATGTACTTTATCCTTCTTCAAGACATTTATCTATGTGCAAGATATTACTGGTGTACTTAATGTCTACTTCTCCAACTGGAACATAAGATCATGAGGCCACTGGACCACATCTGTTTTGCCAATCACTATATCCCAAACTAAAAGATTTGTATTGCACAAATGAATGAAATAGATGATGGAACCCACCAGTATGTCTTTACGAGGTGTGATAAAAAAAATATAGTGAATGCTGTTGCCAAGTGCCAACAACAGAAAGGCAGGCTCAGAGAAACGTTGCAGTGCTTCCTCATCCACCTTGTTCACTGGATCTGGCACCCTGTGACTTGTGGCTCTTCCCCAAAGACAAAATTAATCAGGAAAAGTAAACCTTTTGAATTGATTCAAGATTTCAAGGGAGCCACGATAGCACAGCTAAAGACACTCACTAAAGAAGACTTTCAGAACTGCTTCAGAAAGTGGTCAGAATGGTGGGGTAAACGTATTCAAAGCAGGAGGGAGTATTTTGAGGAAGCTGATGGCAGTGTGTCTTTTACTGTAATAAATTTAAAATTTTTAAAAAACATTCAGCATATTTTTTGGTCATACCTTGTATAATGGGACTTTTAATAAAGGACACCGAGGAAACAGTAGAAGATTAATTATCAGAAGCAATTGTATTCTTGGTCAAAGAAGGCAATCTAGAAAATGTGCTAGATCTTTTTAGTTTCTGAGCATCACAAATTTACCGTACATTGAGAATTGTCTGCCTACGTGCACCAGCAGTGAGGTGCCCTACTTAATACCAGCGAGTCACGCAATTAATTGTCTTCCCCACCGGGAATTTGGTTCTCCACTCTGCTTTGGTGTAGAAAAGCAAACAACTTAAGTGAAGTCAGGAGGTCAAAGGAGACTGTATTATTTTAGCAGCTCCTCCTCTGCAAGCCCACACAGGCTGAGTACGACTCAGAGTTCATGATGAAGTCTAACTTCAGGCGTTTCCAGAAATAACTCCAAGGCAGCCCAGCTCTCATAACCAAAGATGACATTGACCTATGTCCTGCTAGTGCATATTTTAAAACCCTCTGGGAATCAGGCCCATCATAAAGAAGGTTCCAGTGATTTATGTTACCAGATTATAATGGTCAGGAGCACTTTGTACATAATTTGCTTCATGTTCCATTGTATTGTGATAATTTATTTATGTATCTGTCTCCTTTACCATTGGACTTCTCCCTCCCTAAGGGCAGGAATAAAATACAAATTCAATAAATATTTCTTAAATAAATAATCTGGATTCAATAATGAGATTTGACTCTTGAAAGAAGAATCCCTTGAAAAAAGTGTTATAGAAACAGTTATAGTTTGATTTCTCACTTATTAGATCTGTATCTCAGGGTAGATCATTTATTGATCATCATTTCTCCCCTTTTAGAAAAATTATGAAGAATTTAAATATATAGTGCAATATGAAGAGTAATAAAATTAGTATCTGCTTTATAACATTTTAATATTTTGTTAAATATGGCAGATAGAATGCCATGTGCTCATTAAATCCTGTTTCATTTTCGTTTTCCCAGGCACACACACAAGGAACCACATTTCTCAGCCTCCTTTGTGCTTATATTGGTTCCATGACACAAGTTCTGCCAATGGACTACAAGCAGGTGTGGAGTATTTTAGCTTCAGAGTGAGAACAGAAGAATGACTGAGTTCTCTCTCTCTGCTGCAGACATCCTGGAAACCATGCTTTTAAGTGGCAGTAGGTGAAGACTGTGACGGGAGCCCCCATCCGCTCGTATCTGTGAGGAGTGGATCAGTGTTCGAAACTCCCTTGCTCTACTTCTTCCTCAGCACTGAGTTTTGTCAGCTTTTGAAACTCCTAACTTCTTGCAACTTAAAGGAGGAGAGGTTTATCTTGACTCAAGTTTCATCCATAGTGGCTGGCTCCTAAACAGGACAGCATGACTCAGGGGCATGCAGAAGAGAGCTGCTCCTGTCATGGCAGACAGGCAGCAGAGAGTCAATGGTGGAGCCTGGAAGGGAGACACCCCCACCCCTCCTGACCTCCTTTTCCAACCAGGCCTCACCTCCTCACAGCAAGTCGGCCACAGCACCTCATAATCCAAACACCCTTCAAAAGCCCCGCCTGTGAGTGCATGAGGTTCAGGGACATCTAGATATAAACTCTAACAGCCTGTTTTTGCATTCTTTGTCCATGGTAGTGGGAGGGATTTGTTGTCCTAATATTTATTTTTTGTTTGCTTTTTCTGATGCTGGTGACTGAACCAAGGCCTTGTGCATGCTAAGCACACATTCCACCAATGAACTACACCCTGGCCCTGTTCAAACGTTTTGTAGGAATACTTCATATATTTTGGAAACCAATCTTTTTATCTCACTTACATTCACTGTACTTTCTCCAAATCTGCAGCTTATCTTTTACTTTGTTTAAGAGTCTTTGTTGTATAGAAATTTAAATTCATCAATGTTGTTCTTCTTATGCGTTATGTAAGAATTCTTTCCCACCTCAAGGTCATAGGGATATTTTCCTGTATTTCCTTTAGAAAGTTTTAAGGATTTGGCCTTTCATTTTAAGTCTATAATTGTGTGTGTATGTGTGTATTTGTGTGTGTGGTGTAAGAATATTATTTTTTCAATAAAAATATTCAATTTTCCAAAGAAAAATTGGTACTAGTCCATTTTTCCATTGATGATAATACAACTTGAAACATATCAAGTTCCTATTTATTTGTTTACTTTTTATTAGTACATTTTTGCACTATATAATGCTTACATTGCTTGCATGGAGCTGGTACATGTACAGAACATATCTTAATCCCTTTTTATTTTTATTTTTTAATTTTACTTTTTTTCTTTTGGTACCGGGAATCGAACTGGGGACCTTGCGCTTGCGAGGCAGGCGGTGGCGCCACTGAGCTACATCCCAGCCCTGAATCCCTTTTTAAATCCCCTTCCCTCCCTCCCCCTCTATCTCTTGATCCTCTTCCCATTTGAAAAAGATCTGTCTCCCTTCTTCCCATTATCTCTTTATTTTGCTTTTTATTTATATTTTGGGTTTCTCATACGAGAGAAACCATGTGATATTTAAGCTTGTGTCTGATTTATTTCACTTAATATAATGGACTCAAGATGTATCCATTTACCTATGTGATTCGACCTTATGTTTCCTTATGGCAGAATAGGGCTCATTGGGTATAAATACCACATTTTCTTTATTCATTCATCTATTAATGAACATATAGGCCAAGGTTTAGCTATCATGAATTGTGCTGCCATAAACATGGGGATGCATATATCACTGTAATATGATGCCTTTAACTCTCTTAGGAAGCTATGTAGAAGGGGGATGGCTGGCAGGAATTTCTATGTTTAGTGTTTTGAGGAATTGCCATGCTGATCTCCATAGTGGTTGTACTAGTTATATCTCCACCACCAGTGCAGAAGCGTTCCTTTTTCCCCTCAGCTTCACCAGCATTTATTATTTGACTTCTTGATAATAGTGATTCTTTCTGCAGTAAGAGGGAATCTCAGTTTTAATTTGCATTTCTCTAATGGCTAGCAGTGTTGAGCATTTCCTCATGTATCTATTGGTCATGTACACTTCTTCTGTGAAGTGTCTTTTCATTTCACTTGCTCATTATTTTTTGGTATTGGGGATCAAACTCAGGATCTCACACCTGCCAGGCAGGATCTGTACCACTGAGCTAAATCCCTGACCCTCTTGCTCATTTTTTGATTGAGTCTCTTATTTAGGGGGAGTCTAATTTTTTTCTGAGTTCTTTATGCATTCTAGATGTTAGTCCTCTGTCTGACGAAGAGCTGGCAAATTTTTTCCCATTGTGTAGGTCTTCTTTTCACTCTGTAGGCAGTTTCTTTTGCTGTGTAGAAGCTTTTTAATTTGCTACGATCCCATTTGTTGACTCTTGGTACTATTTCCTATGCAACCAGGGCTCTGTTCAGGAAGTTCTTGCCTATGCCTAGGACCTGAAGAGTTTTACTTAGTCTATCTTCCAGGAGAACAAGTGTTTCTGTATTAACATTAAGTTCTTTGATCCGTTCTGATTTTAGTTTAGTACATGGTGAAAGATACAGGTCTAGATTCAACCTTTGGCATGTGCAGAGCCAGTTTCACGTTTCTATTGGTGCAGGGGTCTGCTTGCAGCCTGACACACTGTTTCCAATGGGCTGCCTTAATTACTGTAAGTCTTGGTATCCTGTAGTATGAGCGTTCCCCCATCTTGGTCTTCATTATTGCATCTATCATCTACCCTTTCTTGGTATTTCAATATGAACTTTATGTTGAGCTTGTTATGGATTTCAGTTGACATCCAGTTTGCATTCTGTTATTATTAGGGTTGAGAAGGATTTTTTTACTGTTACATTTTCTAGTTAGTTAATGATATGAGGAATGCTGTTGATTCCATGTGTTGATTTTGCACCTAGAAATCTAATTGCACCATCATATTATTTGTGTCTATGGAACCTTTGGGATTTGTAAACAATCTATATTCTTTAATAAGAACACTCTTGATTATTCCTCTCAACTCTGATATTCCTCCTGAATACTGAATGGAAGTGGTAAATCTTATTCCTGATTGTAATTTAAATGCTTTTAAAGTATATTAAAATATTTTAAAAGCATTGAGTGAGAGTGCTTCTAAGTATTTTGTTTGCTCGGTGGTTGACTGGCTTATTTTGCCCTATGATTCAGATGAATATATTTAAGGTAAGAAAGTATATTTAATATTTTTATGCCTCTCTCTCTCTCTCTCTCTCCCTCCCTCCCTCTTTCTTTTTGACAGAGTCTCACTATGGAGTCCAGGCTGGCCTCGAACTCCTGGCCTCAGCCTCCTGAGTGCTGGGATTACAGGTGTGCATCACCACACACAGGTAGGATTCTATCTCTTAAGCTATAATAGGTGTCTATCACCACCTGTTTCTCTAATATTTTGCTAGACCCCTATGAAGCTTAAGTGAGGTATAATACATTCAAATGTCAGTTAATGTGTGTTTCTGGGTATTTGTTTATAGCTGTGACCCCAATACCTAGAACATTTCTGGGCACAGTTACTGTTTGATAAACACATGTTGGACGGTTGTGATGAAAAGTACGAAGCAGATATTTCATGTAAAGAGCAGCAGTGCTTCCTTCTGCCTTAGCAAGGGTGGGAGTCCTGAGGCAGGCCTGCTGGTCCCTGAGGTCTGTCACTATCATATCTCTGAACTCTGTTGCTAATCTTGGAATCCATTTCAACTCAGTATTCTAGGCAGCTATTTCTAATCTACTGTAATTGGCATACAAAAAATAACTTATTTGCCCATTCACTTCTGATTTGGCTAATTTAATAGCCTCTACCCTTTCTTTGATAGTGTGTATGGTTTTGTTACAAAAGAGAAATTTAGGAACCAAAGGTTCCATTTCCAGAGGTAAATATCCACAGGCTATTTACAGGGCTATGTAATCACCAGCACTTACACTACACAGGAAAGCGTAGTCTAATTGGCTTATGCTTCTTGTGTATTTCTTCATAAATGGAAAATACCATGATATTAAGTAAAAAGTAACATCAGGCCTATACAAATGCTTCCTTTTTAATTAGTAAAGTGCTTTGTTCATAAGTTCATCTTTCTTAATTTGTGGCTGGCTGGAAATGAGAACTGGGAGCACTATTCCAATAAAGAGATTAAAGAGCTTTATTTTTAAAAATCTTTCCAGCAAAGCCTGCTGAATCTTTCATTTCTGACAGCTAGAAACTGCTGGTGAGTCATAAACAAGAACAAACACGCACTGCATTTACAAAGTAATTGTAAAGTATATAATTTGAAGACTTATGTTGCTTCTCATATTACATTTGATATTTTCAAATCCTTCCGTGTTATTAATCTATGATTTCATGTCAAAAAAGGACCTTGCTGCCTTTCTCTTCCCAAATATTTCAAGCTTCCCCTCCTGTCCTACTTACCATATACCTTTGCCAATTTTTGTCTTAGGATATGCAACATTTAGTGATTAAATATCGAAGTGCAAGGCTGTGTCACTGGAAGGATGTGTTCATTTATTGAGAAGGAGGTAGGACTTAGAATTTTGCATGGAAGCAGATACGCCACACATCTACAAAAACTCGGTTTCACTGTGGTCCCTGGTGTCTGTTGTTTCCACGCTGGCTCCCTGGGGGCGGACAGGCTCCAACTTCACATTCACGCTGCTGGGCTTTTAGGAAACATGCCATAACATTCAAAATCAGATGCTATATTCTCTACCAAGCAACTATGCCAAAATCAAGCCTTGAAGCTCTTACAAAAGATTGAAATGTCAAAGCTAGTACTTTGCAGTGAAGGGCATGCATCATTATTTTGTTCTAATCTGCAATCACCTGACAGGCTCAAGAAGCAAATTTGGCCAGAAATCAGAGATCCAAATATTGTAAAGTCATTGTTTTTTAAAATTGATTTTATTGGCACAATTTGAATATACATAACGATCACATTCATTAAGGGGAATTTGTACCTGTTTATGGTATACCTTGATTCCTCTTTTTCTCCCAATCCCCTCCCCTCCTCATTTACAAAAGCTTTGTTTCCATTTTTTTTCTTTTCCCTTCCTTTTCCCCCTTCCAACTTTCAGTTTCCCTTTCCTTTTGAACAATTTCCCATTATCTACTATACATTTTGGTCCTTATTTACCCTTTCAGCTTCTCACACCAGAGAGACAATGTGATATTTACATGTGTGTCTGATTTATTTCACTTAAGACTATGGTCTCAAGGTGCATCCATTAACCTAGAAATGTCTCAAGTTTGTGTTTCTTTGTGGCTGAGTATTACTCCCTTGTAAAAAAACCCACATTATTTTTATGTAAAGTCTTTGTTACTTTTTTATTTTGATCCAGCCTGTTCAAAAGCAATCAAGTGAGGAATTATGCATGATGTTATATGAAAAAAGGAGTTACAAGACAGTATATATGTATGTATAAGGTCGCTAAGCATCAATTTTTCCTTCCCTAAAGACAGTAATAGTAATAGTAATAGTAATAGTAATAGTATCTGTTCTGTAGGAGTGCAGTGAGTATTAAATGAAATAATCTATGCAGAGGATACAGCACAGTGCCTATCAAGAAAATAATCAATGCCTGGCATAGTGGCACACACCTGTAATCCCAGCTCTTGGGAGGCTGAGGCAGGGATCACCATGAGTTCGAGGCCACCCTAGACTACATAGTACTGCAAGTTCAAGGCTAGCCTGAACTACATAGCAAGACCCTGTGTCACAAAACAAAAAAGTAGGGCCAGGGATGTAGCTCAGTGGTGCCATGCCTGCCTGGCAAGCACAAGGTCCTGAGTTTGATCCCTGGTTCTGCAAAAAAAAAAAAAAAAAAAAAAAGAAGTAATCAATAATATGCATTTTTGTAGACTACACATTGTTACCAATATTTTAGAGTAAGGCTGGATAGATATATATGTCTAAATACCAACAATGGTTATTCTGAGGTGCTGGCATTATAGGTGAGTGCTATTTTCTTTCCCTTGTTTTGACAGCATTTCTAAATTTTCTTCCATAAACCATATGATTCCTTTTTCTTTTGTAAGAAAGACACAGAAGAGAGAGAGAGCCAGCACTGACTGTGGAACACGTGAGGACACCACCTCGGACCCTCCAGAGCTGGGTACCACAGTCACACGAGTGACCCCGGGGGAGACCGAGAAAGAGGAGCCCAGATTGTCCACACACAGCATGGCCATGGTGGAAGGCACGGTGAGGCCAGCATCCTCAGTCACTGGGTCGGGTCTTGGAGGAACGGCGGTGATGTAGAGCAGACATGCAAAACACTGCTCTTCAGGGACGCTAATGGCACCAGACAGCTTCTCCTTCGCAGGGGCTGCAGACAGTGCTGTACTCTTGGGAGAGAGGGAGAGAGGAAAGATAGTTTCCTCGTTTATTTTGTTTTTGATCTGAACTTAAACTTAAACTACTGCAAATCTATATGGTCGTTACTTGGAAAATACAGAACTGAAAGGTCACTAACTGACTACCCCCGAAGCAGGAGTGATCCTTTCCACGAGTCCAATTTGATGCCTGGGTTTTTTTGGTATTGGGGATTGAACCCAGGGCTTTTACAATGAGCTACATCTTCAGCTCTTTTTTTTTTTTTTTTTGTTTTATTTTGAGACGGG